>JADLZN010001090.1:0-54036 GCA_018155175.1 Sinocyclocheilus anophthalmus | reverse complement strand
CCAGGTCTCAGTCAAGCCTCGTTGGTCTTAATGCGAGAAGGGCTGAACGCTTCCGCTGATGCTTCCGCGTCAGCGCACAGACATCAAATAAATACACGGTCTAAGACACTAAAGTGAAAACAGCTGTGGCCTCCATTCTAATTAGCACAGACAATAGCCTATAGCAGGGCAGTTGCTCAAATCGAAACTACAGTTCTCACGTTTAGTGCAGGAAGGGAGCAATGCAAATAACACATGCTCCTTCTAAGCCGAGGGCAATTATTAGAATTACCAGTAAGTGCAATAAAAAATACAAAACTCCAATGAAAATACAAAGTTATAAATAGGTAGAAAACGGAAAATAGAATACACCACTGCTTCATTCGGAAGGGCTCATCCCTCTGCCCTAATCCATTCACAAGGTTTACAATCCGGAGTGAGAGGCTTCGAAGGGGTTGAAGGGTGTAGGGGACGAAAACAATTGTTTCTGGAAGTGCCATTTCTGGTCACTACATGCCCACACGGAGGCGAGTCATCATGCAGAATCTGGCGCAAAGGATCATGGGGAGTCCGAAGTGTCCAATCAGTTTTACCCTTGCGTAAACCCTTCATTCCGAAGGGGACCCTTTTTGAAGTGGACCAGTTTGAGCAACTTCGGTTTGGAACGACGTCCAATATGGCGGCCATGAGTGTTTTCAATCCGAAGTGCCCTTAGCGGAGGGAGAGATATCCCTTTGGACGGGATCCTAATGTTGCAGGCACATGCATTCAAGTTACTTGAAATTGTCTCTTCTTTATAACTCCTCCCAAATCACCTGATCATAAATGAAACTGACTTCAGCTGGAAAAATGACCAGTTATTGTCTTCTTGCATTTCTTGACAAAATGTTTCCTGTATGATAATGTAAGTGCTTGACACAACCCCACGCATGTATTAAAGTCGATAATACAATAAAGGTGGACTTGACTTGCCCCAAATGATGTCATACAGTTTACACCAAACACTTGTGTTAACATGATGCCAAAACACAGAGAACTTAAATTTGCGAACAGGTTTGTTATATCTAAAGACTGTGTGGCCAGGGTTTATTTTTAAGATGAAGGCAAAAAAGGAACAGAGGAATGTCTTTATAGCTATCTTTAAAGTGCATTGTTCCCAAAGGAAAACTTTGGACATTGACTTAGTTCATGAAGGTTCTGATTGCTCGGGTCTAACAGAATTTAAACTATTAGACATTTCAGTTGACAGATGAAGGCTGTAATACTAAGACATTGTTTTAAGCCTAAACCTTTTTCTGCTCAGTTTCCATAATTTAGAATGACAAATAAATGCATAAAATCTGATGATACTGTATTGTCTGTATAGTTTTATATAATTATTTCAAACTGCTTATAGAGCATTAAATGTTAATTTACCTTAATTAATTTTGGAAAACATATTTGTCAAGTTGCCAGACATAATTAAATATGTTGCGGTCCATTGAAAATTAAGATTTTATATGCGTCTTTTAGGATAATACTTTGTACATGTTTCCATAAAGGGATACCATATAGTTTATTTGCTAGGACCAGTTCCTCAAATCTTGCCTTGGAGGTCCAATGCGCTGCAGAGTTTTAGCTCCAACCCTGATCAAACTCAACTACCTGTGATTTCCTAATGATCCTGAAGACACTGATTAGCATGCTCAGGTGTGTTTGATTAGGTTAGAGCTAAAATCTGCAGGAAAGTGGATCTCGCGAGCCAGATTTGAGGATCACTGTTCTAAGCTGTAAACCCTATTACGAACAATCATACAGACAGCACAATATAACCTCACACCAGCTCAAAAGCACCGGAGCATTCGAGCAATGGAGGACCAGCTTACGTGATTAACAGCGTGCATCTTCTTACGGTCATCAAAAAAAATGGAAAAGTCATGAAATTTTAAAACAGCCATTTCCAGGCCTGGAAAAGTTTTGGAAAATCATGGATTTTTTCCCCCTTAAATATCTGTATAATATAATTATGTTTAATCTGCTTTGGAGTTTATAATGAGGGAAATTCCTGCAAACATATTCAATAGAGCATGTAGGTTAGATGAGTAAATAAATCCACACATACTATCAGATTAATTCAGTCATTTGAAAACAGCATGAGTGATTCAGCTGTACCGCGTCTTCTCTCACTCTCAAAGCGGCTTCACAACAGCGCATCTCGTCTGCACTACTGCGATACAAGACTTTTGCTCGGGTTTCGGGACAGACGACAGAATTGTAACTTGCCTAATCCAGTCATTGTTGCATAGTCACAAAACTGTATCATTTTCACATCTTTTTAAGTTTAAGGTATTCGATACTCGCGTGCTCCAAAGAGGGTTTCCTATGCGCTCACAGTCACATTCATAGTGCGCATATCGCACCGCCTGGCGAGTACCAAATTTAGTTATTTTTCATAGCTTGTTTTGCTTACGCGGCCAAATACACACAAAAAATGACATCAAAATGGCCGTCCTGGCAATTATCCTCGTAAGCACAGTCGGTTTTGTCTTAACTAAATGTAAACATCTGAGAAAGAAAACGCATGTGTATCAGTATTGGATCCGTGCATTCGGGTTTGTGAAAGCAGCCACGTCGGATCTCTTTGCGCGCTCAAGTTTGTTGTTTCAAATGTAGATGCTAGGCAAGCCTGCTCATAATAGAAGTTTTTTTTTCATGAAATATACAGGTGCATCTCAATAAATTAGAATGTCGTGGAAAAGTTAATTTATTTCAGTAATTCAACTCAAATTGTGAAACTCGTGTATTTAAATAAATTCAATGCACACAGACTGAAGTAGTTTAAGTCTTTGGTTCTTTTAATTGTGATGAGTTTGGCTCACATTAACCAAAAAAAAAAAAAAAAAAAAAACCCAACCAAGTCCAATATTAAACAAATTAGAATACTTCGTAAGACCAAAAAAAAAAATTTAGTGAATTGTTGGCCTTCTGGAAAGTATGTTAATTTACTGTACATGTACTAAATACTTGTAGGGGCTCCTTTTGCTTTAATTACAAACTCAATTCGGCGTGGCATGGAGGTGAACAGTTTGTGACACTGCTGAGGTGGTATGAAAGCCCAGGTTTCTTTGACAGTGGCCTTCAGATCATCTGCAGTTTTGGTCTCTTGTTTCTCCATTTTACCTCTTGACAATACCCAATAGTTCTCTAGGGGTTCAGGTATTGTGAGTTTGCTGGCCAGTCAAGCACAGTAACACTATGGTCATTGAACCAGCTTTTGGTACCGTTGGCAGTGTGGGCAGGTGCCAAGTTCTGCTGGAAAATGAAATCAGCATCTCAATAAACCTTGTCAGCAGAAGGAAGCACGAAGTGCTCCAAAATTTCTTGGTAAACGGGTTCAGTGGCTTTGGTTTTCAAAAAACACAATGGACCAAAAAAAAAACACAATGAACCAACACCAGCAGATGATTTTGCACCCCAAATCATCACAGACTGTTGGAAACTTAACACTGGACTTCAAGCAAAATGGGCTATGAGCTTCTCCACCCCTTCCTCCAGACTCTAGGACCTTGAAATGAAATACAAAACTTGCTCTCATCTGAAAAGAAGACTTTGGACCACTGGGCAACAGTCCAGTTCTTCTTCTCCTTAGCCCACAGACAACATATTCCTCTGATGTTGTCTGTGGTTCAGGAGTGGCTTAACAAGAGGAATACGACAACTGTAGCCAAATTCCTTGACACGTCTGTGTGTGGTGGCTCTTGATGCCTTGACCCCAACCTCACTCCATTCCTTGTGAAGTTCACTCAAATTCTAAAATCGATTTTGCTTGACAATCCTCATAAGGCAAATTAGAATATGGTGACATGCCAATCATCTAATCAACTCAAAACACATGCAAAGGTTTCCTGAGCATTCAAAATGGTCTCTCAGTTTGGTTGTGCACTTTTTATTTTCCAGACTTTTTCCTTCCACCCAACTTTATGTTAACATGCTTGGATACAGCACTCTGTGAACAGCCAGCTTCTTTGGCAATGAATGTTTGTGGCTTACCCTCCTTGTGAAGGGTGTCAGTGATTCTTCTGGACAACTGTCAGATCAACAGTCTTCACCATGATTGTGTAGCCTAGTGAACCAAACCGAGAGACCATTTTGAAGACTCAGGAAAACTTTGCAGGTGTTTTGAGCTGATTAGATGATTGGCATGTCACCATATTCTAATATGTTGAGATAGTGAATTGGTGAGTTTGTTAAATGTGAGCCAAAATCATAAAAAATAAAAGAACCAAAGACTTAAACTACTTCAGTCGGGTGCTTTGAATTTATTTAATATACGAGTTTCACAATTTGAGTTGAATTACTGAAATAAATTAACTTTTCCACAACATTCTAATTTATTGAGATGCACCTGTATGCATGCTATAGGTCAACACAAACGTCTTTCATTGGCGCGTGAGAAGGGGATCTGTCAAATGAGGTGCCGGATAAGATTTCGGACAAATTCGGAGGTGCCGGATCAAGATCCGGCTTGTTCCAGCACAAATTAAGCCCTGGGTATAAATAATATCAAAGGTAATACCATTGATTAACCACTAAATGGCTGTATAGCCCTATTTTTTAATATTTAAAAAGGTTGTGGAATTTCTGTTTTTTAATAACTGTTTCAGACATACAGTAATTACGTGTTGCATTTGGATATATTGAGACATTATCTTTATTTATTTATTTGTTTAATTGTTTGTTCATTTATTTTCAACGTTTAGATTGTTTTTTTTTTTTTAATGTTAAAATCTTTATCAGAGCTGTATCTGTACGCTGTGAACTGATTTCATCATCTTAGTTTAGTCTTTGGGCTCAACTCACTAGTAACAGTCTCAAATGTCACCTTTATTCAAGTCAAGTCACCTTTATTTGTATAGCGCTTTATACAATACTGATTGTCTCAAAGCAGCTTTACGTGAGTCAAACAGGAAAATTGTTTGTCAATAATGCAAGAAGACAATAACAAAGAGTAATTTTTCCAGCTAAAATCAGTTAATTCATGATTCAGTGATGTAATCATCCAGTTCAGCACTCTTCCAATAGTGTCAGTACAATCAGTTAAACGTCCCCAACTAAGCAAGCCAAAGGCAAAAGTGGCAAGGAACCAAAACTCCATTGGTGACAGAAACGGAGAAAAAACCTTGGGAGAAACCAAGCACAGTCGGGGGGCCAGTTCTCTTCTTTAACGGATTTGACTTATAGAAATGCGATAGTGTATTATATGCCAGGTTAAAGAAATGGTTCTTTAAATATAAATTTAAACTGACAGAGTGTGTCTGCCTCCGAACAATGTTAGGTAGATTATTCCCGAGTTGGGTGCGAAAATAGGCAAAGGATAGAGCCACAGCAGTTGATTTGATTAATTCTAGGTTCTTATCAAATGGCCAGAGTTTGAGATCGCTAGCGGTGTGAAAGACTATAAGCGATATGAGCTCATCAAGTATTGGGAGCTAACGGATTCAGGGCTTTAGACGTCACTAGCAAGATTTGACAATGTATTCGTTGTTCAATAGGGAAGCCAGGTGCAGAGGGTGACAGAACTGGGCTAATATGTCCATCTTCTGGTTCTGAGTTAAGACCTCTAGCTGCTGCCTTTTGAACCAGC
Organism: Sinocyclocheilus anophthalmus; assembly: GCA_018155175.1. NCBI lineage: Eukaryota > Metazoa > Chordata > Actinopteri > Cypriniformes > Cyprinidae > Sinocyclocheilus > Sinocyclocheilus anophthalmus. Next base: position 48,434 of record JADLZN010001090.1, on the reverse strand, counting down.
TGGAGTTTCGTTTATTAAAGCGCGCAGAGCAACCACCAATAAAACTCAGTACAAAATCTAACCTTGAGGTCATGAATGGCATGAATTAACGCTTTTACATTTGGATCGGAGGCATAGGTCGTAAGTAGGATATATTTTTAAGATGTACAAAATGGTTTTACAAATGCTAGAAATTTGGCTTTCAAAGGAAAGATTGTTATCCAATAGCACACCTAGGTTCCTAACTGATGACGAGGAAATGACAGAGCAGCCATCAAGTCTTAGAAAATGTTCCAGGTTATTACATGCAGAGTTTTTAGGTCCAATAATTAACACCTCTGTTTTTTTTTTTTTTCAGAATAATAGTCAGCCAGTTTGTTTATCAACTATGCATTTCCGTTAGTTTTGCGAATTGTATGTTTCATCAGGCAGCACAATAACTATCGAAGATGACTATATCAGCACTGGTGTGGTCGATAGTGTCAAACACAGTGCTAAGATCCAGTAGCTCTAACAGAGAAATACAACCACGATCGGATGAAAAGAACAAGTCATTTGTAACTCTGATGAGAGCAGTCCAAGTACTATGATACGGTCTAAATCTTGACTGGAAATCCTCACACATACCATTTCTCTCTAAGTAGGAACATAGCTGAAAGGATACTGCATTTTCTAGTAAAGGGAGTATGTGGAGTCAATCTGTAATTAAACAAGTATTAGGACTCACGTTGTGTTTTGTAGAAAGGCTTAATAAAGCCAATGTCAAGGTTTTGGGGGACAAGCCTACAAGACATTGACAAAATAAATAAGATTCCGAGAGGATCTTGAATTCGGTAGCACCTCGTTAGTAAATAGATGGAATAGGGTCTAATTCTATGTTGTAGGTTGATGATTGAAAGTTTAACAATTTCTTCTGTAGAGAATGAGTGGAGTTGTTCCTCAGGGGATCTATACACTATCTGATGTGATACTGTAGCTTACGGCTGCATGGTTACAATTTTATCTATAATAGTATCGATCTTGGAAGTAAAGTAGTTCATAAAGGCATTACTGCTGTGCTGTTGGGAAATGTCTGGCGTCTGGTGAGGCTTTATTTTCATTAATTAGCCAACATGTAAAGAAAAATGCCTGGGGCTGGGTTGTTCTCTTCTAAGGAGGACGAAAAGTAAGTTAGATTAGCAGTTTTTAGAGCTTTTCTATACAAATTACCTCGTTTTGGTTTTTCTTCCAGCTGCTTGCTCAATTCCTCTGGCTTGCTCTCTTTTAAGGCGACGAGTGTCGCTCGTTATACCACAGTGAAATGTAAAACTGATCCCTCCTGTCCTGGTTTGTGTGTGTGTCTGTCTGTTCACACTTTGAAGTTCTACAGTAACCATTTCATTGCTGTAACACTAAAAACCAGACTGAAAGAGGGTTAAATGCATGTGCCCACTGTGCACTGTTCTCCTGAAGGCACTGAGGTGATGCCAATGGGCTTAGGCCATCAACGCTGCTTGCAGCTTATTTTATTATTATTATCAACAATATAATTAAGTATTATAGGAATGTTTCACTTTGTTTAGAAAACGGATTGAAAAAACCGAAACCTTTCGGCTGATGGTTTTCTGAATGTTTAAATATGAATATCTAATAAAACATGCAGAATGCATACTTTCCAGCACAAGATGTCTGAATATGGTTGGAAGCCAATAAAAAAAGGGTTTTCACTTTGCACTACATATTAAAAGTTTTCACAAATGGGGGATTTTAGATATAAGCAAACAGACAAAAAAATAAAACTTTCGCTATGTTTTTTAGGAATAAAATGTTATATAAACTAGGGTTGAATGAAAAAAATGAAAAGGTGTTGTAATGGCGCGTTCCACTGCATGGTACGGCTCGGTAAGGTTCACTTTTTGGGGGTTTTCCACTGGGTACAGTGCCTGGTACCTGGTACATTTTTTAGTACCACTTCGGTTGGGGTTCCAAACGAACCGTACCGTTACCAAAATGTGACATGTAAACCCTGCTGATCACTGATTGGCCAGAGAGAATCGTCACTACCTGCGTCAATGAACTTGCGACACAAACACAAAAGAACCGCTAGATCTAAATCAGCACAGCCAGCGAAGGATCAAAACGCAAGTTTTGAACGAGCGCACCTTTTTTTTACAACCAAAAAGTTTTGTTGTCTGCTGCAGAAGAACAGACGTTCCTCTCGTTGATAGCAGAGGAGCGGATCCAGCGAGAGCTTGATGGGGCGACCCGGAATTAAAAAGTTTTTTTAGGAGTCGTGGCAGTAGAGGCGGCGCAACTATAACGACATGTGAATAATACCGCCCACTCTAAAGCGGTACTGAACAGCAGTGGAAACGCAAACCGAGCCGAGCCAATCCGTGCCGTGCCGTACTGAGCCGTGCCGAGCCAAGTCGTACCACGCAGTGGAAAAGCACCATAAGCTGCCAGGTACCACCGCTCCCTATTAACACAGAGTACGCAAGTTTTGTAGGGCACCAACTCCCCAGGGGCACAATCTAGGTGCTCAAAAAAAAAAAATAAAAATTTCGTTCTATAGTAAGATTAACATACATCGTAATATAACAGGAAAACACTAATATACATAATTATAAAAAATGCATTTTACGGTGAACGCAGTAGACAGACGAAGCACACGTGATGCGCCATTCTCGCATTAGTGCCCGCACTCGCTCTCACCTCATGTTTGCGATGGACAACTGATGGACAGCTATGCCCGGGAAAAGACATCAGTAGTCCGGCGCCGAGACAAGAAAAATAAAAAAAGCTGATGAAGCCCGTGCATCACTTTTAGGTACGTTTATAATCCTGTGAAACTTATTTGGATGTTGAAGTTAATTACGTGTTTTAATGTCGGTAATAATATCACCGCCGCATCTGCCTTAAAGGGGTCATATGGTATTTTAAAGTGTCCTAATATTGTGTTGGAGTCCCCTACAACAGGTTTAAATGCATCTAAGGTCAGAAAACATTGTAATTTTCTCAGAATATACATTTAATATTAGAGTCATTTGCCAATGATTTCGTTCTGAAACGAAGTTCTGAGCAAACCCCTCCCTTCCATAAGCCTACTCTGCTCTGATTGGTCAGCTGGCCAAGCCTGCTGTGATTGGCACAGAGAGGAGTCCTTGAGCAAGTTAGCAAGCGCTACCATTGACAAAGCACCTTTACATAAAACAATAATATAGTGCTTCAATCCGTTCTTAAAATAATGGCATAAAATACAAAAACACATATGCAAGCGAATCGTGCCCACAGCTAAAGTTTAGCTGCTAAACTGTAAACACTTAAAACAATAATGGTGGATACGTTAGCCGAGTGCATTAACCCTATAACTGCCGGTGCAGCGAAATAAACAGCAATTTCACAATGATTATAAAGTCTGTGTGCTACACTAGTCCATCAGTCTTATAATGCATGGCAATGGTAACAAAGTCTATGAGTGTAAAAAAAACATGCAAACACAAATACAAATTAAACCCTGCGGCTCCTGACGACACACATTGATGTCCTAACACATGAAACGATCGGTTTGTGCCAGAAACCGAACAGTATTTATATCATATTTTACCTCTAATACACCACTATGTCCAACTGCTTTGAGCATGCGCATGACTTCCGGTGCGTGAGGCGTGTACGCGCTCTGGCGTAGTTTACGCAAGTGCCGGAATTGATCTCTCGCACGTATACGTCACTCATTGTTTACACAGTGCACAGTCATTGTAGGTACGACGGCTAATCAAAATGGTACTTACTTGCGCTTATCCGGATTGTTCAAACTGACTTCTGAGCCTGCTCGCCTGAAGTTTTGGTTGATTGCTCTTCGGCTGGATATTAACACACTGTGACGAGTCGGCTGCCTCCCCCTAATTATCAGCATCACCCCGTCCCTTAATCGCCGCCCTTCGCCAGGCTCCTGACATGAGTGGGTGTGTGAGAGAGGAGGGGCGCTGAAATAGCCAGGGCTGGTGGCGTGTGATGGAGCACACCTGAACCGAATGGAGCCTCATCACCGCCGCTGTTTAAATGCCGAGCGCGCCTCTCCTCAGGAGACTGGTCTGTTCACCGTGCATGCACGCTGGTGTTCTCGTGGGTCCAGGAGGGGTGCGTAGAGGGACTCCCGTGCCGCCAGAGTCATGAGCTACCGGACCCATGGTCCGGACGAGAACCGCACCCGTTACACGGCCGTCGGGCAAGGATGCTGGGCCGTCTAGTCCCTTCAAGCACCGTGAGCAGAGAGAAGGACGAAGCCGCTGATAGAAGCCGCTGCCCCTCGCGCCCCAGACTGGAGAGGGGAGCGCGTGCGGCCGCTGGACTCTGCCCCTTACCTGGACCCTTCCTTCCTTTCTGACCACTGCCCTTCCCTTCACGAACCCAGCAGCACGATGAGGACACCAGATCCCCTTTTTATTTTGGACACTTGATTCCCTTTTTTCTGGACACTTTGTTTATTTTCTGTTAATAAACTGTCTGTCGTTTGCTCTTCCCGCGACAACACCCATTAACGTAAACTATGCCAGAGCGCGTACACGCCTCACGCACCGGAAGTCGTGCACGTGCTCAAAGCAGTTGGACATAGTGCTGTATTAGAGGTAAAAAACTATAGAAAACTGTCGGTTAGGCACATAAACCGATCATTGTGTCTTAGGAACATCATGTGGTCTACGAGCCCAGGGTTAATTTGGATTTGGATGTGCATGTTTTTTTACCAATCATAGATTTGGGTACGATTGCCAGCATATAAGGGACTGACGGATCCAAACGTTGGGACTTAAAAATCATCACCTGGTGTTTACTGAAGAAGAAACAAAGCACCACATCTTGGGATGCCCTGGGGGTAAGCAGATAAAACATCAAATTTCATTTGGTTGGTGAAATATCCCTTATAGGGCACTGCGCTGGTATTTACAGGACTGGACAGGATTGCGCAATGATACTTGTCTTTTCTTGTGCGCCCGCACCTTCTCAAGTGGACCAAGACAGCAAAGTGTGGGTATTTGGACAAGGGGATTGTTTCGTATTTCGCGGGCAGGAGGCAGGCGGGGATTATGCAAATGTCTTACCCAGTGACTTATAAACAGGCAAAAGATTCGAAAATATGACGACTCTTTAAGGCGATTCAGAATCGACTCTCATCTTTTGAGAGACAATATCTTTATTTATCATGCACTTTTTTGATTAACAAATTTGCAGATTGTTTTCATTTAAGGATAGCTATGTTATAAATTGCAAAAGAGATATTTGTCAAAAACACCATATGATCCTGCTTTTAATATTTTCTGAGTTTCCATGTTCCCTTACGAATATAAACCATAATTTTACTACGAATAAAAAAAAACATGGTTCTTGTAGCAATGGTAACCACAAATTAACCATAGTTTCGATGCTTCAAATAATAATTTACGAAGAATTCAGAGAATATTTTTGTGGTAATAAAAACAGACCTAAGTGATCAACAATCTTTAAAATGCATTATATAAAAACAATGAGGCAATAATGATTGGTTAATTAATAATAATCGTATGGTTTCATTGAATAACACTGTTAAAATTACATACATAAATAAACAATTATGTACATTACATATTATTGCAAGGGCACCAAATTGCTGTTGTTACACTGACAGGATGATCAAATCCTTGTTTAATAATGACCAAACGTTTAATTAAAATATGCACTTAATCTTACATGTTTGGCCACCTTTTTGCGATTGAAATGCTAGCCTCTATAATTTCTTCAACAAAAACATGTGGACATCACAACCCTTACAAAAAATTAACCATGGTTTTATCGTAGTAAAACTGCTTGATTTTCTTTTGTGTCATTTCTGAATGCTTGAGACTATAAAATCAATCAGACAACTGTATTAGTAAAATCATAGCCATATGTGACTGTCTAGCTACAATTGTAATTTGTAAACAATACAGTTTAGTTATTTACTTTTATATTTTATTAAAGTACTATTTTGACCCCTATAGTAGGTGTTTTTTAAATTTTCCATAATATTTTGGGGAGGGGGCACAACAATACAATTCTGCTTAGGGCACCCATTTGGTCAGCGTGTAAGTGCTGTGCCAGCGTGTTTGGCCCTGTGTAAGTGCAACTGAAATATAGAGATTCCTGGCTCAGGATTGTATGCAAAACAATCATTTTGAGAAAAAAGCCTTTAAAGATATGTATTGTAATTTAGGCACCTTCCACATGGAGACACGTTTAGCTGTATACGCATACATTTTGTATCGTATAGGCGTTTCGTCATTTTGGGTGAGTGAAAAGACCACCATATTTTTGTTTATTAAACGGGTCCCAGATGGGAAAATCTGAAAATGCCACCCTTGTGTTTTCGTGTGGACAAAGACTCTGATGGGCTGCATTGGAAAGCCTAGGCAGCTGACTTGCTGCCTCGCTGCCTTATGAGGCAATGACTTTGCAGGCAGCGTTTTTGCATGAAGGCACCTCATGAAACTGATTTCGGACAGGCTTCTGAGGCAGCATAACGGTTTAATGATCTACAGCAAAATAGAACGAGTTTTGATGATAACTAAATGAATATTTATTATTATAATACTGATTTCTCGCTAGAAATAACATCAAAAGTGCAAAAAGTTAGTCCGAAACATACAATTAAACACAAACTGACCACCAAAAACACAACTTTCAGACGCCATCTTTATTTATTTTTTTATCTCAACCATCACGGAAAGTTTTATCTCAACCGTCACGGAATGGAACGCACAGGATTGTGGGATATCAAAGGCAGCGAAGGATACATCTATGCTGCCTTCAGAAATCGATCAGATGAAGGTATCTCATGAGACAGGAAGTGAAGCTGACTTTGTATTTGGACGTGCCTTGATGCCTTCCTGCCTTGGAATTCTGCCTCTGAAGGCAGCATTTTAGAGCTTTCGGACACAACCATTTTCTGAAACAATGACGTCATCAGCCCATGTCTCGCCCCTAGTCAGACCCGCTATGTCACATAACAGCAACAAAAACACTGAAGGATTTTCTTTTTATTAACTAACATTAACACAGATTAATAAATGTATTGTTACATGTTCATTTGTATACCATTTTTAGTGTATCTCTGTGGCAGAATTACAGCTCCACATACTGGTCTGGCATGTATACTACATAGTTTTGTGTCGGTTTTCGTATGAACCCCTTTGCCCTTCCTGCATTTTGTGTGCTTGGTCAGTGTTTTTAGATATGCTGTGCCACAGCGGATTTGAGGCATTTAATAGTGGAGTTACAAGAAATGGTGTGTGTTGAGGTCATTGTGATGAATGTCCTGACAGCAGTTCTTTGGTTTTGTCCTCAGGCAGGACAGCCACTAACTGCTCTGTGAACAATGGGGATTGTGATCATGAATGTCATGAGAGTGTGGATGGTCTTGGTCGCAGGTGCAGTTGTATTAAAGGATACCAACTACAAGACAATTCTAGAAAATGTATTGCCAAAAGTAAGTTACCTCAACAAACTGCTAATATAAACAATATGGTTTGTGAATGCTACAAATACACACAGGTGATTTTGTATCCACAGTGCACAAATGAATGCTTATTTGCATTTGTACTCGAGACTGTACTTCTGCATTTGTGAACATTATAAGACTGTTTTTGTGCAACATTTATTAATAAATGTGGGCTAAGAACAATCAGAGAAATTAGATTATTAGACTTAAAACTAAAATATTATATATAAATATATCTTCAAATAATTTCTACCATTTAGTAGATGAATTATGATCTATGTGCATCTTTGTCATTTACAGATAAGGCTTCATGTGGCCAGATTCGAATCACAAAGTCATCCTATATTAATAAGCCTTTAGTAGGTTTACAGCCGTGGGTTTTAGGAGGTACAGTTGGCAAAAAGGGAGAGAGTCCCTGGCAGGTATTTTTGATTCATATGTAATATCTGTGTAATCATATGTAATAATGCCAAATGTTTTATCAGAGCTAATTCTGATGTCATATGTTATACCAAATATTCAGCCAAAGCAAATTTTGTGCTCCAGTATATATTTAAAAAATGCAGTCATTGTGTGATCTGGAGGGCTCTTATACTCAATCATTTGGGCAATTTTCATTGTGGTGGAGTTCTGATTGATGAAAACTGGGTTCTCACTGCTGCTCACTGCCTAGAGACAAGTACAAGGTTCAGTGTCAGGCTGGGTATGTAAGACATTTTGGTAAAATTTAAGTATTTCTTCACAGTGCAAGACTTGTTATCCTACCGTATATTTATGTTTTTAGAAGATGCATTACTAAAGAAATTTGCAAAAAATAAAGAGCATACATGACAAGTACTAGAACACATAGGGCTGAGAGTATGGTTGTTAAAGGGGTCATATGATGCTATTTTAAAGATCATTATTGTGTGTATTTAGTGTAACAGAATATGTTAACATGCTTCAATGTTCAAAAAACACATTATTTTTCAAATACTATGCATTATTGTAGGTCCGTTTTCAACAAAGCCCTCTCCTTTGACAAGCGCAGTCTGCTCTGATTGGCCAGCTGACCCAGTGCATTGTGATTGGCCGAACACCACAAGCACGCGTCGGAAATGTAACGCCCCTTACCATAATCGCAGCTTCAGCTTTCAAAGTAAATATAAAGACAGTTAATAATGTCGTTAGTTTTACCATCAGTTCAAGCCCGAAAGGGCAAAAGAGTCACGTGACAGACACAGTGATGATGCAGTACACAAGCCGCGGTTAAGACAGCTGACGTGCTAGGATTTCTGACGGGCAGTTCACTCTCCGGTGATGTGACCTGTTCCCCTCCTCCTCACACACACACCACAAACGAGGGTTACTCCGCATTTAAACAGTCAATAGCAAATACTTAAAATGAATTAACAAAAAATACTTACAGTAGCTGATGCAGAAGCGCCAGATTGTAATAGCAAAATCAGAATTTTTTTTTTTTTTTTTTTTAAATAGCCTTTGTGCACAGCCAGCCTTGTTCTTTTCTAGGTTAAAAAAAAACTGTCGTCCATAAATGCGTTGCACAAATTCGAACATCTGGTTTGTGCTGTTCTGTTGTAAATAAATCTGAAACCAATGATTCCTAATTGCATCTACATCCGGAAGGCCAAATAAAGTACTTTTGATTTCGCACTGAAACACAGCATCTCCCTGACAATGGCTGCTTCAACACTGACTGCGGTTACTGAAACCACGCCTTTTTTCTTTGCGTGAACATTTTGGGTGGCATTATGCTAATATTTCCCCATAGTGACGTAGATATGTGGGGCCGTGTTAGAACAAGTCGTTTTAGGTAGGAGTGGTTAACTCTTAAATTTTATAAAGAATATCTATTTGGATTTGAGACTTTAGTCTTTGCAACTTTCCAGATCTTCTCTATGCACCAAGAGCTTGTAACACTCCAAAGAGAAAGGAAAACTGGAAATTGCATCATATGACCCCTTTAAGCTTAGGCCTCAGAAGTGAAATTGGAATGCCAAAAGACACTCTAGATAGTACAGTGTTATGTCTCTCCAGGTGACTACGACCTATTTAGGATTGAAGGAACTGAGATGACCCTTCCTGTAAAACAACCTATCGCCCACCCACAATACAACCCTTTCACTGTGGACAATGATATAGCTCTGTTGCGCTTGGCCACACCAGCCAAATTTTCCACATACATACTCCCAGCATGCCTCCCTACCCAGAACCTGGCGGAACGAATGTTGCATCGTAACGGTACTGTCACAGTCGTCACTGGCTGGGGGAAGGACAACAAGACCTCTAATCACTTCAGTTCAACTCTCAACTTCATTGAAATTCCAATTATAGACAACAAAGAGTGTTCCAGGCATATGTTGAACAACCTCACTCAGAACATGCTTTGTGGGGGAGTGCTGGGGCAGATCAAAGATGCTTGTGAGGGGGACAGTGGGGGCCCAATGATGACACTGTTTCACGATACATGGTTCCTCATAGGTCTGGTGTCCTGGGGAGAAGGCTGCGGGCAAAAAGACAAACTTGGCATCTACACCAAAGTGTCCAGCTATTTGGATTGGATAGATAGTGTTCGTCAAGGGTGGGATAAAGTTTAGACCCCTAACTTTCTATCCTATTTTGCTTATTACAGAAAATATAAATCAGAAAACTCAATGTGCTCCCTATAGTTCTTCTGGTGTAGAGATTGGAATTTAATAAACATAAATTAAAACTGCTCTTATTTTCCTGTTATCTGCATATTTAGGGAAAGTAATGCTGTCAGTCTGTAAATAAAGTAGACAAATGTTTCACATTATGTTTTAATGAGGCTATAAAATGAACACACATCTTCATAGTCCCATTATTTGATTCCTCTATTGGGTAACACAAAAGAATAATAAATACTGTAAGACAGGACTTAACATATAATGTTATTTAAGACATGCATAAAATACAGTTCTACAGTACAATGTACAACACTCAACGTTAGATTTGTTAAATGATTTAAGACATTTTAGCATGACCTTTATGAATTTATATTAGTTTTTAACCTGACAGCACTTGGGGACATTCCTGAGAATGGACAATTACAGATCTAACATAATTCATATTAAAAACAATATTATGCTGAGTAAAGGAATACTTCATAGAAAAAGGAAATAAAGAGATATAAACTATATTTTAAATGGACTAAGCACTTTTAAATTTACACTTTGATGAATATCTTCTCTGTGGAAGGGTGAAGTGGGAAAGCTTCTTTTTTTTTTTGGCTGTGCAACATTTACATAAAACATTTTAGTATTTATTAAAAAACATTTTTATTTAAAATATTTAATATTTGCTCTAAGCAGTTTAAGAGGTTTTCTAGGTTTTGTTAACGGGATGCCTTCTGAAGAAAAAAAAACCCCCTTGCCTTTCATTTTAGTAGAAAAAGGCCTTCTTAGGAGCAATCCTGCTTTAATAACCTAAAATCTGTCAAAAGGTAGGAGGTCGTACTTATGATGATTATACTTCTAAATATTATCATGATATCTTCTGTATATAATCGTATTTATAATAAACATATATAAGCCAAATGGGGAAACAAATATTTGAAAACATTTTTTTTACAAATTAGCAGACAAAGCTCTCATAAGGCAAGGAATATAAACCTACGGATAATAATTTACTAATAATAATAATAAAAATAAAAGGAATTTACAGTTAGAAAATGCAATAAATAAAAAAACCTGAGCATAATAATCATTTACGGACATATACTTGTTATTATTTATTAATTATATTATACGGAATCATAATTTGCAACAAATTGAAACAGGAAACGTCACCCTTAAGACCGTAGCTATTATTAGCCTGAAGGTTGAGATGGCGTATCAGAAACTGTTGGTATGAAGTTAAAGTGTAGGAAGGTTGGATCTGTGGCTCTGATCTAAGATTCAGTTCATATCGCTCCAGCTGAGTCCAGGATCCGGGTTGGGATCAACTACTGATCGAGCCACTTTTTACTACTGAATAGAACAAACAGGAATACAGAAGAGGGTAACACCCATGTTAATTCTGGCACAAAAAATCTAGATGCTGGGTTTCTCCAATTATCAAATTAGGAGAACATTCAGCAATGACTAATAATATGAGTGATGAATTATTTTGAGATCTTGTGACTGACTTTATTTTGCGACATTTACTACTTATTATAGTTTGGTTGGTTTATTTTTGTACCTTGCGTGCCAATATGTTGCTTTCCTTATTATAATAAAATACCAATAAAGAATATCCCGGCAACAAAAGAAAAAATTTGATTAAGGGATAATTCCACCCCAAAAGAAAATTTGTTTCCACGTTAATCACTTACCCTATGTCATTCCAAAAACCGGACAAGATTAAGTTCATCTTCGGAAAACACATTTTAAGATATTTTTGATGAAAACTGGGAGGCTTATGAAATGTAACATTGACTGGCCAAATAAAGTACACTGCTCAAGGTCCAGAACAAGTCTGAACAAGCATGTCAGAATGTCCATCTGCCTCAGTGGTTCAATCAGAATTTTCTGAGCGAACGAGATTACTTTTGTTGCGAAGAAAACAAAACCGCAAGCAGCATAGCTCTTTTGGTCAGCCGCGACACAACGGATGCACTGTTTTCGTTTAAATCAAAGCTTAAATACACGTAGAAACGTTTATACTCTTGTGTCCGGTGACACGAAATAGCGACGCTACTGGATGTTCCGGGGTATTCTCCAAAATGGCGCTCCGGTGATGCGGAGAGGACACAGAGGGGAGGGAATTGTGGAATAAAGTCGTATTTTAGTTCTTCGGTTCAAACCACGCCTCCATTCTCGTCGCTGTCATTCACAAACAATCTAAGATGATGATGAACCCGGAGGCAGGGGACTACTGTCTGATCAATGTCCTTTCATACTTTTTTTGGACCTTGACAGGTGTAATTTATTGGCAAAGTCAATGTGACAGTCACAAAGCTCCCACATAAGTTTTCATCCAAAATATCTTAAATTGTGTTTGAAGACGAACTAAGCTTTTACGGGTTGGAACGAAACATGGGGTCCAAGTGATTAAATGGACACATTTCATTTGGGGGGTGGAGTAATCCTTTACAACTGACTGCACACATAAATCAAGGATAAAATACCTTTTAAAAAAACAACAACTTTAAAGTAAAAAAAAAAAAAAAACGTACACGCAAAAGCTGGCATTGTGTCCTGACCTAGAAGTTTCATATCAGAATAAATTGAAATAAACATATTATACACCTGGAAGGCATCGGTCAAGGTGAGACCCTGGTGCTTCATTAAATAGGCCACACAGACAGTAGCTGAGCGACTGCGTCCATTCTTACAGTAAACAACAGTGCGGCCACCTCGTTCTGCCTCACTGGCTATGGCATCAGCACAGCGGTCAAAATACTTGTACAGGTCTTCTTGAGGGTCATCATATACAGGTACACGCAAAGTGCTTACCAGCATAGAGGGAAAGGGTTGCTGCTTGGAAACATTAATACAAAGAGTGATCGCTTCCTTCTGGATGAGTTCATTGTTACAGGCTGACCGGGCATTACTGATGAGCAGACAGTCTGTAATTGTGCTTAACTGCAGCATCTCTAACTATATGCTCGCATATATGTGACTATATGTGTGTGTATCTTGAAGGAAGATAAGTTTTGAATAATCATAATCACAGGTCCACTGGGTCCTGCATTTCACAGAGGAAAAATAGCGTAATGTTTCATTTAATATGTAGTAATTCCATTTAAATTCTGTAGGTACTAGTGTTATTACAATAGAGGTAGATCCATACACTAGGTCCGATACTAAAGTGTTATATATACTGGATTAGATCACAAATCACGCAAGGAAGAAGGTTCAGAGTTTCACACTGGTCTATGCCCTGACACAGACAAGTGGGTTGGATGCGGTTGATTACCCAGTAGTAGAGGAGGAGAATATTATTTGTTTAGAACAAAAGTAAAATAACAAACGGAACAAACACGTTTGTACAGTAACCTGAATGTACAGAAAAGTATTGAACTTGTTTACTGGGCATGCTCCCATCAACAGTTGGTAAAGCACGGAACTGTTATGGTGCGTTCACGTCTCTGGGACGTGACGCGATACTACACGCGAGACGAACGTGACTGTTCCTACTTATGAGTCGTAATTATGACGTCAGGTGCGTTCAGGTCAGTTTAGTCGGCACAAGATGGCGGTGTCTTCTTTATAAAGGTGTAGTTGTCACTATGACGCTGTTTAAAGGATAAATATTGTGGTGGATGTAAAGCAGACATACGTTGAACGGCTGTAATGTTCAGATACATAAATGTACAGTTTGTAGGTCCTCTAGGCCCCGACTCTCTAAAAACTTATGTGTTTTTGAACAGAAGTCCCCTCCTGACGACAAGCGCACCAGTCTGCTCTGACCTGGGCCAGCTACCAGGGCATTGTGATTGGTACAGTACGCACAACCGCAAGCAACTGATTTGGAAATGTAACGACCTACCCTACTCGCTGAGCGTTCTCTTTCAAATAAATGTAAAGACACGACACCGCCCACCGGAAAAGGGGAAACAGAGTCAGTGGGACAGACAAAGTGATGAAGTGGTATGTGTTTGCGTACACAAACACGGGTAAGACAGCTGATCCAGCGTGATGTGACCCACGCCCCCCACTCTCTCTCTCGCCACCATACACAACACACCCAACACACCACGCTGCGCCCACAAAACTCGAATTTGCACAGTGGCATCAGCCCCGACCCAGAACGCCCCGAGAAGAATTCAACAGGTCACAGCGGAATGCTCTACATAAGAGATGACTGAAAACAGGGAGTAGTGGAGCGACTGGATTAGAGACAGCGCAGATGGTCATAAGCAATAGTCTGAATTACTACTATCCTAGGTTCACGAAGAACACGACACGGCTAGTCCATAAAATAGCGATGCTGTTCGGTTGTAAGTGATCTGAAAGATTCGCGAAATGCAGTCTACTTAGGAAGGCCAAATAAAGTGCTTTTGCTTCACCTAGAAACACACAGCGTCTTCGCCTGAACTGGATAAACTCAACACAACTGCGGTTACGGAACGCCCATACGCTTGTTTCTTGCGTGCACATTGGGCGGCAGAGCCAAGCGGAGACTAGTTTACCAATACGTGACCACAGCGGAGAGGGAGAAGGGGACGTTCAAGGTAGCATGTGGGGGGGTAGTTAGAACGAGCAGTTTTGTAGAGGGGGCGTGGCGTCAAGGGCTTGAATCTTGAGGAGAAGAAGTTCTCTTTGGTTTTGCAAAAGGGACCTTCTAACGTCTTTGCCAAATACTTCGGGATCTTACTCTATGCACAAATCAGCTTGGTAACACGCCAAGAGAAAGGAAAACTTTGAAATGAATTCATATGACCACCGTTAATGAATTACAAGAAACTACAAAGGGTCTGTTACACTCTTGCTTATAGAAAATGAGGCAAAGAATTCGATCAGGTGGTTTGTCGGTTATATTTTAAAACAGCAACATGGCAAACAAAAGATTTTTTCATATAGGTGCAAAAAATGATAGCAGTGTTTACTGGAAGTTCAATTAAACTAGGTGCGTAACACCGAATACATGACCAATTTAACTAAACTATCAATTTAAACCAAAATTTACCATCAACTACAGACGTTGCATCCATCGATTCCGCCATGTTTAGCACTTGACACCGCACCCCCAACACGGGGAAAAGCTGGGCTTATAGAAAATTTCGAGTTTCCCCACTCGTAATAACGACTTTGTGGTGGCGTTCAACTCGTAAATACTATCCGACATGACTTGAACGCACCATTAGTCTTCCACCCTCATTCAAAACACGAGATAAACATTGAGCTCAGATTTAGAAACCATTCTGACCTGCAGATTAGGCGCGTTGATGATCCTCGAAGCGGATGTGTCAGAGCCTCATCATCCTCACTACCACCACAGTCCCTATGGCAGGGAAAACGTGCAGTGAACGCACATGCAGCTAAATTACCCCGCCCATTTATGTCAATAATCGTATCGCCTTCCTTTCCTCCAGTAACCAGTGCAGGATTAAAAATAGCTCTGTTACTTGAAACCTTGGCTTCACATACAGTTGACCCAATCTAGATTTCATGCCTATGCTGACGTTTTATCATTGAATAAAAAGTCACAGTCCAAACAATTCAGTAGTCGAATAACTTATCTGCAGTTGCAACACGATGTGTTGGCAATAGTGTACAGCGATATGAAAAAATAAAGATCTTTAATCATAATTTTCAGAGAAAGTTGCTAAAGGAAGGTGTGTGTTAATTTAGATTTGTTTTTAAAATAACATGCATGATATAATATTGAAATATAAATAACTGTATTTTTAAATACATTGAATTATTGAAAACTTACACATTTTTAAATGATTACAATTTAAGTTTTTTTTAGTAGCTAGTAAACACATTCTCAACAATTATGCTTTAAGCAGGGTATTAGTAGTTAGTTAGTATGCTACAATCTAAAAGTCTGTAAACCTAAGGCACATCTACTGTTAATATGAAAGATATTTTTCCATATGTTTGTTGTTTTACCTGTATTAATATACGGCATTGGTTTTCGGGTTAACAGGGTTACAAATATGATGGATAAGGAAAAGTCCTGAAAGATTTTTCCATTTTTCTTACAGTATACTAACTGATCAACAATCGCAGGTACAAGCTACTAACAAAGTGTATCATAAATTAACAATTATTCAATTGTCAGATTATTCCATTATTATTATTTTTAAATTGAACAATTGCAAATAGCAGCTAACTCAATTCTCGTGATGTGTGTACTGCTAGGCATCTGTGGTTTTCTCTTTTTGTGTAATTTGGATGGATGTGTGCCTTTTTATTGTCTGAGTCCTTATCAAAAGTTGCTAAAAGTTGCCAAATAAATGTTTAAAATTGCTCAATTTGTTGCTAGGTGCTTTTGGAAGAAAAAGTTGCTAGGGTAGTCTGAAAAGTTGCTAAATTTAGCAACAAAATTGCTAACTTGGCAACACTGATCTCATATGCTGTGTATTTATGATAATCGAATCATAGCCCCACCTAATGGACAGTTGTGTATTCCAAATTTAAAGAAATCGTTTCCATTCAGTGTCATTGTATGTAAATTGCATTCGCAGTGTTCCTTTTATGTTTAACTGATAAAAGAACGTCATGTGTGTTTAGAATGAGGTGAGAGTAAGAAGACGAGAGTAAGTAGAAGTTCTGGGTTAACTAACCCAAATAATCAAAGAAATAACTAAATAAATAAGCAATATTAAGTAGTAGTAATAATATAACTACCGGTACTTATTAAAAAAATGTGTAGTATGTAACAACTTTTGTTCTAACCGCATTTGACCAGACAGGTAAATAAACATGCAGTGACGCAGTTCTCCCGCCGATACGTCTGACGTCATGACGTTTCGGCGTTCAAAGCAACGAGATGAGAGGAAGCCTCGCGATGGAGACAGGGGGTTAATTTAACGCGAAAAATAGCGAATTAACGCGCACGTTGGAGACGGTTGACATTTCATTTTCAGAAAGACATTACATTAGTCTCCACAAGGAAGAGTTGTGTGTTAAATTTAGATTAATAGACTCAGTCAGCACTGGATATTTTGGGTGAGTTTCTCAAGTATTGACCGGGCGCCATTAAAACGCTGTGCGGGAGACAGGAAAGAAATAACCACTCTCACAGCCAATACACAGCTATCTGCTTCAGCGGACAGATTCTGCTCTCAAATAAACACATTTATTTGTAAGGAGATTCGGTTCACATTCTGGTAGACAGTGAAAATGTGGCCTGTTTGTAAGGGCCTGTGGTAGCATCAGGTAACAGTTATTGTGTTAGCTGGCTAAAGGCTAACAGTCCTCGAGCTGAAGAGAGACATTTTCGACCCCGAACAAGAAACTACAGGTATAAATTATGCATTAGTCGCCAAATGACGTTTTGTTTTAGCGTCTACAGTTAAGAGATAAATGTCTTTAATATTCGACTCATGTTTTTTAGTTTAGCACTGCGTTATTACATCAGTAACGTTACAGTATGTAACGCCACCTAAAGAAAAGACATTAAACAATTCCTATAAATGTTTTTCCTGGCATTCACAAACCCCTCAATGTTACCCAAATAACTGAAGTTTTTTTTTCTTCACATTTTTATATCCCTTTTGCGAATGTGCACAGTATGTACAATATGTTTTCCATTAACAGCTCTTAAATTCAGTCCTATTTCAGAAATACAGCTGCATTGGGTTTAATCTAAAAAAAGATTTGAAATGAAACGAAACTATATATACTGCATCTATGACCGGGTAGCGAAATACACGTTTAGTCATACTGGTAATAAAATGTGTTCTCACTTTTTCATCAGGTAGAAGTACTTTTTTTCTTCTTTCTTTTTTTCTTTTTCTATCATTAATCGTTGTGATTACTTGTGTGCAGAAGAACTGGGTACTGTTTGGATTTGCTTGCTTTGTTTGTTTTCTCCCTCCTCCTCACAAATTAATCATTTGCATAAGCTTTAAGGGGGTTAGGGTACACTAGGACAGTTCTTCCCAGCTGGTTTTGTTTCAGGTGTCAAATTTTATGTTGGACATCAAGTGGTTACACAACACTGTGAAATGTAAAAAAGACACATTGATGTTTAATCATATTAACGTGGTCTACACAGTAGATATGCAAGATTGAATTCTTTACATGTCTTTTGAAGTTTAATGGCTTCATACTCGACAGCCAATTCAGTGCAAAAAAACATCACAATGGTCAGCACAAATCATTTTAATTCTTGCTGTAAGGTTAAAAAACAAACAAACAGGTGTATTTATGTTTAGAGTTTTTAAGGATGAGGTCATTTAATGACTAGTATGTGTTGGCAGCCTCCTAATTAATCAGATCTCTCATTTTTATCTACTTGCGACCCACCAGTTGAGAATCACTGCTCCAGAATTTTTTTTGTTTTGTGTTTTGTTTTTCCCCTCCTGAAGGGACAACAGTTATTCTGTCTATGGTGCAGTTTTGTTGCTCTTTGATGTCTGATACACATACCACATATATATACACACACACCTATATGTATATTATATATTATAATATTATATATATAGAATACATAATCCTACATACATCCGCATCATACTCTTGAGTAATGGATCCTTTTTTTTTTTAAATAAATTGCTCATGTTGGTGTTTTTTCTCGAAGCATTTTCCTAGGATTAGCAGCTCATTCCTCTTAGAACAGCTTTTAACGGTTTAGTACACATATGTATTTGCCCAAGTCAACTCTAAGGTGTCTAATACTACAGAAGTGTATTTGTATTGAGAGAAGTAATCCATCACTGAGATCTCCTTTTTTATTTTATGAGTGAGCTAAATCAAGAAACTGGCCTGATTTATATCTTTTTAGAAAAACTAAATGTTACAGAATGCAATGTATATCTGCATTTTAGGATTTAAATTTCAATAATGATTGCTCGCCAGCTTTAGTATACTAATTATTACACACAATGTATTTATTGCATACTAATTATAACTAAAACACGTCTTAAAATCACAGGGAAATATACCTGGTTCTGTTGCAATAACTGAATATAACTAGTGATTTTGAATTTCTTTTCTTTTGCATTTACAGTGAAATGTCCTATACATGGTGTTGAGCCTGTTAGATACTCAGTCATTAATGTAATTCCATCTTTTATGTGTGCACTGTTGTGTGTATTTTTTATTTTTTTATTGGAAAGGCAGTGAAATTGGCACTCCACTATCCAGACCATTTTGATAATGGTTTTAACTGGAGGATGTCTTTAGTGATTGCATATTTTTAATATTTGAAAGAATGTCAACTGTACTCATACTTAGTTTGTTTGTACTTGTATTAAGATGTTTGCGCTGCTTTTTTGAACATATTTAAAGTTATGCAGGGTATATTTATTTTGCTCCCAGTGCTTCAAATTACACATGCCTAGATTAAAACCAAAACTGTTTTAGATTCTGCCGTATTTTATTAATTATTTCATTTTGAAGTATTACTGTGAAAAGTGTGATGCATTTTAAAGGTCTTTTACTCTGATTCCAGATGCTCGACATCAATAAACATTGATGTAATTTCTCTGACATGTAAAATTATCCTCTCCGTAAATCTGGAAAAAGCTCTTAAATTCAGCTTGGGTTTGCTTTGATATCACTTGCAAAATGCCACAGCTTGCATTTGGAGCAACTTTTTATGGAAACCAATGTATAATTGTGATAAAGAATTTCTTTATAATGATTACAAAGGCTATTAACCTTTGTGGTCTGTCATCCATCTTCACTTAATTGCTGTTTATTCCTCGAAGTACTGTTTTGGTTAACTTAAGTAATGTAGTCAGTTTCTTGCACGGTAGAATTAGAGGCGTTTCTTATTTACCAATCGGTTGTCTACCTTTTTTTTTTTTTGCTGCAAGCTAGCTTTGGATTTTGGGAGCAAACTTATTAACCATAAAAGTTTGTTTTTACGCATTAAGTGTAGTCAGCAATGGATACTTAAGGGTTCGATGTGCCAATATTTCAAACCACTTGGAGTATTAGTTTAACACTCCAATATTGGCACATTTAACCCGTTCTTATCCATTGCTGACTACACTTAAAGCGTAAAATCAAACTGATGTGTTAATGTCTTTGCTGTCTCTGTGTTAAATTTTACATTGACCTCAGCAATTGGTTGTTTTGTGTTCATTTAAAGTGAGCCAATGTAATAAACTCTAAACTCATAGTAAATTTCTTTCTCCTCACATCCGTAGGTGTTGCAAAGCTGTCACTATGGCAACAGATATTGGCTCACCTCCCCGGTTCTTCCATATGCCTCGGTTCCAGCACCAGGCACCTCGTCAGCTGTTCTACAAGAGGCCGGACTTTGCCCAGCAGCAGGCTATGCAGCAGCTCACTTTCGATGGCAAGCGCATGAGGAAAGCTGTGAACCGCAAGACCATTGATTATAATCCGTCTGTCATTAGATATCTTGAGGTATAAGCCTGACAAAATGTAATGGTGAGCCAGTGTAACATCTGGCAAATGTAACATCTGGCAAATTACTCCATTTCAGAATCGATTGTGGCAACGAGATCATAGAGATTTCCGTGCTATTCAACCAGATGCAGGCTGCTACAATGATGTATGTTTCACTACTACTTTGGTTAGTTCTTATGTTTTTTTTTTCTTCAAGTTCATATATTTCTCATAATTTTTTGCAGCTTGTTCCTCCAGTTGGTATGCTTAATAACCCTATGAATGCTGTTACAACAAAGTTTGTCAGAACCTCCACCAACAAAGTCAAATGCCCTGTGTTTGTTGTGCGGGTAAGTGTTAAGCTTAAAATTTAGTTTGATTCTTTATGAGTTAAAATTAGGGCTGTCAATAGATTAAAATTTTTAATCTACTTAAGCACACCCTTTTTCTGTGATTAACCGCACACTTCATGAAATTAAGCATAGACCATTTATCTTGTTTCAAAACAAAACGGCAAAGTAAACCAAAAGATTGAAGGGTGATTCTCAAAAATCTGTATTTTCTGCAAGCTTTTTTCAAGATAAATGTACTGTATATGTCTTTCCAAAAAAGGACTCCAAAAGGAATTGTATAGTATGTGTACAGTGCAACAGCAGAGCTTTTTTACATTTTAGAGAAGTTAAGGGGTCGTATGATGCTGCTAAAAAGAACATTATTTTGTGTATTTGGTGTAATGAAATGTGTTTATGCGGTTTAAGGTTAAAAAAACACATTATTTTCCACACACTGTACATTATTATTTCTCCTCTATGCCCCGCCTTTTCTGAAATGTGTCGGTTTACAAAGCTCATCGGTCTGAAAAGCAAGGTGTGCTCAGATTGGCCAGCTATCCAGAGCTTTGTGATTGGCCGAATACCTCAAGCGTGGACGGGGAAAAATGTTACGCCCCTTATCCATATTGTGATGCCCTGTCCAGCCGGAGCAACGAGACATAAACATTAAACCCTATTATAAACGAGGCATTTGTTGCATCCAGTGGGGACATAATTACGGATTATAATGACTTGTACTGTCTTTTTACGTGTTCCGTGTAAACATAAAACCATGTCTGCATTTTGTGATCGGAGAAATGACAAACAACAAGTGCTACTCTACACTGCTCAGAACTCGCGTTTGAATCATCAGTGGCAAATTCTTTAAATATGAAAAGGTACTTTGTGTCTGTGAGTCAGAACAGCCGGCATTATAGTCAACTCTACCAGGAAACAGTCCTCCATAAAAAGTGCAGCACACAAATTAATATTTGGGTTGAAATGTTCTGGAACAATGTTGTAAATACAAATTAACCACTGATTTCCAGTTGTGTCCTCTTTTGGAAGACCAAACAAAGTAGTTTTTGCTTTCACAACGCAACAGGTCACACACCGCGGCCTTAGTTGAGCGAGCCGGCTTGAGTGAGCAGATGCCGGTGAGCTGCAGAACAGCGCGGCCGGCGGATTCGATGAAGGAGAGGCCAGCTGGCTTGTGGCATCCACATGTGACGACCCCGGGCTGGACCGCTTCGTCCACGGTGAAAGCCGATCCGGCGATCCCCAGCGCAAAGTTGTAGTATTTCCTCAGCGACCATCACAGATCAGCTCCAGGCATGACAAGCAGATATCTCCTCTTTTGGAAAGGCCAAACAAAGTAGTTTCGCTTTCACAAAGAAACACACAGTGCCTTCACGACATGGCGGCGGCAACATCAATACTACAGTGAGAATAAAAGTTAAGCCGCCTTTCTTTGCGTGAACATTATGCAAATCTTCCCACATTGTGATGTAGATATGTGGGGGCGTGTTTGAACTAGGCGTTTTAGGAGGGTGTGTATGAGTCTTATCTTTTATAAAGAATATCTCTGTGGATTTGATACTTTAGTCTTTGCAACTTTACAGATCTTTTTTTTGCACCAAGAGCTTGTAACACTCCAAAGAGAAAGGAAAAATTGAAATCGCATCATATGACCCCTTTAAGCTGCGATACCGAACAGGACCACATGGTTATGCCAAAAAAAAAACTAAACCAACCACCTGCTGACTGCATATATATATACTACAGTACACGGATCTATTCAGAATAACTAAACACAGCGACATACACATGACAAATCAAAACATTATTGTGAATGTGTGTGGAAACAATGTGAATGTACAGAAATGTCTATGCCGTGCATAAATACAATGTGCGATCAGTGCGTCAAGAGTACTCATACACGCGTTAATATAACGGACTCTCGCGTGCTTACTGTACGACTCCTGTATGCCACCACAATCGTCTTTACCTTGATTGCAGTCTTCATCCATCAAAACTTTACTAGCGAGACACTGGTTATCCAGTCGCGTCTCATCTGGCCATACAGTGGTGGGATGTGTTGATATTCTGTTCAGTCTGTACTTCTCTCAGCACGACGTGTGAGGACTCACGCTCTTCAGAGACAATCACAGAATATGACGGAGCTCGTGTTAAAAAGCGAAACACACTGGAATGAATAATTCACTGAAAACGCAACCCGAGTCTCTGTTTTCTCTGCCATCTCTGATGTAATCAGCCTGGTTTCCTTTATATTAGCGCTGTTTTGGGCGGATTGTTTGAATGCATTCGCTTACTGGATCATTAGACTGAAAACTTTCCCGGAGTTCAGCGGCTTAAAATGATCTGATCGCAAGCAGAGAAGCAAAATTGGGTTAAAGGCTTAGAATAGAAATTGTGCTTCAGTAATTTTGCGTTAAATTATTTGAACGCGTTAAGAATTGTACAATTAATCGCATGCATTAACACGTTAACTTTGACAGCCCTAGTTAAAATGCATCATTTAACCCATGTACAGCCTACTCCTTTGGTTACTCTAAACCATTGCTTACCCTTTTCTTCCCTTCTTATAGTGGACTCCTGAAGGCAGGCGACTTGTAACAGGTGCCTCCAGTGGGGAGTTTACTTTATGGAATGGGCTCACATTTAACTTTGAGACAATTCTACAGGTAACCAGAGACCATATTTTAGATTTGTGGCACGCCACCCTTTCCTCACAACCTCAAAAGCTTGCTAAAAGGTCCTTATTTATTTATCCTTTTTTTTTTTTTCTCATAGGCTCATGATAGCCCTGTCAGGGCAATGACCTGGTCTCACAATGACATGTGGATGTTGACTGCAGACCATGGAGGTTACGTGAAGTACTGGCAGTCCAACATGAATAACGTCAAGATGTTCCAAGCTCACAAGGAGGCGATTAGAGAGGCCAGGTCTATACACAATCTACCATTTTCTGTAGTTAACCAAAGCCGGTTGTGCTCTGCCTTTAGGGGGTTCTCCTCAGTGCTGTTAGTTCTGATATACTCTTCCCTGTGCTGCTCAATGTTCATGTCCTTTATTATTGACACGTTTGTGTGTTGTTGTTTCAACACTGCATTTATGTCACCTGTGGTATTCTCATCTTTTATATACATAACTACTATGTACAGAAAAGGTGTATTTTCACACTTTTAAATAAAGTATTCCCAATTATTTATATTCTAAAGTGATGACATACAGTCTAGGAAAAAAAAAATCTTAAAAAGACCCTCAGGGACTAAAGTGTTTTTGGAACGGTTTTTAGAGCCTCCATAGTGGAGGAGTTGGACATGTCTTTGCACTGGTCTATTTGTAGGAAATGTACACAACTTTTAAGTTTCGGTTCACAATGGTTTACCAGTGAGACAGGAGCTGTACTGCCCCTACTGGCCATCAGATTCTTTGTCACGCTTTCAGTCAGTCCCTAATAAAAAATCTGCCTCTAAATAAAGATTTCTAGGAATAAATAACTCACTTTGATACAACTCTACGGGTATAAATGCACATGGCAACATTTTCATCCACATTAAAGTCCAGGTTTATAATTCATTGCCACTCCCTTTTATTTTGTTAACTCTGACGCACACAATACAGAGTATGTAATGTCCTTTCTAATGCAATAAAATGCAATTTCTTCTGCAATATTTTTAAAAACAAAAAAGAAAGCCACAAATGTAAAGCCTGAGGTTATTAGATCATCAAAATGGCTCATGGGTTGAAGTAAAACAGACTGAAGAGAGGCTTCCATTCACTTCAGTGTTTAAAAAAAACAAAAAACATTTATGCTTCTAAAAAAAAAAAAATCGAGTGCATAGTAAGAACGTCTGAGCACTATGGGTAATGTTTGTACTTTATGTTGTTAGGTGGAGTGATACTTCTGCCTTATTTCTGTGTAGACATAGTAAAATAATGGTGTATGTTTGAAGGTCAAAAGAGTGAGTTGGTGAACTGAGGCAGGCTCAGTTTTGCCAAATGCTTGATCCAGCTTGTGTGCCCTCTGGAAGGAAGAGCAGTCTGTGTAGGCATGATTGTATTTGAAACATACATGATTACATTTACTTATTGAACTAAAGTTATTACCTTTCATATGCTCATTCCATTTTCTGATGTTGTACAACAAGGCCCAGAATACAGAGAAATGTGCAGTCAGTGTTAAATGTCTTTCAATGCAGCTTGTTGTATTAAATATGCATTTAGGTAAGTTATGATAGGACTGTTCTGTAGAGTGAGTTGTCTGCCAAGGAGATGGATGGTTCCTTGTCAGATCCACTCAAAGGGCCCCCGCAGGGTGTAAGGTGTCCACCCCACAGAGATCTGCTATGTTATCCTTCATTGTTGATTCTCTCCCTGCTGTGTCTTCAGTTTCTCTCCTACGGATAATAAATTTGCCACTTGCTCTGATGATGGAACTGTACGCATCTGGGACTTTCTGCGCTGTCATGAGGAAAGAATTCTGAGAGGTATGTTATATAAGATGTGGAGATATTCACAATCACAAACACTTTTACACATTTAAACAACATTACACTGTCATCTGGGTTCACAAACAGTCTTCACATTACCTTTCACACACATCTGCCAACTTTACCATGGGCTGTCAGTATCAGTTTTTTGTTCCTTGTTTGTTTTTGTTTTGTTTGTTTTTTCTCTTTATTTTTTTTTGGCCATTTACATGGGTCTGCAATAATATCATTATACCTGTGTTGAGAATTGTAGAATATTTGACTGATAAAGCACTGAACCTGATAAATCCTTTTTTATAATATAATAATGATAAAAGCATAATTCTCTGTATGTTGACTATTTTGTATTTTTTTTTTAGGAAGCATGTCTTGTCTATTGAATTTCATATATTATATATATCATATATTATTATGATATGACACGTTAAAATATTTTCATTTATTACAATGCTATGAAGATGAGGTATTGGTCCCTTTCAATACCAACAACATGTATAACCATGTAGACATGTATAACTTGACCTGTACCATTTAAAAATAAATAAATCAACCTTAAATGCACAGACATCATCACATGATAATAAACTTATTTCAAATAGAACTGAATAATAAAAATGTAATAGTAATAAAACATTTAATGTTTGTATCTTTTATATGCAATAGAGTGTGAGTAATGCAAATAATTTATGTGAGTGACTGGGTATTGAAGCTTTCTGGTAAAATAAAGATTAAAAAATATCTTGTGCTTAATACCTGTAGAGAATGTTACCCAGTGCAAAAAACGCCCTGAATTCCAAACATTTAGTTAAAAAAATAAATAATAAAAATATTACATTTCAATCTCAATTAAGGAAGGCACAATATTGTTGTTTTGACAGTTAAAAATGTACAGAATTAGGACTATAATCAAATATACACAATATTATGTGAATAGGGTGAAAAGCATAGGTTTGATTTACACATTGTAAGAACTTTCACATTAAATTAAATATATCTCGACACGTCAGTTTCCAAGTGCTACATGTCTTTGAGCTATGACACTGTCCCATTTGCAGTGATCTGGACTCGTATCAACAATAGAAGTAGGACTTTTAGTCATGCTTTTTTATCGTTATTTTAAAAACCTGTATTGTACTGATTTGCATCAGAACAGAACACATTCTTTCAAAACAGATTTTCGCTCTTTAACTAACTTTAACTGTAGACTTTCCTCCTTTTCCTCATGTTTGTGCAAACACGTGTTCATTTATCTCAGTCAAATAAAAACACAGCTGTTAAAGGGTTAGTTCACCCAAATCGCGAAAATTAGGCCGCGTTTTACTCAACACAGAGGCATCCTAGGTGTATATGACTTTCTTCTCATTAGCCGAATCCGCGTCGGGAGTTGATATTAAAAATTGTCTTCATTTGGCTCTATTCAACCCCACAAAAAAACTCCCTTCAAGCTCTCTATCATTGCGGAGTCAGCGGGTGTTGCAATCACTTGCAGATGAGTAACAAAACGGGTCCAAACGACGTTGAAATAAAAAGCGCCCAGCCATAAAAAAGTGTCTCACACGGCTCCGGGGGGTGAACAAAGGCCTCCTGTAGCGAATCGATGTGTTTTTGTAAGAAAAATATCCATATTCAAAACGTAATAATCACTTTAATCTAGCTTGCGCTCACTGTTGTAAACAGAAGCAGTTCCGGGCGGATGACGTATGAGGTCAGCTTTGCGCATGCACCGCTCAGAAGTGATGCACGCGGAAGCGCAGGGGAGAGATCAAAACAAAACAACGGTCACTAATTAGAAGTACAAAAAGATTTGTAAAGAAGAATGTCAGAGGATTTCGATATAAGCCAAGAGGAGACTGGTTTTCCTTTGGCTAAAGTACGGAACTTTGCTTCCTTTGATCCTTTAACCAACGTTGGTTTTCACGAGCTCACAGGCGCATGCGCAACGTTGACCTCATACGTCATGCTCCCGGAACTGCTTCTGTGTACAACTGTTGGGCAAGCTAGATTAAAGTGATTATTAAGTTTTGAATATGGATATTTTTCTTACAAAAACACATCGATTCGCTACAGGAGTCCTTTGTTCACCCCCCCGGAGCTGTGTGAGACATTTTTTTATGGATGGGCGCTTTTTATTTAACTTCTTTTAGACTGAAGCAATGCAACACCCGCTGACTGCAATAATAGAGCTTGAAAGATCAAAAGACGTCGGACGAAGAAGTTTATATATACCTAGGATGCCTCAGGGGTGAGTAAAACGCAGCCTAATTTTCATTTTTGGGTGAACTAACCCTTTAAGGATTCATGCAGCTTAACCTAGACATTAAGCATAACAGTCTCATGCTCGCTTAATTGTTTTTGTGACAATCAATTGCACAATGTACCCTTTAAAATAATGCCACCTTTATTTGTTAGCAGAAGTGTCCCACTTCTCAATATGCTTTTTTGAGATTTATGATTTTTCAGTGGCATTAGAAATGGAGTTTGATCCAACATAATTTTTGTTCTGGCTGTTATTTACCTTGTCTTTGCTCATTATAGAATTGTAATCAAATTATATAGCATGTGTATGATCTATATTATGTAATGCAAAATTTATGATCAAACGTTAAAAAAGGTGTTACTCTAACATAATGTTCCTCTGAAATAAGAAAGAAAAATGTGTGCAAATACACTTTCTCTTTTATTGTCACACACTCATTCAAACTTGCATGTGTTTCCAGGTCACGGAGCAGATGTGAAGTGTGTCGATTGGCATCCCACGAAGGGCTTGGTGGTGTCCGGCAGCAAAGACAGCCAGCAACCTATTAAATTTTGGGACCCAAAGACTGGACAAAGTTTGGCAACACTGTAAGTAAGCAGACCCCTGTAAAACAGAACAATATTGTAATCTTTGTTGCCCATGCCCAAATGGGTTGACAGGTGTTAACAGACGTAGTAAGCCATTTAACAACAAAAAAATTTGCTGCATTGCAAATCTTGGTTTGAGTTTGAGTACTTAATCAAGTAAGACAGATTAAGAAGGGCTACTAATTTTACAGTTGTGTTTTGTTCTCAGACATGCACATAAAAACACAGTCATGGAGGTGAAGTGGAACCTCAATGGCAACTGGCTATTGACGGCGTCACGTGACCATTTATGCAAACTGTTTGACATTCGCAACCTCAAAGAGGAGCTGCAGGTTTTTAGAGGACATAAGAAAGAAGCCACAGGTATAATCCTAATGAGAATGTGTATTAATCTTGTGCAGGTGAAGCAGTGTGTTGTATACATATGCATTGTATACATATGTTTTCTCTTTTTGGATGCAGCTGTAGCTTGGCACCCAGTTCATGAAGGCTTGTTTGCCAGTGGAGGCTCTGATGGATCACTGCTATTTTGGCATGCAGGGTAAGCACCGTTCAGATCCTCTTTGTACCGTATAACCATATACGGTAGCATTACTCAAAATGTAATAATATATGGAGTAGCTTCAAATTTTGTGTTATTTGACTGCTGAAGTTGTTGGAATATTTTGCTAGTGTGGAGAAAGAGGTGGGAGGAATGGAGATGGCTCATGAAGGAATGATCTGGAGTTTAGCCTGGCATCCCCTGGGCCACATCTTGTGTTCTGGGTCTAATGACCATACCAGGTAAGTGTGCGTCAAAAACATGCATGAAGTGACCAAATGTGTCTATTATGGTTGTTACATTTACCAACATTTCAGTAGTTAATACCAATATCTGTGAAATTTCACAATTCTCAATGCCAGTTTTGTTATCACAGCAAAAAATATGCTATTGAACACACTCCTTTATTTATAGTTTAATTTTAATAGACAAATTAAATGAACGTAAATGGCCAGAAACAAAAAATTAATAACTATAAACCTAAAATGCTTTAGTTTGCATAGACTCTAGCTCATTGCTCTGTGATCACTTCCTCAGCAAATTTTGGACAAGAAATCGGCCAGGGGACAAGATGCGGGACAGATACAATCTGAACTTGTTGCCTGGAATGTCAGAAGATGGAGTGGAGTATGGTTAGTATTGACCTCTTGCAATTTAAAAGCCCTATAGAGGATGTACATATGAATTCATAATCCTTTATTTTGGGTAATTCTAGATGACCTAGAGACCAATAGTGTTGCAGCCATTCCTGGCATGGGGATCCCAGAACAGCTGAAGGCTGCCATGGAACAAGAACAAACTGGTTAAGACACTTAATACATGCACAGTCAATATTTATTGAAGTTCAATTGGTTGGTTATTTATAATTGGTAGTTATGTGCTCAGGCAAAGAGATGGTGGCAGAGCCAGAGATGAGTATTCCAGGGCTGGACTGGGGAATGGAAGAGGTCATGCTGAAGGACCAAAAAAAGCCCCCGACTAAAAAGGTTCCTTATGCAAAGCCAATTCCAGCTCAGTTTCAGCAGGTCAGTATGATCATTTTATACATAGGTTTTGGTAGCACTGCCAGACTAGATGTGTGTTCCTCAATTTTTGATTTACTCAATAGGCCTGGGCAGAGAATAAGGTTCCAGCGATGCCTCCTGGAGAGGTTCCAAAGGAAAGGAAGGATGAGAAGACCGTAGATGGCAAAAAGAAGACACAAGCAGAGATTGAGCAGGAAATGGCTGCCCTGCAGTATACAAACCCAATGTTGCTTGAGGTCTTTAAATAGGATTACATTTACAGCTTTAGCATTGTGCGGTAAAAATGTAAATAAACACTGTATTATGCATATACACTGCTTAATTAATAAAGAAATTATGTTTTTGTCCATAGCAACTGAAGATTGAGCGAATGGCACAGTTGCAAGAGCAGGGAATGCCTCCCCCTGCTGGACAGTCAGGGCCAATGCCACCCTTTCCAGGGCAGGGTGGTCCGATGCCCCCACCAACACAAGGCTTCCCTCAGTCCATGCCTCCACAACAAATGCCGCACAACATGCCTCCAATGGGACCAGGTGGAATGCCTGGTCCTTTCATACCTCCGGGCCAAATGGGCCCACCAGGACCTCCCATGCACCAAGGTCCCCCTCCTCAGGGCATGATGGGTCCAGACATGCACGGACCTCCACGTCATCCAAGCTCTCACAGGAACATGGGACCCCAGGGACCTCCTGGTATGCCGCCAGGCCCCAGAGGTATGCAAGGACCTCCCCTAACAGGAATGCCCCCAGGTTCTGGTGGCCCTCCAGCCGGTATGATGGGACCACCACGAGGACAGGGACCACCACAGGGAGGTATGATGCATCAGGACATGAGGGGGCCTGTGCCTCATGGAAACATGATGGGCCCTCAGGGACCCATGCCAGGGAGTGTGATGGGGCCTCCACCGAGGACTCATGGTAACATGCAGGGAAATATGCATGGAATGGGGCCTCCTCCAGGGGGTATGCATGGGCCACCAAACAACATGCAAGGGCCACCAGGAAACATGCAAGGACCTCCAGGCAATATGCAGGGCCCTCCACCATATATGCAAGGCAAACAACCACACATGGGTGATGGAAACCGTGGACAGTTTAACCAGGTGAAGAAACAGTTGGGATAACCACATCCACGAATGTTTAGGACAAAAAGATGCAACTGAATAAAAGTCAGGGTAGATTCTGTTGCTGAAATGTTATGCATGTCTTCCAGGGACAGAATCCTGGGCCTCAATCAATGATGCAAGGAATAGGACAGCAGGGTCCTAACGGGAAAGGTAATACTCGGTGAACAACTCTTGTGGGAAGAAAAGTTATACATATGCAAGTAATTTAATCAAGACTACTATGTGAGCTTTAATAGCGACTTGTTTGCGGTTTCCCTTTCTGTTTGTGTCAGGAGATGGTCCTCGAGGACCACCTAACCACCACATGGGACCCCCACCAGAGCGACAAGGCCCTGGTCAGGGCTCAGATGGAGGCCAGTACTGGGGTGATGATGGGGGTTATCAAGAGGGCTGGAGAAGAGGTCCTGGGCAGGAATACTCTTTAGGTCACAGAGGAATCTCTGGAGGCCCATGGGAAGGCCAGGAAAGGTTTCCCTCGCATGATGGAGAGTACATGGGACACGACAGGTGTGTTTCATTCAGCACTATGTAAACCTAGAAAGATGATTTTGTTAAATGGCCAGAGTCCGGGGGATTAGAATGTGAAATTTGTGCGTGGTGACACATTTTTACAGGTATGATGAGTATGAGGACTCTGGTGAGGAGTTTGACCAGAGGCAAAGACGGCCACAGCATGGAGATGACTCGTAAGTGTTGCATGCCACCGGAGATGTAGTCCACAATTAGCTTTACTGTGTACTGACAAAGAAAAAACATAGCTATTATTCAAAAAGATTCTTAAGTCTGAAACACTGGAAACTAAAGCCTGGGGTATGCTTCTGACTGTTGTGTCTCTCGCAAAGTTGAGTGTTTTAAAATATACTCTTTTAATCATGATCCTGTACAGACATGTTCAAGATAGTCACACTATGACTGCTTTGTGATACCTTACCTGTCCCTTCAGAAGATGACGCATAGTAGTTATCTTTGTATTCAGCTTGTGTTTGACACAAACTTGTACAGAAGCACATACGTTATGACCTCACTGAATCTTTTATCTTGCTTTTATTAGCATATTCCATCTTCTTAAACTGGTTCTTAAAAGCAAACTTCAGTGTTGCCACCTAGTTGAACCACCAGTTGGGATTTTCCACCAAAAGTTAATTTACCTGATTCCAAGATTAATCTTGCAAACCTTTATAGGCAGGATTTTTGATCTCTCACCAGCATTGTCAACTGATTGATAAATACATGGTCTTTATTGTCTGGCTCTGAATGCGCAGATACCGGAGAGGTGGCCCGAGTGGCCGTGGTGGAATGGGTGGCTACCAAGGAGGGTCTGGGATGGAATGAAGTCTTTGATTCCTTCAGAAACATGGGCCGAGGTTGGGGAGAGCCGCGGCTAACCGCGCGTTGGTGCGCCGGCCAATAGGGGTAATACACCTGTTTTCCATTCACCCTTCCCATCAGCCAACGCGGTTGCGTACATGGGTAAAACTGAGGTTTCAGGTGCACAGACATCTTTCTAGTGTTAGTAGTGAGAGAAAGGGGCTTCTCGGCGCCAGACTCTGATGATTATCCGCGTCACTAATAGAACGGGAGGAATAAACCAGGAGGCGTGGTTGAAGGAGGGCGAGACTTCAGGTAAAATGCAGCGGGGAGGAACAATACAGGGCGTGGGGGGCAGTGCAGTTAGTCATACTTGAGCAAATTCCTATTCTTTCACTGAGGCCATAAAGCTGAGTGCATACTACATGATTTTAGCCCACATTTTCCAGTCACAGACAATTTTTGAGATCTGCAACAACAAAAAAAATAAGATCAAAGCCAAATTGGATGACAGGCTGGTTAGGAATGAGCATTCCATCATGTTCTGTCACTTGCCTCAGAAACAAAAGCAATGTAGAGAGAGCAGTGGCAAGAAATTACCAATGAGAAGGTTACAGGAAACCATGGGATCTCTGTTTAAAACATGAAGTATTACATGAAATTTTAGTATAGCATTAAGTATTACTAGTATTTTTACTAATATGAAATGTAGATGATAACAGGATATAGTTTGTGGGCATCCTTTAACCTAACTTAAAGCCCTTGTTGCCCATATCTGTCTTAAACATTTTAATTTGCTCCATTTTCATTTCTTTGTCACTTTAGCTTCATTTATCAGCACAAATTAAAACTTAAAACAAAGAGCCTAAGACTGCCATTGTGGCAGCGACTTGATAAGATTGTCACTTTTTTTGGGTGTTTTCATGAGATGAAATTCATGCTGGTGTGTGTGTATGTGTGTTCAGGTCATGAGAGTTATCGGGATGGTCAGCGGCCAGACCACAATATGCTTGATGGTCCTTCTCCAGCCAGTAGAGAGCGTTCCTCCTCTCTACAGGGCATGGATATGGCGGGGTCGAAGTCTGCCAGCCGACGCAGAACGCCATAGTGTATACGGGACCGCGACTGGTGACACTTGACTCCCCGGGTGCAGGGGCCTAGAGACAGAGGATCGGCTTGAGGGATGGGAAGTGACAAGTGATTGTTGGTTAAATGTAAACACAACCAGGGCCTCTGTTTATCCCTAAACGGGGTTCGTACACGCCCCCATAGGCCGACCATCACCAAGAGACGAAGGTGGGTTTGGACCTCCATCACGGGGAGGAAGAGGTGGTTGGGGCCGAGGTGGACCGCAAAACCCAGGTGGTCCTGGTCCCAATGTAGGTCCAAATACCAGGCGAGGGGCTCCACGTGGTGTTATGAGGGGAGGTCGCGGACGGTAGGAATGGTCACACCTGCTTTCCCGGGCACAATGGGGTAAAACCGACTACAGTGAGGACAGGGTAAACAAAGAACAACACATGGCTACAATACCAGCTTCCTTGAGGGTCTAAACAATTATGCAGGCTTGGACCGAAGTCTGGAAGCACTTCACTAAAATCAGCATGGAACCCTGATTGGTGGTTAAGGTTTAGCTTTTTCTCTATGATGTATTGGACGGATGGTGGTGGTACCAGTTATCCAGGGCCAGATGTTTTGGCTCACGATGCCCCTTGCTATCTGCTTGGTGTACACATTACATGGCGTTTGTTCTAACCTTACATCAGCACTGAGAATAATAACTGATGTAAGAGGGGGCTCATCATGGTGCAGCGAGGAGCATCTTTTATAATGGACTAATGATTGTGGTCCAGGAAACTTTATTTGTGATGCATGGTACAATTTTGTAAAATCTTAGGGTACGCCCTGCCCTTCCTGAGCAGCTGATCGCTTTTGTGCACCGTGACAGTGGCAGCGAAGGTGTGGACCAGCAACCTGAGCCCCCTCGTGGTTTGTGGTGGTTTTGGGTTTGGTTGGGGCTGAATGCTTCTGAGGTGAGACACAGGTTGTGGACCTGGAATGCCGCAGTCAGGGCGGGCACCAGCAAATGCAAGTCATCGCGTGAGGGCCGGATGGGGGAACTGAGCAATCTTGTGGCACTCCCTATGCCTGAGGGAAAAAGGGGACGCGGAATGTGTAATTCCCAACAGGTCTCAGCACTGTGGGCGGTGAAGTGCATTGGTATGTAAATAATGGAGTCATCTTCGGAAACCGGACGAGCGACTTGAGGGGACAAGGGCAGACTGGTGTCTGCGGGGGGTACGGGGAGCACAAAGGTGTGGCAGGGGTGGGCCTGTTTGTGTGGAGGAAACCATACTAACTGGCAAAATTTAGGGAACCTCGCTCGTGCGCTTGGCAGTTCTTTGCCCCCGCCGAGGGGTCCTGAGTGGGGGCAACAACCGAGAGGCGCGTAGGGGCCGCTTCTCAGGGGGAAGTCCACGGGGCGGTGCACAACAGAAATGGTGGTAAAACCAGGGGGAGCGGAATAAGAGACACTAGGGCGGCGAGTTTCCCCGGATGTTATCGGAGGAAGTCGAAGGGAGGGGGGGGCCACGATGAGGGGGGTAAGGACATCGGAAGCGCAAAAGAGGAAGCCAATGTGGGAATGAGACCTTTGGACAATATGCCGTTAGAAACGAATCCAACCACAATCGCGCACGGGAGAACCGCTCATGTGTGACCGTGCCTGTGAAGGCCCAGTTCATATAGTGCTAGGGAGCGGCTTCACACAGGGGGGGCGCTTGTTGTTTACAAGATGCGGCCGCGGCAGAAGTAGAAGAGTAAACATGCAGAAATGGAGTGAACGACTTTTAGGGACCTTTACCAAGTGGTTTTTTTTAGAATGACGTTTCATGCAAAGACACTTCAGAGATGCGAGTCGCAACAGTCAACATGTTTACACAGACCCAGACCATGGAAAACATCGCAATCGAATACAAAACCTTAAAACTACTATGTATGGGCTGATATTGCATGTTTTTGCATCAACGTGACCGGCTGAAAGCTGCTGTTGTTTTTAAAGAGCATTTATAGTTAATAAAAGTCTACTGGGGGTTAGACCGTCCAGCCATGTCTCTTGATTGGTCTGCGGGGAAGGACAGCGAAATAAAGTCTCTATACATCAGGGATCGGAGCACTAGAACAGACAGTTGGACAAGAGTAGGGTAGTGGTGGCAGCTGTTCGCAAAGGATTTAACAATGAGGTGTTCAACATTTCCATCATGTTACGGGGGGGGAGGAAGGACAACTTCATGTGTGCCGCACTTGGAATAGAATGTTCTTTAACTAGAGAGTTAATAAAGAAAAAGTAACTTGAATCATGCTGTAGTTACATTTTCAAGTTGGCTAGTTAAAAATCGTAAAAAAAAATCGAGAATCGGTCAAACATTCTCGAAAAATCGAGATTTAAATATTTTGCAAAATCGCCCAGCCCTACTATACACATTAACTTGCATTTCCAGTCTCCCACAATTGCATGTGTATGACTGGTCAGTGGAGCGAAAAGTCAACTGTGACTGCCCTTTAGTTCCAACCCTGTGATAAAACATTTTTTTTTAATTACCTACCTTGATTGATTCAAGAATGTTGTTTAGAGTTGGATCTAAACTTGGCAGGAAGGTAGATCACCGGGAGAACACAGCAGTCCTGCTTTGAACACTGTCTTGACCAGATTTTACATAAAGTGACAATCGATCTCTAAAGCTATCACTTATGTCATTTTTCTCCTAGCCAAACATGGCAAATGGCACTAATTTTTGGTTTATATTTATGCATTATGGCATGCGGTAGCTCTGCCCACTCCAAAAATGCATTTTCACAAAACAATTAAAAGCATTCTATCTGGCAAAGCATCATGAAAGTCATAAATAGAAGGTATGTGTTAGTTTTGTTTATTTGCAGTGTCATGCTAAAAAGTTTTGTCAATAGGGAATGAAGCACAGCTCACACAGAAGTCACTTTTAAAACAAGTAGTTTTCTGCTAGTCAACACACAATGTTTGAGGAATGTTTGGGAGTTTGGTGTGCCCTTAAGGGTAATGTAGCCCCCGTTTTTACAATATTAAGAGTAGTCTGTGTCCCCAGAAATGGTCTGGTGAGTTTCTCCTCAAAAGTACCCGCACACGATCATAGTTAAGACTCATTTTGAAAATGCGGGCTTTTGAGGGGTGGAACATAAACACGCTGTGTAGATCGGGCCGTCCTCGTGTAAAATGCAAATGGCTGTTTGCCCCCAGACAAGCGCAGAAAGGAGAGGGGCCCCGTGTCAGCGTAGACGGCGCCCGTAACAGCTCGTACCAACTAAAAACATGTTTTGTTTGCTGAAGTGAGATCAATGGTTTAGCAGCCGCTGACATCGTGCAGGATTTTTTCAAAAAAAAGCGGCAACACACATAAATTGCAATCGAGAAATTGTAACAGCGTATCGTGTCAGGAGAAGAGTCGAGGTGACTCATCGCAAAAAGCTCCATCACCTCTTATGTTTCCATGGAGCAGACAAGAGTTAGACTACTCAGGGAGCTGTTGTTCCGACTGGAGCTTGGTGGCCGAAAACATGCACGAATAGAACGTAACTTCTGATTAACATTTGTTCTGCGATACACGTAACAGAGAAAGCGGGGTGTGCATACAGCATGAGCAACTAAACTAAAGTTTCTCTTTCACTTGGAAAGATACACAAGATACGTGGGGGAGAAAAGCACGGACAACTTAAAAACGGGTGTATATGTCAGTTTGAGAGTAAGCCGCTGAAAGGACATGGCATGGGATTTAGAGGTTATTAGGCCAGCCGCAGTAAGAGAGGCAATGGCAGGCGGAGTGGAGATCATTGTAAATCGGCACGATTGTCATACACAGTGAAGGTAACAAAGTGCTTTACATAAAATAAATTAAAAACAATAATCACAACAATAAAACCAGGAATTTAAAAACTTTGAAAATTATAAAAAAAATTGATTTAAGAAGTTTAAAATGAATTCAAAAGAAACGATGATACAATAAATGACAGTGCATCACTGCACTGTATTTTTATCCAAAATAAGAGAATCCAAAATAGCGAATTTTCAAAGGAATATAAATGCAAGAAGAAATCATAAAGCCTCTGCTACTCGATTGTCTCCACTGAGCTGGCGCTAATAAAATAGGTTGTGTTGCGCGCTGTGGGAGCAGCCCAAGGCGAACAGTTAGTGCGTGGGGTTTGCTCAAGACTTTCGCCAGTGGCATGAGAGCTGGTACAGACCGTTGTCGCTGGTGAAATCACAATGATGGCGCCGGGGGGTGCACACACACATAAAAAAAAAAACAGATTAAAGGCGATATTAGAAGGAAATCCCTGTGCATGTCCGGTGGGGGGGAGTAGGTGAAACTAAACGCGCTCTGTTTTCAGACGCTTGCAGAAAAAGGCTTAGCAAAACAAAGTTACTAGGTTACTACTGGGTTAATCTCTTGGCACCTTCCTTGGTTGGTAGTGCACCGGGGACCTAATTATAGGCACGTTAAACCCTGGACATTCACATTCATGATATGTCACCGTATCAGAGCCAACCATGATGCTGACAGCATTTAGGACCACCAATGGATGCAGACGTGACTTCCTGAAAATAAATGCTCACCCGTGAATCAGCCCCCATGGACTTGAGAAAGACAATAACATTGGGGTGTAATTAATTTAGTGTCCAAAAAGTTATGGTTTTCAAAAGCCATTCCGAAACCATTAAAAGGTAAGTAGTATAATGGATGATCTTGGTCAAGACCATGGTCCCGTCTCAGTGCAAGTCAACAAAATTCCTTCGGTGATATCCCCAGCCACAGATTGAGGTCAGCGTTAAACTCCTGAGTAGAGGCATAAGGCAGGCAGCAGTTTTCATTCAACAAACATTTCGGTACCAGCAAAAAGAGCAACAACCATATTGCCAGAGAATGGCGTAGCCCAGCCATGAAAGGCCGATCATACAGCTGTGCCTTACTGGTCACAGTCTGTGTAAGTAATACGACCGCTGCCCGCGGTGCCACCCACCCACAAAGCCCATGCCGGGTTGTGCCCATTGTGTGGTTTCGCCCCCCTGCCCAAAGTTAATCACACCCCTCTCGTAAATCACTATCTGATTTCCTAATTCCAACAACGCCCACACCCTCAGCCTACCCTACCCAATACTAAGGGTTAATAACTGGCAGGGGTCAGAATTGGGGCACAACACCGGCAACTCAGAGGGAGAGGGCCCACCCAGCAACAAAGCCACGATGTAACCCACAATAGCACTGATCTGAAGATAGGCTCCGAGAGCTGTGAGCAGCGTGCTATGAAGGCTCAGCGCCGCATACAAAGTACCCACCAGAGAGCACAGGTACACTGCCGCTCCCAGTGTTGGGAGTCGCAATGAGTTTAAGGATCGCCGCCCCGAGACGGCGGTAAAGTTAGTTTGTCGTTTGACATTCATTAGACATTCGGGTTTTTTGCCAATTAAACTCTTTGCGGCTTTTATGTTTTGAGCCCAAACTAACTCAGATAGCCATAAATATATGCCCTTTATGTTGCACAAGGCTTAATTTCTAGGAATTAAAAACAATTTTAAATTTAAATTAATTAAACAATTTAACTACGTGACATTATAATATAAAACCAATACTAAAATGTTCGGGAAAACATACCTGTTATCGCACAAAGCTCCGTTTTTGGAATTACAATTTTATGTTTTTTATAGTAATTTTACAACTTTTAATGTATGCAAACATATAAATCCATTAAACGACAACACCATTTTGATCTAAAGGGATCAAACGTAATATTCAATATGATTACCTATAATGCACAAGGCTTGTTTTTTCAGATTATGCCTTTATTGTTTTTATATATAGTACTGAAACCATATTTTTTTCATATGTTTTATATACTGTACCCACTTAAATTAATTAAACTCTGACACAGTTTGAGATAAATGTATCAAACCAACTGTAAAATATTCAGAATATTATTCCCTATAATGCACAAGGCTTGTTTTTTCAGATTATGCCTTTACTGTTTTTATATACAGTACTGAAACCATATTTTTTTATATATGTTTTATATACTGTACCCACTTAAATTAATTAAACTCTTGACACCGTTTCAGATAAAGCTATCAAATCAACTGTAAAATATGCAGAATATTATTCCCTATAATGCACAGGGCTAATTTATCAAATTATGCCATTAGTATTTGTGTATATTGAAAGCATATGAAAAGTAGAGATGCAAAAGCCCTTAAGTTCCATCTGAAATGTTCTTCTAAAATGAGCATTTGTATCACGCTCCCATGTTTAGGTAAAGCACTTTCACTTTAATGGCAATCAATGTTATTTTCTTTGTGAAATGGCTGAATATTAATGTATAATCTCAGGGAAAAAAGGTACAACGCTGTCACTTTGGATGTACCCTAAGGTACAAATGTATTATTTTATTTTCACAGTACTTGTCATATAATATCTTAAGGTACTATTAATTATTTATTATTGTTATACATTTTTTAGTAATATATCTACTGTATATATATATTCATACTGTATATGTGTGTGTGTGGTGTGGTGTGTGTCGTTGTGCGTATGTATTTTATATACACATATATATATATTTTATATATATATATACAGTGGGTACGGATAGTATTCAGACCCCCTTACATTTTTTTACTCTTTGTTATATTGCAGCCATTTTGCTAAAATCATTTAATTAAATTTTTTTTCTCAATGTACACACAGCACCCCATATGGACAGAAAAACACAGAATTGTTGACATTTTTGCAGTTTTATTAAAAAAGAAAAACTGAAATGTTGGTCCTAAGTATTCAGACCCTTTGCGGTGACACTCATATATTTAACTCAGGTGCTGTCCATTGCTTCTGATCATCCTTGAGATGGTTCTACACCTTCATTTTTAGTCCAGCTGTGTTTGATTATACTGATTGGATTGATTAGGAAAGCCACACACCTGTCTATATAAGATTTTACAGCTCACAGTGCATGTCAGAGCACATGAGAATCATGAGGTCAAAGGAACTGCCTGAGAGCTCAGAGACAGAATTGTGGCAAGGCAACAGATCTGGTCAAGGTTACAAAAAATTTCTGCTGCACTTAAGGTTCCTAAGAGCACATTGGCCTCCATAATCCTTAAATGGAAGACTTTGGGACGACCAGAACCCTTCCTAGAGCTGGCCGTCCGGCCAAACTGAGCTATCCTGGGAGAAGAGCCTTGGTGAGAGAGGTAAAAAAAGAACCCAAAGATCACTGTGGCTGAGCTCCAGAGATGCAGTCAGGAGATGGGAGAAATTTGTAGAAAGTCAACCATCACTGCAGCTCTCCACCAGCCGGGGCTTTATGGCAGAGTGGCCCGACGAAAGCCTCTCAGTGCAAGACACATGAAAGCCCAAATGGAGTTTGCTAAAAAACACCTGAAAAACTCCAAGATGGTGAGAAATAAGATTACCTGGTCTGATGAAACCAAGATAGAACTTTCTGGCCTTAATTCTAAGCTGTATGTGTGGAAAAAACCAGGCACTGCTCATCACCTGTACAAAACAGTCCCAACAGTGAAGCATGGTGGAGGCAGCATCATGCTGTGGGGATGTTTTTCAGCTTCAGGGACAGGACGACTGGTTGCAATCGAGGGAAAGATGAGTGCGGCCAAGTACAGGGATATCCTGGATTAAAACCTTCTCCAGAGTGCTCAGGACCTCAGACTGGGCGAAGGTTTACCTTCCAACAAGACAAAGACCCTAAGTGACTGTGCTTGAATGGCCCAGCCAGAGCCCTGACTTAAACCCGATTGAGCATCTCTGTAGAGACCTAAAAATGGCTGTCCACCAACGTTTACCATCCAACCTGATAGAACTGGAGATGATCTGCAAGGAGGAATGGCAGAGGATCCCCAAATCCAGGTGGGAAAAACTTGTTGCATCTTTCCCAAAAAAACTCATGACTGTATTAGATCAAAAGGGTGCTTCTCTACTAACTACTGAGCAAAGGGTCTGAATACTTAGGATTATGTGATATTTCAGTTTTTCTTTTTAATAAATCTGCAAAAATTTCAACAATTCTGTGTTTTTCTGTCTATATTGGGTGCTGTGTGTACATTAATGAGAAGAAAAATTAACTTAAATTATTTTAGCAAATTGCTGCAATATAACAAATAGTGAAAAATTTAAGGTGGTCTGAATACTTTCCGTACCCACTGTGTATATATATATATATACAAACATGTATACACATATGCATGTATGTATGGTGTTCCAGTTTAATGTATTGAAATGGGTTCCAGGACAGTCTAAAAAAAATTAAAAGTTCAGTACTCTATATGAAAAAACATTAGATTAATGATCTGAAAAATATACAGTTGGTGTGATATCTTTATCTTAAATGGTGTTAAAGTTTCATGGACATAAACGGGTTCAGTACTGTCAAAAAACAAATAATAATCTAACAAATCTTGCGCATTATAGTAATCATATTTAGGAGAGATATTTGTATAGTTGTTTTGATACATTTATCTCAAACTGTGTCCGAGTTTAATTAATTTAAGTGGGTACATTATAAAACATGAAAAATATGGATTCAGTACTGTATATAACCGCAATAAAGGCATAATCTGAAAAAACAAGCCTTGTGCATTAAATTGAATAATATTCTGAATATTTAACAGTTAGTTTGATACCTTTATCTCAAACGGTGTCAGAGTTTAATTAAAGTGGGTACAGTATATAAAACATGAAAAAAATATGGTTTCAGTACTGTATATAAAAACAGTAAAGGCATAATCTGAAAAACCAAGCCTTGTGCATTATAGTTAATAATATTTTGAATATTTTACAGTTTGTTTGATACCTTTAGATCAAATGGTGTTGTTGTTTAATGGATTTATATTATTGCATACATTAAAAGTTGTCAAATTATTATAAAAAACATAAAATTGTAATTCCAAAAACGGAGCTTTGTGCGATAACAGGTATGTTTTCCCGAACATTTTAGTATTGGTTTTATATTATAATGTCACGTAGTTAAATTGTTTAATTAATTTAAATGGTTCATTTTTTTTTTAATTCCTAGAAATTAAGCCTTGTGCAACATAAAGGGCATATATTTATGTCTATCTGAGTTAGTTTGGGCTCAAAACATAAAAGCCGCAAAGAGTTTAATTGGCAAAAAACCCGAATGTCTAATGAATGTCAAACGACAAACTAACTTTACCGCCGTCGCCCCGAGGAGCGCGAACACTGAGCCAAGCGACCACATCAGAGCGAACTTGCGCGTCTTCAAGCAGAAGTAAAGGAGCGTAAAGCGCCGACAGTTCAAAGCACAGAGCAGAGAAGAAAATACACGTTCCGAACGTGATCAGTCGCTGGGAGTGACTCATGCCCGGCAAACACGGGTCAGGTTCTGATGACCACGGCCACGAGAAGCTGCTGTTCGATCCTTGGCCTGACGACGCTCCACGGCTGCTGGATAGGGCTGGGCAGATCGATCCTTAAGTATCGATTCTTTCGATACTGATGTTGTATCGAAAGGATCGATCCTCACATCAAAATATCGCTTCTAAAGTGCAATTTTAACCATTGATTTTATTTACTTATCAAGAAATTCGGTGCATAAAATAAGCTTCTAAGTGGAAAAATAGACTATATTAGCGAATAATTGTGTTGGATAGAACCATTTCTCCTGTTCATCGGAACACACGCAAATGCTGAAAGACAGAACCAATCAATCACAGACAGCGTTCAGACAGCTGCGGACGCATGGCTCAGTGCTTGTTCAAATAGGGCTGCGTTTCCCAAAAGCATCAGAAGCATAGCCACATTATTACATTACATTGTTACTATATATAAAATTAATTCTGAAAAATGCATCACGGTTTTGTTTCCCCAAATACAAGAAGCAATAATAATAAATGTTTCTTGAGCAGCATATTAGAATGATTTCTGAAGGATCATGTGACACTGAAGACTGGCGTAATGATGCTGAAAATTCAGCTTTGATTACAGATACATTTTAAAATGACATTTTAAAATATATTAAAATAGAAAATAGTTATTTAGAAATTTAATATTTTCTCATATTGCTGCTTTTATACTGTTTTATTTCTCTCTCTCAATAAGTCATCTTGGTGTCTTAGACTTTAAAAAATATTACAAAATCTTACTGACCCCAAACTTTTGTGTACATGTAATATTTATTTTAAATTGGCTAGTTTGTGCAAGTAAATTTATTTAAACTGGTTGTTTACAAGTTTCAAAGGGTTGTTGTTGTGTTCTGTATTGCTGTGAATAAAGCTGTACAGTACAACAGCTTGGCAGCCTTTTACAAAAGTTAACCATGGTTTTATTACAGTAACCGCAGTTTACCACAATATTTGTAGTAAAACTGCAGTATCCACAAATTTACCATGGTAATAATAATAATAATAAATTTTAGTACTTATGTAACACCATGTTTATTTTTCATGAGGTACCCTCAAAGGTGCACCTTTGTAACTTATCTACCCTTAAAACATGCATACTTGTATGGTACTAATATGCTCACTTTTAGGGGTATAGTTGCACCTTTGAGGTTACTGCCCCATTAAAGGGCTAAAATATATAATTATAGTATATTTTATTTCTAAAAGTGTAAACAAAAAAGGCATATGAAATGTTAAAAAAACATGGCTTTAAAAGCTAATATTAAGTGAGTATAATTTCTGATTATATATTCTTTAAATAATTTAAAAGATGTTTAGTTTAGAAGTATCGGTATCGATATCGACGATACTGGGCTTGAAAATATCGGTATCGGATCGAAAATAAAATAAGAGGTATCGCCCATCCCTACTGCTGGATCCAGAGAGCGGACTCCACCACCTGCCGAACCAGCTCCCTGGCACCGAAGTCGGTTCATCGATGCTATCTAAGATGTCTCTTATTATTCAAACAAATTGGCCTTTTAGAACTGCATCGTGTATAATTATTTAATTAAATCGTAGCGTTTGTGAATTCACAATTATGCTTAATTATGATTTTTAAATGGGTTTAATATATCATGCAGCCTTGGAAAACAGACTAAGAATGTGTTTTATACATTTTCATCTGTGAAATGCGCCACTTCCGGTATTTTGCCGGTTAGTCGACTCAAGCAAAATGAAGTTGAGGATTTAAAAAAAATCGAATTAGTCGAATAAAATCGACGAATTGCGACA
Organism: Sinocyclocheilus anophthalmus; assembly: GCA_018155175.1. Taxonomy (NCBI): domain Eukaryota; kingdom Metazoa; phylum Chordata; class Actinopteri; order Cypriniformes; family Cyprinidae; genus Sinocyclocheilus; species Sinocyclocheilus anophthalmus. The sequence continues at coordinate 4,079 of JADLZN010001090.1, read as the reverse complement.
GCCCTATTACAATTCACTTGTAGGACTACATAAGCCATGCAGTGGTGCATGGAGGTATGGTGGGAGCATTTCTCTAGATATTGTGGTTTGATTTTTGTGGTTTAAAATATCAATATAAACATAAATATGCTTGTATGTGGAACCTAGCATGATGAGGTAAATGTGCTAGGTAGGTTATTCCAGAGTTTGGGCACTAAATAGGAAAAGGATCTGCCGCCCGCAGTTGATTTTAATATTCTAGGTATTATCAAATTGCCAAAGTTTTGAGATTACAGTGGATGTGAAGGACTATGTGATATGAGCTCACACAAGTATTGAGGAAGTAAACCATTCAGGATTTATAGAATTAGCAACGATTTTAAAATGTATATGATGTTTAATAGGGAGCCAGTGCTTTGTTGACAGAACCAGGCTAATATGGTCATACTTCCTGGTTCTAGTAAGAACTCTAGCTGCTGCATTTTGGACCAGCTGGAGTGCGCGCAGAGCAACCACCCAATAAAGCATTACAATAATCTAACCTTGAGGTCATGAACGCATGAATTAACGTTTCTGCATTGAACATCGATAGCATAGTCTTAATTTAGATATATTTTTTAAGAGTAAAATGCGTTTTACAATGCTAGAAACCATGGTTTTCAAATGGACAGAAAAAAATTTTTGCTATCAAATAGCACACCTAGGTTCCTTACTGATAACGAGGAATTAACAGAGCAGACATCAAGGCCCAAATTCTATTTTATACTCCTTCCCCTTCCTCCCCTAACCCTCCACCTAAATATTCCCCTAAGAATTGAGACACCACGACTATGCCATCACAGGACACACACCTCTTCTGTTGTGCATAAGAGCCTTAATTACCGTTCTATATTAATGCCTGCTTAACTGACACACCACACACACAACACACACACACACACTCACACCTATATATATATCGAAGATCGCGCAGCTCACACATTCAGGAGAAAAGAAACTTGTCAACGCTGCCCCACGACTTTTATTAATAAAATAGTTTAAGTACTGAATCGCTACATTATATTTTCCAGCAACGAGAGGATAAAATCGCTGTTTTTTAAGTAAACTCACTCTAAAAAGAGAAACGCACAGACGCGCATACACGCGACTTTCATCTTTCATCTCTTTCTCTCTCGAATTAGCAATATTTGAGAAAAGGGTTTAGCGATTTCTAATTATTAATAATTAATAATTGATAATGTTCAAGTTCAAGTTTATTTGTACAGCGCTTTTCAAGATACAAATCTGGCAAAGCAACGTTACAGCAAATTATGTTTCTACAATATTTATTGGTAGCTTATCAGTGGTGACTGTCAGGTTAATGTACATATGGCAGAAATGTACGGAAAAATCAATTAAAGACGTAATCAAACAGTCGATGAACACTATTAACAGCAATTATTATGATGCAATCAAACTTCTAGCAAAATGTGGTAGTTCTGTATGTTGTTTCAGGGTTGGCATCATCTGAGGTCCTCTGAGGGGTTGGCATCATCTCTTCTCAGGTGTTCTGGATCCAGACTGAAGCTTGTGTAAATCCTAGTGACATCCCGTGGCAAAAACAGAGAACAAATAGAGACATAATTAGCGTAGATGCTATTCCAACCAAGCAAAATTGATTTCTTTAAACCAAACTAAAGAATAACTATGTGCATTTGTTTAGATATAACTGCAGTAAAAGATTATGAGGTGCATTATTTGAATGCTTGGCTAAAGATATGTGTCTTTAATCTAGATTTAAACAGAGAGAGTGTGTCTGAACCCCGAACGTTATCAGGAAGGCTATTCCAGAGTTTGGGAGCCAAATGCGAAAAAGCTCTACCTCCTTTAGTGGACTTTGCTATCCTAGGTACTACCAAAAGTTCAGAGTTTTGCGACCTTAGGGAGCGTGATGGATTGTAGCGTGGTAGAAGACTAGTTGGGTATGCAGGATCTAAACCATTAAGGGCCTTGTAGGTAGGTAATAATATTTTGTAACTGATACAGATTTTAATAGGTAGCCAGTGCAGAGACTGTAAAATTGGGGTAATATGATCATATTTTCTTGACCTGGTAAGGACTCTAGCTGCTGCATTTTGGACTCCCTGTAGCTTGTTTAATGAAGATGCAGGACAACCACCTAGAAATAGATTACAATAGTCCAGTCTTGAGGTCAACTGAACTAGCTTTTCTGCATCAGAAACAAGCAACATGTTTCGTAACTTGGCAATGTTTCTAAGATGGAAGAATGATGTTTTTTTGGTAAAAAACATGGGGAAATGAGGCTTGTGGGTTTCAAAAGACAAGTTGCTGTCTAATATATAACACCCAGATTTTTGACTGTAGTGGAAGTAACAGTACATCCGTCTAGATGCAAGTTGTAATCCAATAGATTCTGTGTACTGTCTTTTGGTCCCATAAGTAATATCTCTGTCTTATCCGAATTTAATAGGATTGATCTGTTAATTACATTTTTAACAAACTCTGTTAGCTTAGATCATTTAGAAGTTTCATCTGGTCTTGTTGAGATATATTGTTGAGTATCATCTGCATAATAGTGGAAACTAATCCCGTATTTTCTATTATAATTATATTACCAAGGGGCAACATGTTTATTGACAATAGCAGAGGACCTAGGACAGATCCTTGTGGCACTCATATTTTACTGGTGATAATTGAGATGACTCCCCATTTAAATGAACATTGTGGTAGCGATCGGACAGGTAGGATTTTAACCATCTTAAAGCCTGCCCTTGAATCCCTGTATAGTTTTGTAATCGATCTATGAGTAATGTCATGATCTATAGTATCGAACGCAGCACTAAGATCAAGTAAAACGAGCAATGAGATACAGCCTTGGTCTGATGCAAGAAGCAAGTCATTTGAAATTTTAACAAGTGCAGTTTCTGTGCAATGATGGTGACGAACTCCTGTCCATGGACGTCGTTCATTCCCATCAGAGGTCAGCCTTTCCATTACATTGACTCTTGCACTACACACTGTTGCATATCATCCCTGAATACATATCCCATCATTCATTGCACTGATTGCACTCAGAACGGATTGCACACAGCTGTTTTCACTGATTGCACACAGCTGTTTTACATCACTCACTCACTATATATCACTCACCCAAACTACCATTCACTGCCGAGTATTGCTTAGCCTGTTAGTTTTCCTGGTTCCTGTTATCCTATCTGTGGGGCCTTGCCTTGCCTGTTTTCTTGGTTTCTGATCTTCGCCTGGTTCCCTGGTTTCACCCCTTTTGTCTTGCCCCTTTTTGGTTCTGTCTGCCGATCGTCGACCTACGCTAGCCCTAGGACTACTCTTGTGTTTTGCCCGCCATATACCTGTTTGCCATGGTTCGACCCTGCCTGTTATGACCACGCCTCTGTCTTCTGCTTAAATAAAGCTTTGCAAATGGATCCACACGTCTCACGTCTCTGTCGTGCGCCCGTTAACGTTTGGGCCTGAAACCTGACTGAAATTCTTCATTGAGATAATTTTTTTTGCAGGAAGGAGCACAGTTGATCAGACACAACTTTTTCTAAAATTTTAGACCTAAAAGGAAGATTTGAAATTGGTCTGTAATTAGCCAGTTCACTAGGAACTAGTTGTGGTTTCTTAATAAGAGGCATAATAACCGCCAGCTTGAATGGTTTTATGACGTGACCTAAAGACAACGACGAGTAAATAATATTGAGAAGCGGTTCTTCTGATACAGGTAACAACTCTTTCAGTAATTAAGTGGCTACAGGATCTAACAGGCATGTTGTTGATTTAGATGCAGTGATAAGTTTATTTAGCTCTCCTGTCCTATAGTTGTAAAGCACTGCTAACTATTGTATTTCTTAGTTATCTATTTATCGTGAAGTCCTTCATAAAGTCATTACTAATTAAACGGAGGTAAGATTTAGATCGGATTGGCGTCTGGGTTATTTGTCATCTACGACTGGGCTAAATAAACTTGGATTGTTTTGGTTAGTTTCCATGAGGTTTGTGGATATGCTCGCCGTGGCAGCTTTTAGAGCCTGTCTATAGCTGGACGTATTGTTTTTCCACGCAATTCTAAAAACTAACTT
>JADLZN010001089.1:0-135418 GCA_018155175.1 Sinocyclocheilus anophthalmus | reverse complement strand
TTGGTTACCAACATTTCTCAAAATATCTTCATTTATGTTCCACAGAAGAAAGAAATGCATACAGGTTTGGAAACACGTGAGGATGAACAAATGTTGATGGAATTTTCCTTTTTGGGTGAGCTATCCCTTTAACATTGAAAACGAACAAATGTAGAATAGTACAATGGAAAAAAAGTAGAAATAGCTAAATGTCTTCATCATCAACTTTTCTGAACTGGTTAGGACAAAACCCAAATCAATATACGCCAGAGACACAGCAGCTTGTATCATGTCTGGTTAGTATACACTGAACAGATTGTGTTTGTTTGGATTCATTACATTGTTTCATTTTAGTCAAAACCATTTGGAATTAAATCCAAGTTTAGCTGCTAGTTCTGGCACAGAATGTAAATGTATTTCACAGCCAAACTGTGAATTTCTAAATTCATGACAGCAACATGAATGAAGAGTGCCAGCAACTCAGTTCTTTAAATAATGTTTAATTGGACTGTGTATACAACTGTACCATCACCTCAGGATCATTATACCAGCAACGCTTGTATTCATTTACCAGAATAACCAGCCGTGCTAACATTTGACCGATGTGCAGTGAATTAAAACACAGTCTTGACTCAAACAAAGAGGCAAACAAATGGCGCTCATTTGATCTGTTGTATATGTGGTATAATTGTTCTTCAGCACTGAGGGCGCGTGAGCAAACACACTGGTGGTGCCAAGCGCTGTTTGGAAGTGACTCCCAGACACTTAAAAACCAAAAATATCCCAGCTCCAACAATCCAGAGCCAGACAGCGCTGATGTGACAGTATTAGGCTCTAAAAAGAGGAAAAACAGGCTTGTCTGGATTTCTTTCTTCTATTTTTAAACCTAAATCCATTCTGTTGTTTTTAATGAGGTTGCATTTGGTTCTGAACACACACAACCTCCAGCAAACGTCCTTTATCAATTATGCAGATGAACTAATAAACACTGATCTAACATCTCAGTACACCAAAAGACAGCCTGTGCAACTCATGCATTATATATAACTGTGTTATATTAGATGATATATGAAGAAAAGCTGCCAAGGAAATTGCCGTTGTGGGGGTGGGATGGTACAAAGAAACAAAATCAAATAAATCAAATAAAAAAGTTATTATTTAATTATAGAAATTACAATAAACAATTAAAGAATATAAAAAACAACTGATGATTATTATTAATTCAAACTAAAATATAGGCTAATAAAGTTAACAATTGCTAAATATAAATACATTAAGATAAAAATAACTATATTATGACATTAAATAATCAAATAAAATCAAATAAAAAGTAACAATATGACATAATATAAAAATAACTAGATAATATATTATTATATATTAATAATAATAAAAGCATCCCTCCCCACTGACAGTCATTCAAAAGTTTGTTTTCTTTCAAAATTAAAATGTTAATAAATCATAAGTGGCAGATTTCAAATGGCATAAGCTAACAGATAGCTTTCTCCGTGTATTATAGACCTCCTCGGCCCAGCTCAATTAGATTTATGCATTAGCTGTGGTACAGTGGGAAATCCCAGGATCCTCTGCAGTGAAGTACAGTGCTGGAAATTAGCATAAAGCCTCAGGGACCACTAGAGGTATGATTAAGTCAAGCCAGACACATGGATAATAATTAAAATATGCTAAACACAACAATAATAATGAACTGGACCTGCAAGATACCTCAGCAGCCTCACACAAAGGAATTCAACTAAGACATTCACCAAAAAGATTATTAAGTAAAACGAGTAAAAATAGAAATAAAAATACAGTAGCTCTCTGTAATTAGATGTTGGGTTGGTGTGGCATAAAAATATTGCCTTAATGTTCAGTTTGTTTCTAACATTGCAACTACAGCATTTACTGGCACAGCTGCAGGCTAAAGGCAGCGCTGATGCAATCACTCCACAAATGAATCTTTGCATATTTCATTAGATATTCACATATGCGCACGCACGCACACACACAACATGCATAAATATTTATCACTGCATGTGTGTCTGTATGTGGTTATATACATGCATAGTCAAGGAGAAAAGCTTGATTAGAATTAGGGTTGAATATATTTTTGTATATAATTTTGATTTAGCTAAGATAAACATGGCATTGTCTCCATTTTAATACATTAGGATTGAAAAAGACTAAGACTACATGCAATCCTTAAATACTGTGTGTGTATTTGAGATCTGAGAGTTTGAACGTTCGTTCGTCTGGCTCAGAGCCACTTGCTGCGAACTTTTCTTCGCGGGAAGCTTTGCGTTAAACAAGTGAGATAACAAAATATTTAATCTCTAATCAATATTTTTTGTCCAGTTATTTGCCCAGTTAGTTTTGGTATTGTGGTAAAATTTACCTTGCATTCGCTAGTGGGTGGTGGTCATGAAGATGACTGGGCAAATTTGATGCGTTTCCCCCTTTTGTAGCGACTTTCTTTTTGCAAGATCTGTAGACAGGGTGACCGTCCTCGATTAAATTGCCTTCAGGACTCTTGTAAAAGCCAAAATACGACCAGACCACCGATTTGGTCCTCTTAGGTGGCTGAAAAATCTCCCGAGCGCTGTCAATGCCTTCCGCCATTTCGTCTCGTGCAAAAAAAACAACAACAACAACAACAACATTGCATGCTGCCTCTGTGTCATACTGATGCTGGCTGGACAGGATTACCCGAGCGTTTCAAAAGGCGTATTACAAGCCGGTTGTGATACATTAAATTTAAAAGTTAATACTAACGTCAGTGCTTTTATCGTGCTTTATCGTGAAACGGTAAATCGTTCAATCCATACGTTGAAACCTTTGTTTCTCTTCCTCTTCTCTCAAGCAGCGCAGCATGGCCTCGCCCCCTTTGTTTCCTTTTCCCGAGGGCGGGGTTTATCTAGGTTTGTGATGTCACGAACCCGGGAAGTAACTTGTTGTAGTCCCTACAAGCCGTTTTTGTATGCATTAAACTGCCAGAAATTTAAAAGACAATATCTCCTTTGCATTGAACTTTCAGCTTCATAACATTGCAGATATTGTTTATGCTCAAACAGCAACATTACACACTAACTAACATAAAAAAGTGAAATCGCAATCAACCACCACTTTTTAAAATTAATGTCACCAGGATTTTGTATTCCATTGCGCCAGTGTCTTTTGCGTTTCTCGTTTAATAACACAGATTCATGCCCTAGTCGTTGCTAGTTCAAATTTAAAAAATGCTTCTACAAACAAAGTTTCATCTGCAGATATGGTCTTGTTTAGGAATCTGTGCCTTTGTGCATTCGGACATCTGACTGCTGAGTAGTGATTGTGTTTTTCAGGAATAGTGTGCACCCTTCATTTACAGAGAAAGAAGGTCAGTGGAAAATCTGTAGAGGGAAAAATACCATACAAGTTCTTTGTGCATTTTTCTTTTTTGTACTTTGCACTTTTTGTTAGAAAATGATTATTTACTATTTATTCAAGTTTAAGGCATCTAATATTTTGATACTTAATTTCCATGATCTAAATATTCTTAAAAATTAAAAGTTTGTTGTCATTTGGAAGTGTGTAGGCCTTCTTGCATTTATTATGCTGTTACATTATGATTATATTTTCAGTGGCATAAAATGGTCTTTAAATTGACAATAATATCGCTTATCGCAATTTTTTTATGGGGCAATATATCGCACAACAAAAAAGCTGTTATCGTGACAGGCCTACTAATCAAAACTCTCTTGGTGTTAAAAAAAATACGATTTACTAAAGACACGCAAGTGAAAAATCAGTGATGAATAGGTATGGACAAAGTAATTTTAGCATTTAAACGAGCATTTAAATGAATCACGCAACATGATTGACTACGGTTTGCGACAGTCAGTTTACTGGTATTTGCGACATTATTTACCACCCAAGAAAAAGCATGTCTGACGTAAAACCTGGATATGCTGCACCTTGTTTACAAGCAGAAGACAACGCAATCTGTACATGAAACAGTCTCCATAAACATGTCTGAAAATTTCAACAGAGGATGACTTGAAATTTTTTGCCCAGCCTTACTTATTCAAACCAGAATATGCTGAGGCAGCAGCCACCACACTCGGCGTCGTGGTACTCTCAATTGAACGCCTGATCTACTGTGTTAAGTCGACAAGAAGAGAAGAAATTGTTAAATAAAGTCGTTATTTTTGTTTTCTTGGAGCACAAAAAGTATTCTCGTAACTTCATAAAATTACAGTTGAACCACTTTTCACATGGACTATTTAACGATTGTGTCTTTATACTTTTGGTCTGAACGGTGCGGTCCGTTGCGTTGCTGTCTATGCAGGGGTCAGAAGCTCTCGGATTTCATCAAAAATATCGTAATTTGTGTTCCAAAGATGAACAAAGGTCTCAAGCGGTTTGTAATGACATGAGAGTGAGTAAATGATGAAAGAATTTCATTTTTGGGTGAACTAAACCCTTTAACCCATTTTGCTCTTGACATGGCTATGAGTGTTGCTGCCAGGAGGAGGCACCGCACAGAACAGAGTGCATGGTAGAACTTTTCACTCCCATCAGTGCTGTTTTGGAATTGCACTCTCACGCTAATTTGCCTTGTTTAGTAAGGCCCTGTCCCAAATGGCACACTTCATGTGCACTTTCAGTCTTGAGGACTTACAATGGCCGCTGCGTGTGCGTGTCCGTTAAGTCCACGAGACCGTAGGGTGTCCCATTTGTCATTTTAGCGTTCAGAAGGGTGCTCACGAGCGCACCCTATGCGCCGTCGATGCTCACTTCTGCTGAGCCCGCAAGCCTGCGAGCTACACAGCCGACTTCTACCCGGCAGAAAGTGCGGACTCTGAGGAAGACCGTGAGGGTTTAGGGTGCCATTTGGGACAGGGCCTAAATCTGGCTTTGTTAAGTTGAAGCAACGCATTATTACTTTAAAGGGTTAGTTCACCCAAAAATGAAAATTCTGTCATTATTTACTCACCCATGTTGTTCAACCCGTAAGACCTTCGTTCATCTTTGGAACACAAATTAAGATATTTTTGACTTAAATCCGAGAGCTCTCAATGGAACCTCATAGACAGCAATACACAAATACACTGTTACCCGGTTACAGAAACATAGTTCTTTGGAAAAAACATGGAAAAAAAAACACCAATTTCACAGAAAAGTTCTTTGGAGAACCAAAAATGGTTCTTTTGTGAAATGGAAAGATTCCATGAATTTTAAAGGCTATTTATGGAACCATCAATGCCAATAAAAAAACTTTATTGGTAAGATTGTTACCGTTACTGTTCCAGTAACCCAAAAACACAGACATCTCCCCCCATGTAATGCCTTTAAAGCGCCCACTCTGCGACAAGACACCCATCATTTTCACACAAGGCTGTGAGTAATAAAACTACACTTATAAACAATGACTTTAAAAAAAAAGTTATAATATATAAATAAAAGTTATATAAGTTCTATATATGTTATATATAAATAAAACAAAGATTGGTTTAGTATTTCAATCTTTCTTTACATTTTCATTCATTATGTTAATTGAAGTTTCTCTGTAATTATTTACAAGCAGATTCTGAGTAAAAATTGTTTCAAAGTAAATCCAACACCAATTTCTTTCTGGCTTTTAAAGTAGTCGTTTCTGAGGGATTTATATGTAAATCAAAAGATGAAATATTTTGAAACCCACACAAGCAATGACCCGATGATGTAATGGTGTTCTACAGTATGATCTCATGTCAAATACATGCATCGCATCAGAGGTGACAGGATGGTTAGCTAAATATTTTCTATAAGTTATTTACTATTTATTGGCGACTACGTTCCCACATTGAGAATATCACATCAGCGTAAAACCTCAATGCGCGCACACACAAACACACACACACAAACAACGAGTTCAGGGTGGAGGACAGGGGGGGGGCTAGACTGCGGGAGAAAGGGCACAAAGAATCCAAAAGTCTCCAAAAGGGAAAAAAAAAAACTCAAGCAGCGTTGATGCATTAGCTAATAGATGAAGTTCTCTGCACACCATTCATTTTTCCAGTGCACCCACGAAATAGACAAGACGAAGCTGGTTATCAGGCCTCCACAACTGTGAAACTAGGATAAACCATCCAGGCAGGTTGGAAAGGACATCAGTTTGATCTACATGGATTTGTGTTTGACAGGGTCAGCCTGCATGCAGAGCCCAGCCGTGAAAAGGGTACGACATATTGGAGCATTTTCATATTTGAATCAACTGTTTAAATCTGCATGTGTGAGATTAGGCCTATTGCTTTAAAAACTTAGTGCTAACCACATCACAAGCCGTTTTAAAGTTCATAAATAACCTTGAGATTTGTTTTTTTTTACAGCAAGAAGAATACGTTTTATACTTCCCCTGTTGGATCATCAGACTGGTAAGAGCACTTGTTTTGAGCTTTGAGCACGTAACCTCACTTTGTTTGCTAAAGAGGAGATAGTAGCTAAATAGCACAGGAAGGAGGGTACTACAAGAAGGAAAAAGCAAAACCTCACAGCCAGCTCTACACAAGACTTCTTCACACACACACACCACCACTCACAGCGCGCAGGGAGAAGAAAAAGATGCTGCTTTTAGAAAAAGATCCTTAATACAATCCTTTCTTTGTTTCTTTAAAGGATTGCATGTCTTCAGCTCGGAACTGCATTGTCCACGAGCTATTTGTCCTTAAATATGAATGCAGTATTACTACAGAAGACAGCACACTTGAAGAAGCTATAGTAAATGTCATCATTGGACTGAGAAAAAAGCAGATTGTAAGTAACATTTATCTTACCAATTTTCTGTGCTTCATCTGATAGGCCTTAAGTGGCGGTATAGAAGTTAATAATGAGAGTAATTAGTGTTGAAAACTCTTGAAAATGAAGGTTGGCATCAATGATTCCATAAAGAATTCCACAAAAACGTTCTTTATAGTAAAAAAGGTTCTTAAAACATTTTTTATGTTCTTCATATTAAGAAAAAAATGTTTGTTGTTTATTTTTTTTAAAGAAATGTCAACTTTAAAGCTTATTTGGGAACCCAAAAATGGTTCTTTCTAGTAATACTGCCATAAAAGTGACATCTTTAATGGTTGATATGAACAAAAATACAATTAGGAACCTTATTTCTTTTTTTCTATAAGACGTTTGAAATGTTTTCTTTCTCTTACTCTCACTAGATTCCAACTAGCTCAAGCCCAGACTGCAAATGTGAGAAGAACAAGCAAACAGATGTTAAGAAGTTTCTAGACAACATGAAAGTTCAGGTGGAACAACTCAATTCCATAGACCAGACCACTGACTGACCCGTGATCATGTGAATCTGCTCTTGACCACTGCAGGATGCAAGCTATTTCAAGACAATGTTCAGGAAACTAAAAAGCATCAGGGTTAAATGTAACTCAAATGGTTGTTTTTTTTATGTGATGTAATGGTCATATCATACTGGTTTACGATATTAATTATTTCATGTTTATACATTGCATTGCTAGGAATGTATTTTTTTTATAGTTGTGTATGTAACTTCTATGAAGACCGACATGTTGCCAGTTCTCAAAGTTGTATTTTTTAAATTTTTTTAAAAAAGAAAAGCACTAGAATATTTTACATAAGCTTTGCTGCTTATTTATGTATTTATGAAACTATTTATTGGTTATTTATATGAATTTCTGCCATTTTAAGAAATAAATGTGAACAGTTTTCTTCAAAAAGTTTGAGATTTATTCATTGACGCATTCGTTTTGTGGTTTTAAAATGACGTAAATGTAATTTCAAGGGGCCACAGGTGATGAACTGCACCTCTGCTACAGCTTTGGATGGAAATGCAGCTGCTAATTTTGATCCTGACCCCCTGACCTATATTTAAACCGCGGGACAGCGAACAGCGGAATTTTGAAGTTTCACTTTTTTGGGTGTTTGATATCTTCCATCGCTAAGGTGGACATGATGTGTGTGAACTCATCGGGAAAGTCCCTAATTACACGTTTCTATGACAAGCAATGGGAAACAAGCCTGGAAAATAGATCCACCCATTTTTGACTCCTACATCTAATAGGTCAGCGTGCATCACTCTTACCCACCTAAACCACACTGGGATGCTTAACATTACAGTGAATTAGAGCTACTTGTTAAGGCACGTTCCTTCACATGCTAACTCAGATCGTTTAATGTCATTGCGGTCATGCACAAAAAAAAATGTTTCCCTTAGAGGTCAAATTTATACCATTACTCACTCTCACCCCTGACAGCAGTAGGCGTCTGTCCAGAGTAACATTAAATCTCCAACTATATTTGCATTTCCTGAAATAGCATCACCTGCGATGCAGCAAAAGAACAGTGTAAATGTAAGTTTAGGTTTTGCGCCATCAGTTCGTGTCTTGTTTTCTGTGCTATGCAAATCAGTTTAAGTAGGGAGACAATTTAGTAAACATTTAGAAAATATTACAATGATGTCATCACTGTTGGTTATATTTGAAGAAAATTCTCTTAATGTCAAGGAGATTTTCAAACTTGATGTCTTATAAGGGTTTTAAAATAAAACAAACAAACAAACAAAAATAATGGCAAAGTGAGAACGTTATATTTCTTTAATAAAGTTAACAAAAATGGAATTTTTATTTTCAAATTTCTTATATAATTTACACAATAAAGGAAATGAATGAGTAAAATGAATATGAATGAAAGACTGATCATGGGGACGATTTCTTATATTTTTATTAAGTTTTACAAAATAACCTAGTCATATAATGGTTATATTTTTTATCCTTTGCACAAATAAAATAACATGAATAATGGTCAAACAGGAGATTTTTATAATTAAAATAAATAAAACCACTAAATAAATGGGTTCCTATTATAAGGTTACACAAATTAATGATGAAGAATGACGTGGGAGATCTTAATTTTTAGTTAAAATTTACAATGTAATCAAAATGTTACATTTCCTTAATAACCTTTAAATAAAATGAATAAAAATAAATGAATAAATGGTCAATAGGAGATTTCTATATTTTTTATAAAGTTTACACAAACAAATAAATAAATGATTATATTTCTTATAAAGTTTAAACAAATAAAATGAATGAATGAATGCTCGACGGGAGGTTCTAATATTTATAAAGTTTACATAGATGATAGGCTAGATAGGTAAGGCTTAAGGTAAGGCTTAAATTATCTCCAAAGTTTGCATCAAGTTAGGCCTGGTCCCATATGATGCATACAATCTATACGATTGTCCTAAGATATGACCGTCTATCTGTAAGTCTAGGAATATCATATATAATCATAAAAACAAGGCATTATTCATATCCGCAGTACAAATGGTGCAGCACATGCATAAAAATGCCATTTTTAAGGTAAGCATTGAAATCCCTAACCCGGAGTATGAGCAATAGTAGTAGTGATACTTGACATGGCAAACACCACTAACATGACTGCTTTCCTTCCTGAAAGGTGTGATGGGATGATTAAGCTGCACTTTGCAGCATTAAGGAACTGTTTCAGATTTAGATAGTGTGTGGGCACCTCTATAAGGTGGCTGCGTAGGTCTCAATCACCCCAAAAACCAAGTGCACAACACACTGAGCACTAAACCACAGGGCAAGTCGGGTTAATTATCTGATGGTTTAAAAGTTGGCACGAAATGATGATTGCTCAAGACTAACGCCCACCTTCCTCAATAGGAAATGGGATGAGGGGTATGTGGGATAACAGGACAGCCCGCCAGCGCAGCAAATAAGACCGGAACGGAAAATAAATAAATAATTGGCCCGCATGCGAGAGTTCATGTGGTTGAGCCCCCTTAAACCATAAACTGATACTATCTGAGCTCCAGTCAGCTGCATAAACGCTATCTAGCTGCTCGATTTCACCTCAGCGCTTAACAATAAGAGCGTAGCCTACATGATCTGTCGCATTCTTTAATAAAAAGGGGGGGGGAGTAAAAGAAAGGAAACCCCTTTTCTTTTAATTTACTGACCCTCGCCTTGTTTTATATGCTGATATTTCTCTGTGGAAAACACATAAACGCAGATCCACAGTAGGCCTATGTTAAGCTCCAAAAATGTCAAAAAGCACCATAAAAAGAATCCATATCTGACTGTGAGCCATGCAATCCAATAGATTGAGTTAACACTCCCAAGCTCATTTGAAAATAGTTCCACTTGTGTCCATCTTTGACGCATCCGGGCAGCATTTTATCTAGTCATTCGACAACGTGAAGGGCATGAAGGGAATCTTCAACTCTGTGTTTACATGCAATCAAATAACCCATTAGTAATCGGATTCGCTCAACTGGACTGAAATCCTTCATGCAAACACAATCGATCCGAATGAAATTGCGATCGGTTTGTAAAGGATTATAACGCTTGAATCCGACTATTTTCTCAATCCGATTCAACCTTGCCAGGTCTGTTTACATACATTTCATATTTACATCTAATAAATTGGTCAGTGAAAGAGACAGAACATTGTACCTAGCTAAAAGCTCTTCTGCCATATGGTGCACATCATATATGGTGCACATAAATAAATTAGAATGTCTGGAAAAGTTATATTCATTAATTAACTCAAATTGTGAAACTCGGATTAACTAATTCAGGCCACCAGACTGAAGTGTTTAAGTCGTTGTCTTTTAATTGTGATGATTTGGGGCCTAACAGTTTAAACAAAACCACAAATTACTATTCTGCAACAGATTAAAGACCAATAAAAAACAATTTTAGTGAATATTGGCCCTTCTGAAAGTATGTAATTACTGTACAGAGACTAATACTGGTAGGGCTCCGTTGCTATTATGACTCAATTCGGCGTGGCATGGAGGTGATCATTTTTTGGCACTGCTGAGGTGGTATGGAAGCTTAGGTTTCTTTGACAGTGGCCTTCAGCGTATCTGCATTTTTTTGGTCTCTTGTTTTTCATTTTTCTCTTGACAATACCCCATAGATCCTCTACGGGGGTCAGGTCTGGTGAGTTTGCTGGCCAGTCAAGCACACTAACACCATGGTCATTTAACCAACTTTTTGGTTCTTTTGGCAGTGTGGGCAGGTGCCAATCCTGCTGGAATGAAATCAGCATCTTCAAAAGCTGGTCAGCAGAAGGAAGCATGAAAAATTTGCTCCAAAATTTCTTGATAAACGGGTCCAGTGACTTTGGTTTTCAAAAAACACAAATGGACCAACACCAGCAAATGACATTGCACCCCAAATCATCACAGACTTTTTACAGGGTTTTTGTTAAATGTGAGCCAAAATCATCACAATTAAAGAACCAAAGACTTAAACTACAGTCTGTCTGCATTGAATTGCACGATTTGCGTTGAATTACTGAAAGTCATGAAATTCCACGACACTTTAACTTTATTGGATGCACCTGTATTCTTTTCTCATGAAAACAACTTTCAGAATCCGAAATCGGATTGGATTCATTCAAAACTACTGGATAGCCTATTAACCTCAGCTCTAACCATATCTTGAACAATAGCCTATGAGACCAAAATTTCCATTGAAAACGGCGAAATTTCAGGGGAAAAGTCAAGTAGTTTGCATTACTGCCGGTAGTTTAACATTTCTACCGCAACATAGTTATATTTCAAATATAGTCCATCGATCTCTTTTAACGTTAAATGCTTCAGTTCGCAGGGGAATTCGCGCGCTCTCCTTCCACAGATACCCCGCTTACTTTGATTTGATTGGCTAACTCAATCATTTTGACTCTGACGAGTGTTGTTAGACCACTAGACCAAACATTTTTGTCATCCTAAACCACAAACAGAACATTTCAAATATTTGAGGGGCCAATTTGGCCATTTCCAATTATTGAGGAACTTCGCAGTAACAACAATGAACAATAGTATATTTGAAGAGTTCAGATGCAAAAGCCTCTTAAGTGCCATCTGAAACTTCATTAAAAATTTTGTTATTTTTTCGGCTCTATGTGAAGGTCAGTAATTTTCTTAATGGCACTGTATAGGCCTTTTTATTTGATATTAAAAGGAAATAAACTGACATAAATATAGGAGCTGATAAAACTGTCATTTTAGATGAACTTTCAGATGGCATTAGAGGCTTTTGCATGAACTCTTAATCTATTTTAAGATGTCAGTAATAACAGGGCCATTTTAAAGTAGCTAGCCTACTAATTATATTTTAAATGGTATTAATGATTATAGAGATGTTTGTGGAAAAGGTTGTGTTTTGTGGCTTCAGCAGCCCTTCTGATTCAGTTAAATGGATCTCACTCTTAAAACTAAAGGTGCTTCACGATGCCTTAGAATAACCTTTTTGTCTAAATGGTCCCATAAAGAACCTTTAACATCTGAAGAACCTTCGTTTGACAAAAGGTTCTTTGTGGTGAAATAAGGTTCTTCAGATTACAAAAATGTAATAAAGAGATGGTTCTTTAAAGACCCTTTGACTGATGTCTTTGGGAACCAAAAATGGTTCTTCAATGGATCGCTTGAAGAACCTTTTGAAGCACCTTATTTTTAAGAGTGCAGCGTGCATAGTTACAGGGACAAGTCGGGTGAATGAAATAGAACTAAAAGAATAACAAAACAAAACAGACACAACCTAAAATAAATAAAATAACATTGTGAATTCCAATAAGAGATAAGGTTTCAAATCGATCCACTTGTCCATCTCTGCCAAATGTGCAAGGCCATTAGGATGAAACAGGGAGGCTAAAAGAGATGCGCTCTCATACGATCAAGTATTAGTCCTTTTTTTTTTTTTTTTTTTTTACATAATACTCAGTTCTCTTTCATTATGACTGACTCCCTGTCCAAGTGTATTGGACTTGAACTTTGATCCGACCCAACTGGAATTATTTACCTGCGGGTTTCCAGATTTTATTCAATATAATAATATATGACTGTGACAGATAGGAATACATTCATATGGAAAATAAATGAACACACAACATGAAAATGACACATAAAGTGACCACAATCCAAGTGCAAGTATTGACGAACGACAATAATGATAACAGTCACAACTGCCATGCATTGTAACAGTCTATGCAGCAGGACTACACGCAAACATGCACATCGACCTGCCACATTTTGCTCAAAGGGACAGCAAAAAAGCAATACAGTCAGTGTTTAACTTCAATACAAAGAGCATACTCAAAACAAGCCGAATACAGAAACGTTCATCAGAACATTTTAAACTCTGCTATGTACTGTACAAAGGACAACATTCCCATCTCAAACGCAGTATGTATTAAGCTGCGGAGGCAAACCCAATAATGAAAATGGTCTCGAATGAGACCCACTAAAATAAAACTATTAAAAGCGGCGATGCAGAAACTTTGACAGGAAGCCCCTGAGGTTCCGGGTTTGTAGTGTGAAGGCACTGGAATATTGTGTTACCTCCAAACGCCCAGCAACAACCCACATGCAGTGCCTGTTATCCAATTGGTTTCATAAAGTGACGTAAGCACTGAAAAGCAGCCACCCTGCTACTCTAATATTCAGTGTAATTTGGGATATCAGAAGGTCTGGAGCGCAGTGTTACTTTGTATCATGATGTATTAGGCTATACGGTTTTAGTATATTTTAAATTGGATTGAATTTATAATTTTAAAAAATTATACTAAATTTAAAATTATCTATAAATAGTTTTAGTAATTTTGCTGAATTTTTTGTTCGATTTTTTTTGTCTTTTTTTCAGCTACACAGACTGAAACAGAACTGAGACTGATTTAGCCACAGTTAGTTGTACTAGTTAGTTCTTCTGCTGTTTATGAATAACAGTATCTATTCTGTTTCCTCATTATGTCATCATTACTGGATGGACAGGATTCATAACTCCAAACACGAGTGTATACGTCAAAGTTACTGACATCAAAAATCCAAGGTTTTCAAATCAAACTGGTTTCATTTTGATCTGA
Organism: Sinocyclocheilus anophthalmus; assembly: GCA_018155175.1. NCBI lineage: Eukaryota > Metazoa > Chordata > Actinopteri > Cypriniformes > Cyprinidae > Sinocyclocheilus > Sinocyclocheilus anophthalmus. Next base: position 121,552 of record JADLZN010001089.1, on the reverse strand, counting down.
TGAGGACATTTTGAACACTGAAAGTCACCAGACTACAATGAAATATTTTATTAATCAAGAAAAATCACAGAAAAGTTGATTCCTTCATAATATGACTCCTTTAAATATGGCATGTCAGAGAATTCAGACAGTAAAGAAAACGGATGACCAAAAGAAACTCTTTTATTTTCATTTGCCTTGGAAACAAAACAGAACGCCCCCTTTATTTTTAATTTTACACTATGGTCTGTCTTGAACTAGTTTTATTTTATATCTTTGCACTTGTGTAAAGAAACTTCAAATCCGGTAGTTTTCCCCAGTCCACAAACATATGTACATCTGTTGTCTGTAAGCGCCTCACTTTTTGCCATCGAGAAACAACACAACTGAACAAAACAAACATGCAAACCAAAAAGTACTTTAGCATGCAATTTCAACATATAAAAAACTAAACATGCCATCGCAGTGGCTCATGGCATCTGTAGATGGTTCTCACATGGAGAAATGGTCACTGATCGGCGGTTTCTCCACCCACTGGCCATAGCCCTTCCTCTCCAGGTAAGACTTCAGCACACTCTTTGCTTCCTGGTACGGCTTTGCCATCATCTTGACGTTCAATAAAAAATGAGATGGTCAATATTAAAATATTCTGAATTGAAAAACTAGCAGCAGCTGCAGCAGAAATGAAGATTTCTTCTAATACAAATGACTAGATTTGGACATTTTCTTCAGTAATTGTGAACCACTGTTTCCATGGTGTTCTAGGTTCTGATATTGTTATAAAGACATTTTGAGTTGGCAAGCGTGGTGTCAGCTTTATCACAACGTAGGAATGCATGACTGATTAAAATACAACTGAAACTGTGTTATGGCTTAGCGTGATTATCAAATCGCAAAGATTGCAATTTAATTAAATAAATACACGTGTTTCGTGTTTCTGAGTGAAGTGTGGCACTGTGTTCATTTACACACAAGCAGTATTACGCCACAATCAAATCTTGATGGTTTAACATCTGACAATGGGATTGACAGCCATAAATATTAGTGCTGTAATTTGGAGGTTAGGGCATGCAAATAAAAGGAGTATGTATTATTTGCTTAAATACTCAATTTTATTATTTCTTAATTCATTTATATTTAAAAATAATATAGCAAAGATCTTACCACATTTCCAAAAGGTTCCGTATGAAGATTTATAAATGACATATGCACAAAAAAAAATGTTCTGCCCTCTTGCTTTTGAAGAATTTTCAGGAAATACACCATTCAACGGCATTTTAATATAGTAATTAATAACAAAAAGTGTTAAAATGTTGCACATTTTGCATATTAATATTAATGCAAACATTGGACTGCCATTATCTTACATTTATTAAACGTGAGGAATGAAAAACTGGTAGATATACACCAAAAAAAACATGACTTACACTTGGCATTGAATAAGAATATTTTCAATCAATTTTACTTTTTATCAATCCCGAATCGTTTCTCACTTGAAGTAGGATCAAACATGTATGAGGATCAATCTAATTGTACATGCCTTTTTATAATGGGCTCTGAAGCTTGTAAAGATAAAAAATAAAAGGATGGGACACATCTTAAATTGCCATTTTTGCAAGAAAAATGCGATAACATTTTTTTTTACCCAAATCATGCAGCCTTTCCTGAATGTAAATAAGGCAGAATGCAGTACCTTTGCCTCCCTGTAGGTGACAGCGGTGAGCAGCTCCTCTCTCTGGGCCTCTTTAGCTACCAAATTAAATCGACTCAACATCGCTGCCTTGCAAAGTCGGCTAGCCAAGGCTGGACTGCTCTTAAATGGAGAGCTGAAACAAACACACAAAAATTAGGCTGAAGACATGCCAAGCTTATTCGTGTGACATGACTATCCAACTTAGTTTTAATGTAAGATCGTTGTGGCTATTTGTAACTTGAATGGGCAAGGCTTCCAGTGTCATTCACTTGCTTGTTACTCTGCTTGATATTGTAACTGGTATTTGTTATCATAATATTTTAAAGAATTAGTTCACCTAAAAATAACATTTTCTGAAATTCTACTCACCTTCAGGCCATCCAAGTTGTTTCTTCATCAAAAAAGATTTGGAGAAATTTTGCATTACATCACTTGCTCACCAATGTATTCTCTGCAGTGAATGGGTGCCGTCGGAGTGATAGTTCAAACAGCTGATAAAAACGTCACAATCCATAAATTATACACACACTTTGACACAACAATCTATCAATTAATGTTTTGTGAAGTGAAAAGCTGCGTGTTTGGTAAGAAACAAATCCATCATTAAGGACATTTTAACTCAAGCACCGACGGCAGCTATAAAAACGAGTCTCTATCAAAAATATAGTTTTCTTCACTGAACAAAGTCTCTGTCTGAATCCGGAGGAAAGGACAGATCAAAGCATATTTTGTAACAGTTTAAAGTTAAAACACCTTAATGGTGGATATGTTTATTGCAAACATGCAGCTTTCACTTCACAAGATGTTAATTGATGGACTGGAGTCGTGTGGATTCTTCTTGTGATGCTTTTATTAGATGTTTGGACTCTCATTCTGACGGGGACCATCGTGTTTTACATTTCCCCAAATCTGTGTACCACGAAGAAAACAAACTACTATTTGGGGAATCGAAAACAAATCCCATCCAGAATCAGATATCTTAAAGGGTTAGTTCATCCCAAAAGTTGAAAAATCTGGCTATTAATTTATCTCACCTCATGTCGTTCCAAACCGTTAAGACCTGTTCATCTTCAGACAAATTAAGATATTTTGTTGATGGGAATGAGAGCTGTCTGAACTGCATAGGACAGAAACGACAACTGAAGTATGTTCCCAAGTCCAGAAACGTGCCAGGAGATCTAAAGGAATCAGGACAGTCAGGGTTCAGCCGGATTTTACGAAGCTCGAGAATACTTTTGTGCGGCAAAAAAAACAACGATTAATTCCCAATTTCGTTACAGGGGAGGCGACACTGTATGACAGAATAAAAGAGTAATTATGACAGAATTTTCATGGTTGGGGTGAACTAACCCTTTAAGGTCAGAAATCGGATACTTGTTGTCAAATAAAAATTTAGATTCCACCTATTGATTCCTATGCGCTTTTTTCCTTCATCTGTGAGGACCGGACCTAGCAATCTGCCAGAACCTTGCTCGCTAATCTAAGCACTCCAAAATTTGGCTACATTTGATTAGTAAATATCTGATAGTACATTGTTGAAAGATAGTGGTACCACCAACATGACAAAGGACTCCGAATTTAATAGATTGTTGAAAGTTCGCGAAACAATTACGACACAATGTGATTCTAGTCCTAATTACAATGATCGTTCTCTGTTTCATTCTCACCTTGAGTGTTCGATCATATGTGTGATCACTGTTGGTTAGTTCGGCAGCGGTCGATCACACAGGGATTTGAACATTTAAATTTGACGTTTGCGCTGCCGTCAGTTATAAACTCTGATGGTAGGTAGTGACAAATAGAGTAAATCCCTTTTGAAGTTAATTTCACTTCAAATAAGATTTGTCGAATCACATTGTTGCCAGTAGGTGGCGAAAAGGGGCTGTTTAAATGTATGTCTTTGAATCATACAAGAGATTCTTCAATAATGCTGATTCATCCAGTAATGAAACAAATACATCTTGATTAAGTCATTGAACCATTCCATTCATACATTCCATGAGATTTTTAGTTGTCTAATATTTTCTCAGCCTCTGAGTGAGAACCACAAATTCCATTGGAGGGAGAAACAAAAACTCCAGATTTTACCAGTAATCATGCAGTTGCTATTTTGCACACAAACAGTCTTCCAGAGTCCCGTTTTAGTGCCTGTTGATACTGTGTATGGCTTCAGCTTCCAAGAACGTTTGCAAAAAGAGACCACAGGATAATGTGAATCATTATTTATCACATTGGAATGGAAAAGGGAATTGAAAAGAAGGAAATCGATAAACTGCTAAAAAATTCAAACGAACCCAAACCTTACAACTACATTTTCGATGCCTGAGGATGGTACATTTTCAGCAAAGTCCATTTTTGCACGATAAACCACTCCGGTACATGTCTTATGAACAATATAAGTACATGTTGGTAGTGCAAATACTTTTAACTCACTGTCACTGCACTTTGTATATTTTAGGTATTTCTATTACCTACAGAGGTAATGATCAGGGTCTGGCACGTTAACAGAAAATAGCTTAGTCAGTGTGCAAAACGAAGTCGCCAGACAGGAGAATACAACAATTACGCTTCAGTAGACTGTCCATCAGCGCATTGACTACCTCCACCAAAAAGATCTCATGGCTCCAGTTAAGGCTGAGGGGCTTTTGGGAAGGGTGCGCATCTGGAGCTACAGCTGAGGACACCAAGTGATGTGCGGGCGGTAGACACAGTAGTACAAGGGAAGGCTTGAGGTGAGGCCACATCCGCTGGTCACTGCCATATCCATACCGCGGTATCGCGCGCTCCCATGCCTGCAGCAAAACAAGTACATAAATGCATTAACAGCAACACACCCCCCTGATCATCCATTGGGCTTTTACTCCAACTTACCAATGAAGATTGCTGCTCCGTAGGACGGGCTCCATACTAAAGTGCTCAGTAGCGCCCCCGGGAAGCCCAAAACCTGATACGGATGATCGGATCATGCCCGACATATGACATCATGTGAGCCCCATCGCTCATACGCGGGAGACTGGAGGGAAAACTTCCCGTCCAAAGGCATGAAGGTCCTGACGAGTATTACCCTCCCACGCAGGATGGACAGCGGATGAGGGCGGCTAGAAAAAACATTAGACGCAAACGGCATTTTAGCTTCAGGAAAATCAGATTATACCATTTGTAATTAAGAAACCTATTTCGTCTTTTGCTTGAATAAGTGGTTTTCAGCCCATACTTCAATATGAAGGTCAAATGCATGCTATGCACAAAGAAGAATATAAAGCTACAACCATCATGTCAGACTTGAACATCTAATAAGTCACTGTATAATATTTGATACAGCTAAATGGGCTCAAATGATCAGTATGATCAAAACTTATGACTAAAAAAAAAACTGTTGCACACAATTGTCTATGTCGTCTGTCATCTGATTGATAGTTTATTGATCCTTTCGGAAACTAGAGAACTTTGATGATAAAACTAAGCATTTACAGTCGAGGTCAAAAGTTTACATCCCGTTTCAGAATCTACAAAATGTTAATTATTTTACAAAATAAGAGGGATCATACAAAATGCATGTAATTTTTATTTAGTACTCACCTGAATAAGATATTTCACATAAAAAATGTTTACATACAGTCCACAAGAGAAAATAATAGCTGAATTTATAAAAATGACCTGTTCAAAAATGTTGCTTCTTAAAGGGGCATAGTGATGCGATTCAATTTTTCCTTTGCTCTTGGAGTGTTACAGCTATTGGTGCATAGAAGAAATCTGTAAAGTTGCAAAGACTAAAGTCTCAAATCAAGAGATATTCTTTATAAAAGGTAAGAGTCAACCACGCCCTCCTAAAACAGCTCGTTCTAACACGCCCCACATGTCTATGTCACTATGTGGAAATATAAGCAAAATGCCGCCCAAATGTGCACGCAAAGAAAAAAGAAGGAGTACTTATTCTCACTGTAGTAGTTGTTGACGCAGCATGTCGTGAAGCGCGTGTGCTTCGTTTGTGAAGCGAAAATACTTGTTGGCCTTCAAAAGAGGACGATATCCGATTCGTACAGCCTGGAGCGAAGCGGCTGGTCGCTAGGAATAAACACTTCGCTTGGGATCGGCTGTACGTGGACGAAGCGGAGTGCAGCCCGTGGTCGTCACATGTGGTTGGCGCAAGCCCTCCGGACGCTCCTTAGTCAAATCCGCCGCCTATGCTCACTCTAGCCCTCCAGCCGTTCCTCAATCTAGCCCCCGGCCTCTGCTCACTCTATGCCACCGTGTGTGATGCTGTGTTTCGTTGTGAAAGTGAAACTACTTTGTTGGCCTTCCAAAAAAGGACACGACTACAAATCAGTGGTTAAGTGTATTTACAAACACTGTTCCAGAACAGTTCAACCCAAAATTTTCAGATGTGTGCAGCACATTTTATGAGGACTGTTTTGCTGATCCTGGGAGAGTTAGACTACAATGCCGGCTGTTCTGAATCAAAGACTGTAAGTACGTTTTTTTGTTTTTTTTTATATTTAAAAAGTTTTTTATATTTTATATATTTAAAGCGATTTTTTTTGGGCAGTGTAGAGTAGGGCTTGTTGTATTGCTTTATCGTCATCAAATGAGACATTGTTTAGGTTAGTTAAAAAGACAGATAGTCATTATTAATCCAAATGATGTCCCACGGATGCGGCAATGAATGACGCGTTATAAGGGGTTTTCAGTTTTTGAATCTCGCTCCGGCTGACAGGGAATCATCACAGTTATGGTGACCCAGGGCCATAGTAACAGTTTCCGTCACACGCTTGGGTATCGCCAATACAACCACGGATTATGGGGCCAATCACAGCCACTCGCTTTTTTCAGGACGATCGCTTTGTAAAAATCTATGCGTTCAGAAAGGCGGGGCATAGAGGAGAAAAAAATGTGACCACCGACAATATGTGGAGAAATAACGTGTTGTTTTAACTTACACTCGCCATAAATAAAAACATGTAATTACACCAATACACAAAATAATGTGCTTTTAGAACCTCATAGGACCCCTTACTACGTTGTTACTGGAATGATCACAGCGGTTTTTGGTTAGTGATTAAGTTTTCCTCATTCAGGCCACGAATCTTGGTCAATCATTTTGTGTATTTGAACCATTTCCAACAGTGATTGTATGATTTTGAGATCCATTTTTTTACACTGAGGATAATTGAGGGACTCGTACGCAACTATTACTAAGTTTTAAATGCTCACTGATGCTCCAGAAGGACAAACCATGCATTAAGAGCATCAAAATACTTTTGAACAGAATGGAGATGTGTAAATTTTTTCTTATTTTGCATATCATATTTTTTAATTTAGTACTGCCTTCAGAGGCTACAGAAGGCTACATTTGCCAAAAGGACAAAGGGCCGTTTTACTAAACGGGGGCAAATTAGGCATGGAGCGCAATTCCAAAACAGCGCGATGGGAAGGGGAATTTCTGCGGAGTGACTTACTAACAATGCGGCAAATAAAAGAACACAGACGCAAAATCTCATTCTATATACCAAGCACAGCGCAGTTTGCATAGTCGCGAAATATAAAAACAAAAAGAAATAAGCCAAAGTACATTGACAGAAACGGAGGCCAAAAAAGAAGGTTTTCTAGCAAGTTTTGATAGATTTGTATTGGGACTACTAGTGGAGGTTTCAAAGGCGTCTTAATTACCCGGGCTCTTAATGCATGGTTTTTCCTGTGGGAGCATCATTGAGGTGAACCTTCTGTAATAGTTGCACGAGTCCCTCAGGTACTCAGTTGAAAAAGGATGGACCCAAACTTTCATACACGTCATATGTTGGCAAGGGTTCAATACAAACAAAAAGCTGGAAAACCAAAGAATTATGGGACCGGAAGGGATTTCTGAAGAACCGCAGGCAGTTTAATGGTTCAGGACAAACAAGGGACTAAACATAAACAAAAAAAACAGCAGTGCGATCATTCAGGTAACAAACAGTATTAGAATCAAGGGGAGAAAACTTTAGAACGGGAGTATTTTAGTCAATGCAAACGAGTCTTTTCTCTTGGGACAATGTCAAATTTTTATGAGAAATGTCTATTCAGGTCAGTACTTAAATAAAAAAATAGCATGCATTTGTAGATCCGCTTATTTTGGTAAAATAATTAACATTTTGCAGATTCTTAAAAGGGGATGTAAACGCTTGACCTCAACTGTACATATCATCCTACTAAGACATTATTGGAGATGTAGAGTGAAAACTGATATTTATATAATTTTATGCAAGTATCTGCTATACTGTTATAAAGATCTCATTGATTTACATTACAATCAGAATTTTATCTTGATGTATCAGATATGTTGCTAAATTTGATGTAAATAACCTCTGTTTGTGAATGTACGTACAGTTGAGACGGTATCTGCGCTGCTCCTTTGGGCAGTTGGCTCAGGTAGAGGTGTAAAGTGAAGTGATTTTTGAGGCTGAGGAGTTTTGTGGTCTGGTCCTGCTGAAAGACTGACTTTTCCTCCAGAGCACTATTCTTACTGAAGAACAGCAACAGGTTCCTGTACAGAAACCTACGGCACATTCAAAACACATTTAAATTCCACTCAATAATAATTGTGAATAATATTGTGAAATATCATTACAATTAAAAAAAAGGGTTTCTATGTGAATATGTCCAAGGTAATTATCCTGTGATCACAGTGAATTTCAGCATCAACTACAGGCTTCAGGCACCTAGGATCCTCAGAAATCATTTAATATGTGATTTGCTGCTCAGGAAAACATTTCTGATATATCCATGTGAACAGTTCTTTAGAAACGGATAATTTTGATTCTTGGAAATAGACCGTTCACATGAACAGCATTTATTTGAAATGGAAATCTTTTGCAACAACATAAAAGTCCTTAATGTCACTTTTGATCATTTTACTGCATCATGGCTGAATAAAAGTGTTCATTTCTTTAAAAAAAAAATACATCTGAGATGTGTATGTTGGTCCTTCACCAGCCGGTCCAACACATCTACTTTCAAGAAATGCTTTTTCCATACACTGTTTCATTTAATTTCATTTCAAGAATCTAAGAAAAAAGCCTTTAGATCAAAGGGTTTTTAGATCATGAGAAACCCAAATTCAGTCAAGTGTGTCCAAACCTTTGATGGCAGTGTTAACAAAGAGCAAACCACAGTGGCAAAAGACTTTTTAAAAAGACTTAGATCTTCTCTGAACTGGCCATCAGCACACATTCATGAATATGATGACCAGCTGCAACTAAAAATCCAACTTACCTCATTAATGATCTCCTCGCGGTTACTACTGCATGTGAGTCATGCAGGATTCTTCCTGTGGGTGCAGGACTGGATTTGGTATTAGAACTGCCTGTGCCAAGAGCAACAACCTCACATCCAGCAGCTGCAGACCAAACACAGGGCACTATGGATTAGGATAAAATGAGTAAACACTAGCCAATGAACTTACAGTACATAAAGTCCATCAGCAAGTTTTGCTTGGAAATTTTGTGTTGTGCCTCATACACCAAAGTTTAATAATTTGTTAAGGGATACCAAGAGATTTCAAACACTCACATCAGTATAAAGTCATACATTTTCTTGGCAACAAGAAAATATTACAAATGCCAAAAGTCCACTCTAAAATAAGTATTGAGAAGAATGTCAAGTAAATGACAATGCTTGACAAAAAACTCAAATATTGTGATCGTTTTATCTATCACTAATGCTTCATTTACTGTTTTTGATAGTATTGCAAAATATCTTTATAATTCAAAATAACTGTTTTCTATTTAAACATATTTTAAAACATAATTTACTCCTGTGGTGGTGTGACCATCTTTTGGGAAAGAGTTATAAGAACCAATTAGATTACTTAACTGAAAGATAATATTTTGCAAAAGGCTAACAGTGACTGTTCTCACACCAAAAGCTCATTTTTTATAAAACAAAATCAGTAAAAGAGTAATATGGAAATATTACAATGTAAAAACTGTCTTCTATCCTGTGATGGCAAGGTGAATTTCAGCAAAAGTCGTTTTGTTTATTTTTATTTTTTTTTTAGAATAAAAGGCCAAAAAGAGCCAGTTTTAAAACGGAAAAATGAAAAATGCAGGACATGTTTTTGACTAAGGCATAATATGTGGTTTTTTCATTCGGACCATTCAAACATAACGCATCAAAACACAAGGATTAACGCACTTGGGAATGTCTCCAAATTCCCTTCCTTTTACTGTAAATGTTTCCAAAAACAAGCTTTCCAACCAGGCTAAGACCTCTCATTACCTTCCTTGGCCATTTAGTTTGTCTAAAATTACACAGCAGTGTGCACATCTAAACATCCTGTGGATGTTACCTACATCACTAAGAATCCTCCAACTTCCAACATTTCCTGTGTTTTAGTTTATCTGGTTTAGCTTCAGAATTGACGAAAGAAAAATTACGAAAGGCTCAAAGGAAATCATATAATGACTTCCTATTGGGGCATATTTCTTTATTTGGTGTAACATTATTTAATGACTCACTGTCTATACTAATAGTTTCACTGTGGAAATTCCAACCTACTGTCATAACTAAGTGCCCCCATGATATTATAAAAACAAGAAACAGGTGACATTTGTTTATTACATTGCATATGAACAATAGAAGTCTCTATTACAGTCAAAAGCTCCCATAATGCTCTGCAGGAAGTATTATTTTCCAAAACGTCTTGTGGGAAGTGGTTGAGTGTGAACGAGACAAGATCATTCTTCACACACACTTGCTCTGGTCATGCTGCCGTCTGTCCCAATGACCTCCTCATGCCCGACATATCTTAATTTATCGCTGTCTGAATTCTCTACACATCCTGTCACGCAGGGTTCCCACACCTTTTGACCAATGAAAATCCATGGCTTTTTCATTTATTTATGATTACTGGATAAGGATTAGTGTGACAAGCAAAGATTTGCACGGACTAATCACTGGAAAAATAAAAAAAAAATGGGAAAAAATCAATGAACAGTATACTTAAAAGCTTTCTGCAGGTTTATAAGGGTAAAATTAAAGGGGTCATATGGCGATTTCAATTTTTCCTTTCTCTTTAAAGTATTACAAGCTCTTGGTGCATAAAAAAGATCTAAAGTTGCAAAGACTAAAGTCTCAATCCAAAGAGATATTCTTTATAAAAGTAAGAGTCAACCACGCCTACCTAAAAACGGCTCGTTCTAACACGCCCCCCCCCCACGCCCCCATGTCTACGTCACGATGTGGGAAGATGTTCATGAATGATGGCCAAAGTTCACGAAGAAAGAAGCGTAACGTATTATAGCCCGTAGTATGTTGCTGCCGCCGTCGGAAGGCGCTGTGCGGTTTTTTGGTTTTTTTTTTTTTTTGTTTTTTTTTGTTTTTTTTGGGGTGAAAGCGAAACTACTTTTGTTGGCCTTCCAAAAGAGGACGATATCGCTTCGTCATGCATGGAGCTGATCCGTGCTGGTCGCTGAGGAAATACATAAACTTCGCTCTGTGATCGCTGGATTGGCTTTCACCGTGGAAGAAGCAGAGTCCAGCCCGGGGTCATCACACGTGGTTGCCGCAAGCCCGCCGGACGCTCCTTCTTCGAATCCGCCGGCCGCACTGTTCTCAAGCCACTCGCCAACCGCTTCACTCTAGCCCACGTTGTGTTTTTCGTTGTGAAAGCGAAACTATTTTGTTCGGCCTTCCAAAAGAGGACACGACTAGAAATCAGGGGTTACGCGTATACACACTGTCCAGACAACTTCAACAAATATTCAGAGGTGCAACATTTTAGGAGGACTGTTCCGACCTGGTAGAGGTAGACTTACCATGCGGTTCGGTTCGACTCACAGGACTCACAAGTACGTTTTAATTTTAAAGGATTGCACGACGAATTCAAACGCGAGTTGAGGCAGTGAGAGTAGCTCTTTTGGGAAATTTCTTCGATCACAAAATGCAGACCAGGTTTTCTGTTACGCGGCGCGATGCCAAAACAGTAAAAAGACGTATACAGGGCCGTTCACATATCGCGTCTTTTGCGCGCTCATGTTCGTTATTTCAAATGTAGACGCGCCGCAGGCACAACGTGGCCATATGGAGATAAAAACATTTCAACTTTTCAGAACGCCGCAAGCGCACGTCTTCTTCATGTGACAAGAACCAACCAATCAGCCTCATCCTTTCCGTAACAACATTAAATGCTCAGTCTAGATGAAGGAACAGCTGATCATAACTGTACAGGGATAGCCATTTTTTAAATAAATTTAGTAGCAGAGATACTGCAAGCGATTTTTTGTGCTGCAAATCCATTTATCCTTTGCTGAAAATTTTGCGTCTTCATGGAGAGTGCAGGTCATGGTTGCTTAGCAACGGCAGACGCCTCTGGAGCGCAAGCGCAAGAACGCTTTGGAAAAAAAAGCAGAAAGCGGCACACTAGCATTTCCACCGTTTAGGCGCGAAAGTGACGGCCCGCCCAAGTTCATTATAATCATTAATTGTGTCCCCACTGGATGCAACAAAGGCCTCGTTTATAATGAGTATTAATGTTTTGAAATAATCGCTCCGGGAGGCATCACAGTATGTGAGGGGCGTAACATTTCCGTCACACACTGGAGGAATTCGGCCAATCACAACGCACTAGAAAGCTGGCCAATCAGAGCATACCTCGCTTTTCAGACCTATGAGCTTTGTAAAAATCAACGCGTTCAGAAAGGCGGGGCATAGAGGAGAAACAAAGGAGAAACAATAATGTACAGTAGTGGAAAATAATGTTTTTTTAACCTTAAACTTTATAAACACATTTCATTACACCAAATAACAAAATAATGTTCTTTTTAGCAACAAATATGGGACCCTCAAGATTATTAGAACAAGCAAAAAAAAAATAACAATTGTAAGAAATAAAGATTGGAATGCAATAGTTATTATGTTTCTTAAGAGCTGAACAGGCACAAATGCAAGTGATGCTTTACTCTGTAGTTTGTCTGTTTTCGTGCAAAAAATAAATGCCTAAAGACATATTTACTAAGCGCAAAATGAAAGACAGAGAGTCAATAAAAAAACATGAACAAAATTGCTAATTGAAAAAATAAGTACATTTAATTCAAGGAAAACAAGCTGCATTTCCCATGTAGATATTTGTTTATTTTAAGCACTAACAGGATAATTGTTTAATGTTCAAGAAAAACGAACTTCACCATCCTCAGTTACCCTCAAGTAAATTGATCTTGATTTAAGGATGTTTAGATATGTGTACAAGACAAAATACTGAGAAAGACATAAGATTTTGCACCGTGAACGGCTTCGGTACGAAGACGAGTACGTTACACCATAATTAATATCTCTATAAATATATATAAATATATTTATATACGAAAACTTAGGCGCTTGACTGCGCCTCCCTGCCAGTGAGAAAGAATTTGCAGCAGTCGGTTTGGCCTGAAGGCACCTCATGAAACTGATTTCGGACAGGTTTTTGAGGCAGCGGAACGGTTTAATGATCTACAACAAAATAGAATGAGTTTTGATGATAACTAAATTAATATTTAATTATTATAATACTGATTTATCGCTAGAAATAACATCAAAAGTGCAAAAAGTTAGTCAGAAATATACATTTACACAAACTGACCACCAAACGCAACTTTCAGATGCCATCTTTAATTTTAGCTCAACCGTCACGGAATGGAACACACAGGATTGTGAGATATCAAAGGCAGCGAAGGATACATCTATGCTGCCCTCAAAATTAGATCAGAAGAAGGTACCACTGAAGACAGGAAGTAAAGCAGAATTTGGATTTGGATGTGCATGGATGCCTTCCTGCCTTGGAATGCTGCCTCCAAAGGCAGCATTTTAGAGCTTTCGGACACAAAGCATCTATCTTCAGTGGGATTTGTCCGTGACAAGCAGCCAGGGTGTAGTTAAAGCAGATGCGCGTTTAATGGAATATTTTGCATTATATGTCCTTTTATTGGTGATAGCATAACGGTTGCAACAGAAAACAATTTTATATTTAAAATTTTTAAAATATGATATGATACTATTCTACAGGGCATCTCAATAAATTAGAATGTCGTGGGAAAGTTCATTTATTTCAGTAATTCAAAACAAATTGTAAAACTTATGTAATAAATAAATTCAATGCACACAGACTGAAATAGTTGAAGTCTTTGGTTCTTTTAATTATGATTTGGTCACATTTAACAAAAACCCACCAATTCAACAAATTAGGATACTTCATAAGACCAATTAAAAAAAACATTTTAGTGAGTTGTTGGCCTTCTGGAAAGTATGTTAGTTTACTGTACATGTACTCAATGCTTGGTTGGGGCTCCTTTTGCTTTAATTACTGTTTCAATTCGGCGTGGCATGGAGGTGATCTGTTTGTGGCACTGCTGAGGTGGTATGTGTTAGCCCAGGTTTCTTTGACAGTGGCCTCAGCTCATCTGCATTTTTTGGTCTCATTTCTCATTTTCCTCTTTACAATACCCCATAGATTCTCAATGGGTTTCCCGGTCTGGTGAGTTTGCTTGTCAGTCAAGCACACCAACACCATGGTCATTTTAACCAACTTTTGGTGCTTTTGGCGCCGTGTGGGCAGGTGCCAAATCCTGAAAATGAAATCAGCATCTTCAAAAAAACTGGTCAGCAGAAGGAAGCATAAAGTACTCCAAAATTTCTTGGTAAATGGGTGCAATGACGTTGGTTTTCAAAAAAAACACTATGGACCAACACCAGCAGATGACATTTGCACCCCAAATCATCACAGACTGTGTTAACTTAACACTGGACTTCAAGCAACTCTGGCTATGAGCTTCTCCACCCTTCCTCCAACAGACTCTGGGACCTGGTTTCCAAATGAAATACAAAACTTAATCTCATCTAAAAAAAAGAGGACTTTGGACCACTGGGCAACAGTCTAGTTCTTCTCCTTAGCCCAGGTAAGATGCCTCTGATGTTGTCTGTGGTTCAGTAGTGGCTTAACAAGAGGAATAAGACAACTGTAGCCAAATTCCTTGACATGTCTGTTTGTGGTGGCTCTTGATGCCTTGACCCAGCCTCTGTCCATTCCTTGTGAAGTTCACTCAATTTCTTGAATTGATTTTGCTTGACAATCATCATAAGGCTGCGGTTCTCTCGGTTGACTGTGCATCTTTTTCTTCCACACTTTTAACTTCCACTCAACTTTCTGTTAACATGATTGGATACAGCACTCTGTGAACAGCGCGTATTGGCAATTAATGTTTGTGGCTTACCCTCCCTGTGAAGGGTGTCAATGATTGTCTTCTGGACCATTACCAAGTCATCAGTCTTCCCCATTATTGTGTAGCCTAGTGAATCAAACTGAGAGATCATTTTGAAGGCTCAGGAAACCTTTTTAGGTGTTTTGAGTTGATTAGCTGATGGGCATGTCACCATATTGGGCGGTGGCTTTCTAATTTGTTGAGATAGTGAATTGGTGGGATTTGTTAAATGTGAGCCAAAATCATCAAAAATAAAAGAACCAAAGACTTAAACTACTTTCGTGTGTGCATTGAATTTATTTAATACAAAAATTTCACAATTTGAGTTGAATTACAAAAATAAATGAACTTTTCCACGACATCAGAATGAGATGACCTGTATATAAAAACTTATATTTTGTAATGTCCGGAGTGTACGTCAGCGAAATCAGCTTGATCCGACCATGCGGCTGTTGTGTCAGGAAAGCCCAGCTAAAGCAATGAGGAAATTGCGCGCCCTTTGCCAAGTGTATTCAAACGATAACATAATGGACGCACGTGCCCGCTCACTCAAAGTCCCACCCCAAGCTTGCCTTCAAAAAGGCAGAGGGACGGCTCATCATTGAGAATTTGCCCCGTGAACAGTACGGTAGAACGGACCGTTACACCCCTAATATAACTCGGCACCGGCACAGCATTAAATGAGTACACCCCTCTGAAATAAATATAAAGAGTAATTCCTTAAATGCACATAATATTCATATAATCATGGAAAGATGGCAAAAATTTCAAAATTATTTATACATCTTACTTAATAAAACAAACAAAATATCAGCCAATATTTCTGTAAGAAAGGAAATTAGCCAATTTTGGTTAAATAAGGATTGCAGAAATGAGTTACACCAAGATTTCATCAGAAAATATATATTCTATGTATAGATGTCCTCCAGAACTTAAGTATACTGCTCGACAATTTTGCATGAGTGTACAAGGTTCATGAAATTTTCACATCGGTGATTTAACCCTGGAGGACGACCTCCTAAAGCTCTGTCTTTAGGGGAGTGTTGCTCAGTGGTCTCTACAGAATCCCCACAGATGCTCAGAGCGTTAAGATTGAGGAATAATGTCACTTGAAGAATTGTCTACCTGGGAGAATGAATATATTCATTGGATGCTGAAAAAAATGCCATAATGTTGTAAGGGAATGTAGGGGAGGGTGCATTTCTGTTTCAAGTTTTTGTAGTGCATCCACAGTGTGTGGTGAAGTCAGGCAGCGTTGATAAAAGTACAACTCCCTGCAAACCTCAGCACTCATACATCCCGATATAAAAGCTTTTGACTACATTCCTAACGTCACTGTGGGGGAACACGGCACTTCTCACTGTTATCCTTCTCTAGCAGCACCCGAACAGGTTGGAATCTTTGAATCCGAAAGATTGACCGGTTCTCTGAGACCAGAGTATGGATTCCAAGACCGTCTCTATTTGAAATATGGGCTGTGAAGAGGGTAAAGTAGTTTTTTTTGCTGTGGTTACAGTAGGTTTAAATTCTAGTGGGTACAAACAACAGCATGCAATTCTGATGCTGCGTCATACTCTGTGAGCTAATAGTGTCCTCTTTCATAGCTTTTGCGGTCTGAGTACACTTGTGTATTTCTCGTCATTTTTTAGCAAAAAATCACTCGATCCTAAATGAAAAATTAAAGTGGTGACGGACCCGATATTTAGGAGCCTGATTCACAAGTCCATTGTTTGACGTTGGGTGCAAGTCTGTATATTTCACCCTTAAAACAATAATTTGGTATTTCCTTTGTAACATTGTCCTCTTTTAGCTAAGAAAATAAAGTCACTGGCAGTTCTCTTAAAGTGATTTCATTGTGTCAGCAATTAATCTGAGTATGATTCAGTGGGCCTATATACACTTTTAATTGTAGGAAAGTACGGCTTTAAAGGTTTTGGTTCAATCAACTTTACTGTGGAATCACAAATAGCCTTAAAACTAACAATTTTTTTGTAACGTTTCAGGAGGTGGTTGGACTCATTTTTGCAAACACAAAAGGTATCACTTTGATAAGAAAATCTTTTTGCTGAATAATTTTGGCATTCTTCTTTGATAATTGATCAAGCAGTCTTGTTGGAACATTACATCTCCAAAGAACCCTAACATGTATTCTAAGTAAAGCGTAAATTGCTGAATTTGTTAAGTTTTAGAAGGGGTGTACTCATTTATGCCGTGCACTGTAGGTATGTATTATATATGTCCAATTAGATATATTATAATATATATACACAAACACTGGTCTCAGAAGCATTGAATACAGCAAAGACCAAATTGACTCTGTTTGCAGTTACCATCTAAGAAGCATCAGCATTTTAGAGTTTCATCACGCCTATCTGAGGGCGAGCATAAGTACTGGAAACGTTGCCCCACAGGTCTTTCTATGACAGCGGTGTCCGTGTTGATAATTGCAGACATTAAAATCAGAAATGTGTCATATCATTATAATCCACTGTCTTACATTCTAAGTCTGCTCAATGATGACCACAGAAACCCAGGATGAGACGGGCGGTGACTTGAAAGAAAACAAGCATTTGGAGTAAAAGAACAGAGGGAAGGCAATTATGCTAGAGCAAAAACAAGGTTGGGCATGGATGAAAGCAACACATTGGACCACCGTGTGGGACTCAGAACCAATAATGACTGATCGGACCCTGAGGAAAACAAAAGTAGTTGATGACAGACAAATAATACAAAGCGGTGTGCCAGAACCTAATATTGTGTCTGGTAAATCACCAAAACCTCCAGAAAAGATGGGTGAATGCTTGACAATTACTATCCGCAGGAGACTTTTGACACGAATACAGAGGTACACAGCAAGATGCAAACCTCGACCAAGCACAAGAATAGAAAGGAAAGATTAGCGTTTGCAAAAAAGCACAAAGTTGAGCCAGTAGAGTTTTGGAACAGAGTTTTAGGACAGATGAGACAAAGATGAACCTTTATCTAAGTGAAAGCAAAAGTGTGAAGAAAAAACGGGAAACTAACTAAATGAGTATACAGCCTCATCTGTAAAGCATGGAGATGGAGGATGGGCATGCATGGCTGTCTCTGGAAAAAGGCCCTCTCAACTTTATTGATGACTTAAAGAATGATGGTGGAGCAGAATGAATGCAGAAGTGTACAAAAACATCTTGGCTACCAATGTTCAAGAAAATGCCACCAGACTCATCAGAAAGTGCTTCATATTGCATCAGGACAATGACCCAAAACACCCTGCCAGTTTACAATCAATGAGTTTATCAGGGCAAAGAAATGGAACGTCTTAGATTGCCCAAATCAATCTCCAGATTTAAATCCGATTGAACATGAATTTCACCAGCTGAAGAGGAGACCAAAGGCAGAAACTCCCCAAGACAAGAAACAGTTGGAATCAGGGCTTGAAAACGAAAAAAAAAAACTTCCAATCAGTTCACTCCGAGCAGAATCGATATTTTAACATTTCTGTTCCTGCGTTCCTCTGTATTATTATCGCTCCGAAAAAGGTTTGCCTAGAAAAAATACCGGTTAATAATGTTATTTTTAAAACTTTTTCTTTGCCTATAATAATAATAATAACAATAGCCTAATAATAATAATAATAAAAAATAAGAATGTAACAGCTTGATACTCAAAAAAAAAAAGAAGAGATCTGGTATCTTAACCCGCTGCACTAGTCCAGCAATTACCGCTCATCTTTTCTAGATTTTGGCCAAAGATAGGCTACTAAACAAAAGAAAGACAAAACTTGTTAACGGCTTTAAAGACAAAGATTTTTATTAGGCTACATTCAGAAATATATGTGCTAAAATGCCAGGGTAAAGGAGAAAAAATGTTTACAAACCGTATAAAACACTATGCGGACGTATCTGGACTATTTTTATAGGCTTTATAGACAGATAAGTTGAGATTGACTCTTGAAGGACCAGCACCACATCCTCTTGTATCACTATTTGAAGAATTTATCTTCCAGAATTTTTAGGAGCTCCTTTTTATTCCATCTCCTATCGTGAAAAGTCTGTCTTGCAAGATTGACTATAAATGAGCTCCTAAAACTTACTGCCACAAGAGGATGTGGTGCTGATCCTTCAAGAGTCACTCACAACTTATCGGTCGATAAAGCCTATAAAAAAGTCAGCATGTTAATCTTATTAAGAGAGTGTACTTTTTTAGGATTTTTAACCCGAGCAAAGTCTCTGAGAACCTGACACCTTGTAATTCTGGAGACTCCAGGAAAGTTGCAGTTCTGGAAAAATGCTGGGCGTGGAGACTAATGTTCCTGATTTCACATTTGAATCTTTGCAAGGTAACAGGTCTTTTTTCTCCACCTGTTTTTCGCCCGCGAACCAGTGGCATTTGCGTCTCCGTGGTCATGTTCGTAACTTTGCATTCTGGATGCATAGTTTGAATATTTCTCATGGAGATTTAATAATTTTTGACTTTTCATTCTGAGATAAACCTCTTTGGCTCATTTTATCTGTAAAAGAAAACATGCCTAATAATAATTCTGCACACCTGAATATAAGGAGTTTTTCACTTCCAAGCCTCAGGACAATTAAGATATCACTATTAAATGATTACATACAAAATTAATAGTAGTTATTAAGACTGATGTGGTTGGGAATCGAAAATGTGCTTGGAAAAAAATATCAGAATATCAACGTGCCTAATAATTATGCACGCGGTGTATGCACAATATTTTGCACCTTAAGTGTTTGATGTTGCCATTGTTGTAGAGAGGAATCTCATGAAAAATAAAGATTATAACAACATGCCTGTGTCACATTTTCCTTTAAAGTAAGGATAAGTAAGGAACAATGAAAAGAAATCAATTACTTTTTTGTTGCAACGTGTTTTTTTTAAGTATTCAAATTTACATAAACTAAATAATGTATGCTTTGCTAAAGATTTTTCTCAAAGTCTTCTCAAAGGGGATTCTTATCACTGTATTAATATTTTAAAAAATAAAATAACTATAATAAATCAGCATAAATTAAGGGTAGAACAACAAATAATACTACCATGTTGAATAAATAATTTTAAAAAGTACTTTTTTGCATTATAGCAATAAGAATTTTTTTTTATTATTGTGAAAAAGGCAAAAATCCAAGAAGTATAATAGGTTAATAGGCTTTAATAGGCTAGGCTTTAAACATTTATTTTGATTTTGGAGTAAATATGAGCTTAAATATGCTGTTGACCTATTTTTTTGAGGTTCACCCGAAAGCTCTGACGATGCAGATTCTGTGCAGGATAGATTATTAGGTGACAAAGAACAACTTAAATGTCACATGACTTATGAATACTAATACCACAGTGAAAAACTGTGGTCTGACATCCTGTACGTCTGACTTACGAGACAGCATGACAAATGCAGCCACTGTTCCGCCACAGCCAGAGAATTCTGGGTAACTGTCCATTAGCTTGGTGAACATCTCCATCACCACATTGGGTACCTGATCCTTAATGGGATTCTTTCTTTCTGCGTTAAACCAACCAGAATGAAATCGTTAGTCACGTTCGCAGATATTTCCAAATCCGACATTATTAGTTGCTCTGACGTCAGAGTTTATTACGGCTAAAATATTTGCGCTTTGAATATAGTTGTTCTTAATTGGGCTATTAAACACATCCAGACTTGAAAAACTAATTTACCAATTACAGCTCTTCCAGAATAGACTTCTGGGATTGTTGAGTCCTTCTCTCTTACTGGCAGAGGAGGAGGTCCCGCTGAAAAAAACAAAAGCACATACAAATGTAAAGTGAATGTGAGTAAGACTTGCAGCTTTGTGGTTCAAAGCAATGCATGGGCATTTGCTAAGATATTCGAAACAGTTTTACTGTATTATCTGCAGTTTACAGGATGGTATTGATACAGTAGATGATTCCATTGGCACAAGTCCAATCAAGATCAAACGGTGCAGGACTTATGCACTCAAACGTTTTGCACTCAAGGTTTAAATATTAGGGTTAAGGGTTTGTTCAAATCAACAAGTAAAATATAAAATACAAGTAATAAAATGTTTGCTGGCTTTATGCAATTGCAATAGAAAAAGACTAAAAAGATGCAATGCAATAAATAAGATTGCAGCACCACCCCAATGTGTGAATGTGGTGTTGTTTTTTTTGCATTAAAAACAAATGCTGCACCCCCACCTCAAACAGGAAAAAGCTTCACCACGGTTTCAGTGAGTGACTGTGGGTCTGTTTCGATGGGAGGGAGAACAGCGAGGATGTTCTCTTTCATCTGGGGAAACTTTCACATTGAATTTCGAAGTTTGCATAGTTACACTAAAAATGGAACGGCTGACTAACTGCTTGCATTGATTCTATGGAAAGTGTCAACCAGAAGGTCACACGATATCTTACAATTTTTTTGCAAGAAAGCTTACAAAACAGACCATTAATGAATAAACAATATAGTAGCAATCTAGAGTTCAACCACATAGCTGAAGTCAGGTGTTTCACCTTATGTTTTATTAAAAACAATATAAATATCTAATCATTGACAATTGATAATGGTCAAAATTACGTTAAAAATACATTTGATATATAAAAAAATATATAGATGTTTTTATATAAAATAAAGATATGATTTTTTTTTTATTGTTTTTGAAAGTAGTCTCTTATGCTCATCAAGGCTGCATTTATTTGATCAAAAATACAGTAAAACAGGAATATTGCGAAATATTATTACAATTTAAAATAATGGTAAATTGATGATGAGCTCAAAATTGGGAATTTGAATTTTTTCCGACACTATATCTTAATATGTCATTTTTGCCTGTAATCAAAGACGAATTTTTCCGCATCATACCCTCAGTCTTCCAGTGTCACAGACCTTCGAACCTCTAATATGCTGATTTGCTGCTCAAAAACATTTGATTATCAATGTTGAAAACAGTTGTACTGCTTCATGTTTTTGAGGAAACAGTGACACTTTTTTTGTTCAGGATTAACGGTATGAAGAAAGTTCATCTTATTTTACATGTAAAATTGAAAACATGTACACGTATTTACTATTGTACTTTTGTTGAATTTATTATGGCCTTGTTGAATAAATTATAATTTTTTTTTACCAACCCCAAAGTAGCATCCATATGAGTGACTAATATAAAATGTGTGTGTGTGTAACCTATATTTAGATCTATATATATATATATTTATTATTCATTCATCAATCGGGATTCTTTATGAATAATATACATGCATTTCTGAATTTGGCAGAAGCTTTTATCTGACTTGCACCGTTCCTAAAATTTAATCAGTTCAATCAGAATAATATGAATTTCTGTTTTCTAGCTGGTAGTAAGAGGCCTAAAATCATCATTTGATCATTACCAGAAACATCTGAAGGAATCCCATCATTTTCTAGACTTGCAATGAGCTCTTCAAGGGCCAGTTCAGCTGCTTTGGCCCTGGCTTCTTTCTTTGTGATGCCCATTCCCGTCTTATACTGGACTCCATCAATCACAGCACAGAACGCAAAGTAAAACCCCGTTATTCCTGCTGCTCAGACACAAAGGAAACAAATGTTGAATGCACGAATGAACTGGACAATGCATTACCTAAAATCAGGAGGGCTGTCACTTACCGGTGGTAACGGTCTCTTTCATATCCAGTTGAAACTGCAGAACCTGAGAAAGCTGGTACAACGCTGACACTGGGTGCGTATCTCCTCGCTTATATCTGTCAATATGTTCACGGGGAAGGGTTTTCGGTTTGGAATCTGCGAAGGAGACAAAAGTGGCAGTGAACGTTATTTAGATAACATGATTTAATCCATGAGTGACTGTAAATACATTCTGACGCTGATAACAACATCACTAAGTCTAAACAACAAATGCATCTTAGTGCATGTTCCTGATGTATTTGATTCATTGGTGTGCAGTTTTCCAAATAAAAACATGTCTTGGCCTAAATTACTTTCATTTTCGTCTGAGGCCACCAATTCCTCTAACCCTTCACTCTTACAGAAATACAACACATTACGCAAGATAAAATAGGACTCAAATGTAATTTCATGTTGAGTTTAAAACACAAAAAGTTATTTGTCCAGGGAAATTCATTTTTAACACTCTTAATTGGCCTTTTTCCAGAATTGTAGTCCTAAAAAAGCAACTGTCAGTCTGTCCAGAGAAAAAAAGGTAGACTAAAACAAAACATAAAGCCATAACGCTCAACTGATTTTGGTAGATGAGCTCAATGATTGTCCAGGAAGACATTTGTTGTTGTTAATGTCACTTAAGTCTGAGAAAGGTGGATGGGATGAGATGCCTGTCCAGTGGTTGTGGGCCATGCTGGACCCTCTCGAGGACGAACCCCTCATCATCATCTTCATCTAACAGCTTTACAGACAGAAACAATACAACACAATAAAGTTAGATAGCAATTATTAGAAAGAAAAATAAGCATGTACAGGCAGTGTTTACTGGAAAATTCACATCACAAATCATGTAAATGATGTAATATCAAGCAGGTCTGTATAATTCCTGGTGGTTTTAACAATGGCGCTGCTGTTTTTTAGAGCGCTGCATAATTAACGTTAAACATAAAAGAAGAGCGCGTGACTCTCCAGTTCTACGACGTTTAAATCCCATCAAACTCATTTAAACTGAAGTCATATAACGTTAAACACAGTAATGGCATGTGACAGGTTAGTGCGAAATAAAAAGGAATCTAAGTAAAATAGCGCCGATTAAGACGCTAACGTTAGTCACGCTGCTAGCACGCCTAATCTAGCTGAACTATACAGTGAAAACAAACTTGTATTGATGCTCATTTTTCATAACTGGGCACTAAAACGCTACATTTTAACATTTTATCTTCAAACAAACGCAAACACATGCTAATTCACATGCACACACACCGGCGCACTTACCCCTGAACTATTCACAACACAACTGACTCTGAGGCACAATCACACACACACTTATCGATAGATAGATAGAAAAAAATAGTAATTTTTATAAACGTGCCTTACAAAATATCATTACTGGTGTGTGTCTGGAGACAAAACAAAGGCACTGATACATTTTAAGATCAGTCTGCAAGTTTATTTCAGTTAAAACAGCTCAGGCTAACATTTTAGTCTGGGACTAGACTTAAGCCTTGTCAGTGAAACCGGGGGAATGTGTTTTAAAGTTAAGATTGAACTTAATTTGCATCCTATTTTACTTGCATTGCATGTTACGCAGTAAGTGAAAGGTTAGAGGAACTGGTGGCCTCAGATGAAAATGAAATAAAAACTCATTTTAGAAGTCATATCAGTTCGAAAAATAGATTGATCTTTTTCACATGTTAGATACTACTGGAAACTGCCGGAAGAAGTTTCTTATACACAATAATTTTCTTGTAAAAGCTCAACCACAAAATTCTTTTTTTCCATTAGTGGCACCCCAGTACAACAACCTGTGATTAAAAGTGAAAGTGATGGACCTTGAAGGTCTCCAGGAAGTAGCATTAAAACGGGTTGAGCGTTTAGGGACAACAAAGGGGTTTTTAAACAGTTACTAGTGAAAACAGAGTTTTCCAGAGATATGTATGACTCAACACTCTGTCTGTGTGTGTGTGTGTGTGTGTGTGTGCAACAGGAAAGCTATAGGTCTGTTTTTCATGCTCTAAAAATAGAAGACCTTTATTAACCACAAAAAAATGCAATGCTGACATCAAACGAAGAGGAGACAAACTTTGCATTAGCCACATACTTAGATTTTGAACTACTTCAGAGGGGACTACAGTGTAATCGGATTTTTTTTTTAGGCCATATCTGTCGTATTTATTCGGATATTCCTCCACACAGTGATGGCTAAAAAAGCTCAAATCTAAAATGATGCTGATTTATTTAACATTTTTGGTTACTGCAAAATTCTTTATTCATTTGTGTCATAGTTTTGATGACTTAACCTAGGTATTATCTATTTTATTCTGTGTTTTTATACTTTTTTTTTATTTAATTTATGCACAATGCTTCAATTTATGAAATTATGTTTTGTTTTTTCAAAAATACATTAATGTCACTGTCGGAAATGGGGAAGCAACAGATGCAGAAGGCCTCACTTTGGCCTTCTGCGTCTGTGTTTATTTTAATGCATAAATGAGCAGTGGATCCCTGTATTATTTAATTTTTATCAACTCAGTGGAAACATCTGTGGTGTTTTTGACGGTGGAGTCCTTTGGTGAGCAAAAGAGCAAGACATCCGACCACCCGCCCCCCCCCCCCCCCCCCCCCCCCAACCCCCCCCCCCCCCCCCCCCCCCCCCGCACCACCCCCCCCCCCCCCCCCCCCCCCCCCCCCCCTCAAAGCCCACACACTAATATTGATGCCTGGAAATACCTCTATCAGAACATGTCGTTACCGATATCATTCCCCTAACCTCTGTTTCCATGCAGACAGAATCCTGAATCTGTTCTCAGGGTTTTTTTTATCCTTAATAATGTAGCTAATTTGCACATGCAATAATGGCCAAAGGATGTTTTGCAAGACCACGCCGAGTCTAGATGCTCAGGGATTGGTGTGCAATGGCATACATGCAAAGTGCAGTGTAGGTGTTGGTTTGACACACTGTGGTTCATAGCTTACTCAGTGGTACAATACAGACAAGCAACTCTGTTGGATGGGTTGCAGATATTATCTTTAATCTAAATTTATATTCATTATGTAGGAGTACTTATTGCACTTAGTCAGCAGTCATTGTCGAGCTATAAGACAAGATGTTTTTTGGCTTTAATGGCCAACAGCACAACCAGTGGAAGTCAAACCAACAAGACGTTTTCTTGAAATCCAAGCCAGTTATTATAAACAACGTTACGCTTTGAAGTTGAAACAGTTCCTTGGCATTTTCTTTTTTAACATGTCGACTGTGCACTAACGCCGAAAGATGTGTCAAAAACATGTCAAAGTCAAGATATTGGAAAAGGGCCCAGACTGATTATTAACTGCTTTGACTGAAACATCGGAACATCTGCGTAATAAGCAGAACTACCAATGACATACTGAAAGCTAACCTTTGATATATTTCACAATGATCTGTTCTAGACTTAGATTTGTGGATTTAAAATGGGTTGAGTGTAGATTATATACTAGAGAGCTGTATAATATAAGGTATTGGACATTTATTTAAAATGCATACAAGCACAGTATTAATAAAATTAAGAATTTATTTCAATTAATAACCCTAAGTATTTGACATATATGGCACACTGTGTGTTTTACTGGTATATGGTTAAAATGTACCCTCATTATCCAAATCACTTGCAGTAGAGCAAATATTGTCCCTCAGTAAAACAGCTCATTTCAGACTCTAGTTGTAATGAATGAAGTCAAAGGTCCAATTAAAAAAAAGTCTGTTTAGTTGGCGGTCATATTTGCAATGCCTTCGACTATTTTAATAGGGAAATTTTAAAAACTGCTTGCCATATTCATGTTTAAGTATCATATTTCAAATCAGCAACATCATCTGACATCAACTGCCCCATATTGTTCCTTTTTCTCAAATAGCCTTAAAAAGCTTAGGCTATATTTCAGGCTTATATTTTCATGGCAACCAGAGCTTCTAACAGCTGCTGCAGTGACGCCATGACTTTACCAATTGGCGATTGGCTCTTTAATTTAGAAGGTGGGACTTATTCCTCCATATTGCAGGTATTACTTTCTGACATTTTAGTAACATGAATGCATTGTCTTGCTTTATCTGAAGTCTTTGATTAAGTCTAGCTAAAGTGACAGCTGTGCTCTCAGTTGTACATCTAAGTCAAAATGCAAACTGCTTTTTATTGCCCTCTTGTGGTGCAAATTGTTAAAACAGGAGGTAAGCCAACAATTCCTATATTATGAGCATTTTAGGGAGAACTGTTTTAAATGATATAACAGAGAATATAATGGATTTTATGCAATTAATGCAATAAATAAGTTAATGGAGCACCAAAAGAAATCAGTCAATTATCGTCAATAAATCAATTGTCAATATATCAAGAACTGGTGCCAAATGATGGCTTTCTAGAAAAGGCACAATGGAAAACCAATGTAGAGTTGCAGGAATGTAGAATGAACTGATATCTGTAAGCAAAGTGGTCTGAAATATTTGGTGATCATCAGTTGATGACCTACATAACCTGACCACAAAAATACCGCGCTAGAATCTGACAAGTCAGTTTCTTATTTCAGGTCGCTGATCTTTTACAGATATGATGAAAGAGCACTAGAAATATTTCTGTGTTTGAACCATAATCTTATGGTTTATTCATAGAGAAAGATAGGCTAAGTAATTCTAGTCACATTCAGTGGGGGAATCTATAGACTGCAAGTGGAATTTACATGCATTAAGTATGCTTTTTAATAGGTTGAAGTGAAAAAGTTGAAGTGCAGTTTAATACATTTATTGGATTTATATCAGTTGTTTCTATTATATTTCATCAGTTTTATGTTTTTCTTCTTATGGTTTTGGTTTCATTTTAGCATCCTCTCAGTGACATGCCTTTGACCTGTATATAGGCCTGGGTCCCAATTGACTCGTCATATGCCTCTGCTTTAGTAAAAATATTGAAGTCTTTCTTCCTGGACCAGCATTAGTTCCTAGTGTCCAAACAATATGAGGATGCTATGATTCACATCCCATGATGAAACTTACTGTGGTCAATTTATACTGTATCCTTTAAGGCTTTATTTATGGCGTTATTTTTTAAAACCTCAGATAGGGTTCCGTTCACAGAGACAAGAATAGAAGTTGCTTTCAATAATGTCTTTTTCTGTGTTTATCAGGATGTGTGTAAAAAAAGTAACACTCTCCAGGCTGAAAAAGGGACAATAAGATGTTTTGAAACATTGAAAAAAAATACTACCTCTTAGTTTTTTTCAAATTTGTTTTTAATTTAAGCAATATGTTTGCTAAGTACCAGGTAGTGTAGTCCTCAAAGATTTATTAGGGTGCTTAATAATTTAATACTGTTAAATTGATCAATTCCATTATTTTAAACTTTTGTAATAGTAATAAAATACTAGTTATTACCATTTCACTTTACTGAAATTTTCCCTAAAATATCCTCAGAAATTTCTCTCGTATGTTCACATCCTTTTAAATCACTTTTGAAATTAAACCTATTTGATTGAATGATGTGATTTTTATATATATATATTATTAGTGG
Source organism: Sinocyclocheilus anophthalmus (assembly GCA_018155175.1). Taxonomy (NCBI): domain Eukaryota; kingdom Metazoa; phylum Chordata; class Actinopteri; order Cypriniformes; family Cyprinidae; genus Sinocyclocheilus; species Sinocyclocheilus anophthalmus. Next base: position 93,514 of record JADLZN010001089.1, on the reverse strand, counting down.
GGTGTATATATATATATATATTATATATATATATATTTTTTTTTTATATATATATATATATATTAATATATTTCAAAAAATAATAATCAGATATATATATATAGATTATAATCTAAAACAAAAAAAAAAATTCAGTTTATTAAAAAATACTGTTTTTTTTTAAAATTTAAAGTTTCATGTTTTATGGGACATTTATTTCAAATTGAGCTTTTATTCTGTCCTTGTGTTTACGCTTTAAATCGCGGACTTTTATTGTGTCTTTGGGTTACTGTGGGACTTTTATTCTGCCTCGGTTGCTGGTTCTGCTCATATGGCTGAAGATGGCGAGCGGATCGGGCCCCGTTTCTGCTCTCTGGACCGAAATCAACCGCTGCGGACAGAACGGCGACTTTACTAGAGCCCTGAAAGCTGTCAACAAAAGTAAAATAAAAACATATCAATCATATCTTTGTCCAGATTTCTCTCACTGTAGATAAAAACACTGTTTATCGCCATGTCTCTCGTAGCATGTATCTAACCTGCAGTGCAGTAGATTCGCTAATGTCAGTGTTCTACACAACTTTCATATTTTATTAAGACAAATGGGATGTTTACTTTAATAATACAACTCTTGAGAAGCTCTTAAAGAGTGTGTTGGCAATCTTCAAGACTTTCTGGAGGTCTGAGGGGTCTGTGCTTAGTGATTACGTGTCCTAAGGGGTTGGAATAAATGTAAACGTGCTTTCAAATGACTTAATTTTATATTTAACTTTAAATATATACAAGTACTAGTTTTTAAATGTTTACTTTATTCTATAATATTATTTTTTCAATGAGAATTGTATGATATCAATGTAAAAATCAATATTTGAGGTTTCACAATGCTATATCTTGTTGATATTATATTTACTATTTCTTTTTCTTTCTTACTGTTTGCAGTTCTTCATGAAAATAAGGACGATGTGACAGCCCTGCGTTGTAAAATCGTCTGTCTGATCCAGAATGGAGGTTTTAAAGAGGCCCTGAATGTCATGAACACTCACACTAAATCACTGACCAGGTGAGATGGTCACCCAGACTGCAACTCTGAAACATGTAGAGAGGGACCTCTAGTCACTAGAAATCGCGTTCTATCCAGGCACCTTTTAACATACTGTTATCTTTATTCTTCAGTTTTGTGTGCAATAATCTTAAAGGGGTCATATGATGCTTTTTTTAAAGATCATTATTTGGTGTATTTGGTGTATCAGAATATGTTGACATGCTTTAATGTTCAAAAAACACATTCTTTTTCAAATAATGTACATTATTGTATGTCCTCTATGCCCCGCCTCTCTCAAACGTTTCGTTTTCTACAAAGTCCCTCCTTCCGACAAGCGCAGTCTGCTCTGATTGGTCAGCTGACCCAGTGCATTGTGATTTGGCCGAACACCACAAGCACGCATCAGAAATGAGTCATTGCCGTCTATTCACCATACGATCTCCGGCTTTCATCTTCCAAAGTCAATATGTCATGACAGAAGCCCAAAAGGGGAACGAGTCGCGTGACAGACCAGTGACTGGAGCTGGTTTGTCGGATTGTGACACCCCTATGCACATCTTCCTCTCTCTCTCTCTCTCTCTCTCTCGCGCTCTCTCTCGCTCTCTCTCTCTCAATTTCAATTAAGCTTTATTAGCATGACTGTGTAACACAATGTTGCCGTGAAGCTTAAATATACATCTATACCAACCACATAACACATAATAATAATAACTCTCTCTCTCTCTCTCTTCTCTCTCTCCTCTCTCTCTCTCGCGCGACACACACACACACACACACACACACACCCCACACACACACACACACATGAGGCGCAAACTCAGCATTTGAACAGTCAATAGCAAATACTTAACTAATAACAAAACATACTTACAGTAGCTGATTCAGAAGCGTCAGATTGTCATAAAGTCAGAATTACCTCCTCTCCTAGTTCACGAAACGGTCGTCCATAAAATACATTGCTGTTCTGTTATAAGTAATCTTAAAGATTCCTAAATGCATCTTACTTCCGGAAGGCCAAATAAAGTGTTTTTGCTTTCACACTGAAACACACAGCTTCTCCCTGGCATGGCTGCATCAACACTACTGCGGTTCCTGCAACCACGCCTTCTTTCTTTGCGTGAACATAGTGAGGTAGATATGTGGGGGTTTGTTAGAACGAGCCGTTTTAGGGGGGTTTGGCAGAGTCTTAACTTTGATAAAGATTTTCTCTTTGGTTTTGAGACTTTAGTCTTGGCAACTTCAGGGATCTTATCTATGCACAAACAGTTTGTAACACTCCAAAGAGAAAAGAAAACTTGAAATCGCATCATATGACCCCTTTAAACACATCACATACTAATCAGGGCTGGTTGTATACATTTCTAAGGCCCCTAAATGATCGACATAATCTTTGCTGAAAAATTAAGCCAGTTAAGCTGCCTTCTGTTATCAAATAGCGCTGTTAAAGTGTGATGATTTGCTTCGTCCCTGATCCCGTCTCCTTCCTCATCTAGTGGGCAGTGCTGCCATCTGCTCACGCGTCACGTCTTCTTGTGGGCGACGCTCCTTACCTCTATGGTCCATTGGGTCACAATCACACTCCATCCCTGGAATTAACATCTTGGTGGGGCCTGCCGGGGTGTCTGTAAATCCATAAAAAAAAACAAAGACAACAAAAATGATCCTCTACTTTTTATTTTAGTACTATTTCGATGCCACTACTGGAAGCACTCGGTTACTGAGTGTCCTAAATAAAGTTTTTTAGAAAAAATAGTGAGTCTCACATATGTCATCAGGCTTTCTTGGAGACGTTTTTTGTTCATCTCTGAATCATCTTTTTATTGCTTGCACTGTTTGATCCTCAATCTAACTTTTTATTAATCTACATATTATGGAGATATAGAGGGTGACTGATATTTTATAGTTTTATGTATATCTGGTATACTGTTGTAAGCCTCATTTATTTACATTACAATCAAGAATTTTCATGCTTAATGTTTTGCCCTATAAATATCAGAGATCGGTCTGTACCAATTGCTATTTTTTTGGCTCGATTGGCCTCTGAATAATCCTTGAGTAGAACTAGCCTACATAAATCTCACCAGTATCGTGCTGTAAGACATAAAGTCCGGAGGTATCATATGATACTCATGTAGTATATCAACCGTGAACAGACAATCTAAGATTTGGTCAAACCGAGTTGGGCACGCGGAGTACAAAATTCCACAGCAGGCCCCACGACACCGGATGTCAAATCCACCCTAGCCCTTCTGAAGCTCCTAACCTCAACCCCTGCCACAGAACAGTTTTTCACAGCATTTAAACGAAAGAACACTTATTGACAATTCCAAGTAGATTGTCAATTTTGGGGCAAGTTATTAAGATTAATGGTCAAAAGAGATGCACAGTGTGACCGTCTCATGGAAACATGTGACAGTGATCACAAGCTTCGGATTGACTTTTCCCTCCACCTCACGACAGAGAACAGACTAAAATTCCTTACAGACATTTTAATCTCTGGTCTTCATCCATTCACAGAATGGCACGGAAACTGCCTTTCCATGCACCTAAATGACAATAAAAGGACTCGAGCAACTAATCATTGCTATATATCTAACCCCATATCATTTATCTAACCCACATGTTTAACCATCATGCCTCAATCATTTATTGTGAATGTATTTTGAATAATTATTGAATAGTTTAAGAATTGCTATTCTTGTTTAGTATGTGTGTGTTTGAATCTTATTGCTTGAAATGTTTCTTCCAATCAATACTTGGTCAAATGTATCATATCCTCGTTATAGAAATCATGTCCAAAATGTATACTCTACCAGAGCGGGAAAAACGCAGATCATGTGAATGATGAGATAACAGTTGATTTATGAATGGGGAGGAGGAATATACAACGCCCCGGCACACCGACATCAATTGGTCAAAACACCATTTGGGTGTAAAACAGCCTGGGTTAAATACTCAGGACACCATCAAACTTGGCTTTTTTGTGTCTAGCTTTTAGCTTTTCACTTCTAGTCATGCTTCTTTAGTTTTGAGCGTGCTTTGGCTTACACGTCATCTCCTCCAAAACCATGAGGAGAAACGCCACCTGGTCTCGTCAAACTTTACGACTTTTCTATTTCTATTTCTTTAGTTTATTTCATTTTCCGTTGAGAGTTTCGTGTTTTGAGTTAAGTTTGCCGAACGCCGCATCTCCGAAGAGTGCTGTCTAAACTTCAACTGCAGACCACAGCTCCGCGTCGCCAGCCAAAGCCCAACCACTGGCTTCCCAAGACTGAACCACCAGCCAATCAGCAACCTCGGGAAACCCCATTCAGCAGACAAGGAAGGGAACCCCGACACAGAAACGCAAGTACTCCAGATTCTAGCTGAACTGGTGCATTTAATATATAAATTTTAACCTAATTGAGGAACTCAGTGCGCGGGTTAATTAAGTGATTGATGGTTGTTTAGGTCTATGCAATGGCACATATTGCTGTAAACTTGGGATTTCACTTTTTCATTCTCTTAAACTAATTATTTCCTAATTTTCTATTTTTCTGCAACTTGTGTGTGAATGCGTGTTTTAGATTAGTTTATATGTCTTAGATTTTAAGTCTTATTTATATTGAAAAGAGAATTATCTTGTGTTTTGTGCTTACAAGTTTATGTCTTAAACTGCCAATCTTGTTACTGTACTATTTAGTGTTTTCACTATATTTTGGATATACATATCCCTTGCAGAGTTTATGTCATACGGCTCGTTCACTGACTCGCTGGCCGTCTCAGTGATCAGCGGTAAAACATTGATTCTGTCCTAATTCCCTTACATATTAATGGTGTATTCCCTTAAAAATCTTAAATGATTCCCTTTGAGCTAAATTATTGACCTTTTTCCCTTACAGCTCACAAAACACTTTTTTTGACTTATCCTTAGCGAGTCTTTTTTGGAGTGGAATAATCTTTAGTCGACCAAAGAGGCGTGGTTACCAAATGTTAATAGTTGCTTGTCGCCTAAAAAAAAACAACATCACTAGGCGCATCACGCTTTCCGAGATGGTCATATCATTAACTGCTGGTCTAGGTATACATGTACACTGGCATCAATCACTGACCTAAAAATGCTTATCTTAATATGAATAGTAGTACCTTTACATGGCCGCTCAATCTAATGTGAACCTAGAAATGCGCCGCTGTTCAAAGTCTGTGTGAGTGTGGAAGCTGAACCGTAGTTAGTTCACTGCGGACAGATGGAGGCCACCGTTGCCTCTCACTGCTCTTAAAATACTCCTCATTTTTGGTCCTACAGATAAGAGTAATACATATTTCAAATCTGTAAAGACTCTACATTTATTTGTGTGCACTCACAATAACAACAAAATGCACTTTTGTAAAATAATGAAAGCAAAATGATGCGCTTTCTGCCGTCTCGGTCTCCGTGAACTTGAGCGCGAAACTCTGTGTATACTTGCTTTACAGACATGAAAAATATATCTATAGAAAGCAAAATGTCTACTTTTAAGTGAACCAATTCAAATGGAAACAAATATTCTCAGATTATGTAATCCGTATGAAACAAGGTGCATACTGTGGAGATGATGAGTCAGTGTCGCCGAGTTCATCTCTTAAACAGAAAACAAAGAAAGCACTAGTTCATCAAATTATTAAAATGTTAATGCAGTCTCCTTACTGTTATTCACTGACACATTCATAATCATTACTTCAGTGCTGCGCTGTGGCAAGCTTTATGTGTGTGCTTGAGCGCTTATTAGGCAATGTAGGCAATTAAAGGCTCATTATAATGATCTAAATGGTTTATTAATAAACATGAAAATAGTCGACTAATGCTTAAAATGAACGACTACTAGTCGAGCAGAAAAATCCTTAGTCGAGGGCAGCCCTAGTTTAATGTTTTGTCTAAAGGTTAAAAAAATGTTACATTAAAAACAAAAACAAATTTATTATTCCACATTATTTTATTCTATATTCTAATAAACACAAAAGACGTTTGGCTGGTTCAATTTACAGTACAGTGTATATACAATACCATATACATTTGTATGCTTCTATGAGGTGCTGAATTTGGTGGAGGTTTCTGTGCTTTTCTGCATCCTTTTTCAATGTAATAAAAGTTTGTTCGTTGTATTTTGTGTCTCTAGTGACCTGATCGGGTTCGAGAAGGCCTACTGCGAATACCGTCTGAACAGGGTGGAGCACGCTTTGAAAACTATCCAGGGAATCCCAGAGCAAACAGACAAACTCAAGGAGCTCTACGGCCAAGTGGTGAGAGTCGTGTAGTTTGTGTCAGCGTTTGCTGTCAGTTTCAACTCTGGGTTAATGAGTATTTCAGCAGTTTGCTTTTCAAGTCCGAATGCACGAGTTGATGCAGTTGTGTGTGTAGTTGTACAGACTGGAGCGGTATGACGAGTGTCTGGCCGTTTATAAAGACATGATCAGAAACTCTCAGGATGATTATGAAGAGGAGAGGAAAACGAATCTGTCAGCTGTATTAGCGGCACAGAGCACCTGGGAGAGCACATCGGCGGTGAGAAACGGACACGCTCATCTGCAGGAATGTGTTGATTTGCTTTAAGTGGTCACATCTTACCTTTCTTTCATGTTTTGTTTGTATTCAGGAGGATCTGGGTTTACCGGAGAACTCATATGAGCTGTGCTACAATGCTGCCTGCTTCCTGATTGGTCAAGGGCAGCTTAGCCAGGGCATGCAGAAACTGCAGAAGGCTGAAGGTCAGAGGTCATGCCTTTATTGTAGAATTATAGCAGAGATTGCGAACTATGGGTTAGTATGATTGGAGAAAGCTAATAGTCAACACAGATCATGTGCATCTGTAGTCATATAAAGACTTGATATACAAACTCCAAATATGTAAGTTTGGGTTTTTTCTTTGGAAAGAAAACGTGCAGGACTCCAGATGAGTATATTTGAATGATATGAAGTGTGATGCGACACTGAAGACTGGAGTAATGATGATGCTGAAAATTCAGCTTTGCATCACAGAAATAAATTATATTTTAAAATATATTCAAATAGAAAACGGGTATTTCAAATAGTAATAATATTTCACAATATTATAAAATAATCGTGCTTAAATATGCAATGGCTAAATGCCTTCTTGATGAAGACCATCTCTCTACAACATCCAGAGGTCATGGGGGGGTCTTCTTATGAAGTGTGTTTTTAATTAACTGCTTCTCACCTCCTGTGGGAGTGTGCTGGACTGCTGGGAAATCATGTTGTGCAATCCAAACCAGGCAGATTTTTACTGTCAGAAAAACCACAAATAGTGAATTACAGCTTTTGGTTTGGCTCATAAAATCTGTAGGTGGTAAAGTGCTTCCTTGTTTTGTTTCTGTTAATGAATGAAATAGTTAGCATTAAATCTCTCATGCAAGTGTATGTAATACTGTGGTTCTATCACACACTAGTCATAGATCACTAACGCTGTGCCAGCTTTTATAAAATTAGCTCTGCGAGCCGCCTACACTGTTTCACTTTGAGTCTCTGCAGCTCATAAGAATAACTTGAGTTGGCTGAGAAAAACATGAATGAGTCAATCAGTTTTTGTTTTATTTATTAGTTCTCTTTGTTTTTCCAGAGTTGTGCAGGAAGTCTTTGGCTGAGGATTCTGTGAGTAATTCATCTATATTTGTGATCTGATGTGCTTGCAACACTTACAGTGGGGCAAAAAAGTATTTAGTCAGCCACCAATTGTGCAAGTTCTCCCACTTAAAAAGATGAGAGAGGCCTGTAATTTTCATCATAGGTATACCTCAACTATGAGAGACAAAATGAGAAAAAAAAATCCAGAAAAATCACATTGTAAGATTTTTAAAGAATTAATTGTAAATTCCTCGGTAAAATAAGTATTGGTCACCTACAAACAAGCAAGATTTCTGGCTCTCACAGACCTGTAACTTCTTCTTTAAGAGGCTCCTCTGTCCTCCACTGGTTACCTGTATTAATGGCATCTGTTTGAACTCGTTATCAGTATAAAAGACACCTGTCCACAACCTCAAACAGTCACACTCCAAACTCCACCATGGCCAAGACCAAAAAGCTGTCAAAGAACACCAGAAACAAAACTGTAGACCTGCACCAGACTGGGAAGACTGAATCTGCAACAGGTAAGCAGCTTGGTGTGAAGAAATAAACTGTGGGAGCAATTATTAGAAAATGAAGACATACAAGACCACTGATAATCTTCCTCGATCTTGGGCTCCACGCAAGATCTCACCCCGTTGGGGTCAAAATGATCACAAGAACTGTGAGCAAAAAATCCCAGAACCACAAGGGGGGACCTAATGAATGACCTGCAGAGAGCTGGGACCAAAAAGTAACAAAGGCTACCATCAGTAAAACACTGCGCCGCCAGGGACTCAAATCCGGCAGTGCCAGACGTGTCCCCCTGCTTAAGCCAGTACAGGTCCAGGCCCGTCTGAAGTTTGCTAGAGAGCATGTGGATGATCCAGAAGAGGATTGGGAGAATTTCATATGGTCAGATGAAACCAAAATAGAACTTTTTGGTAAAAACTAAACTGTTCGTGTTTGGAGGAGAACGAATGCTGAGTTGCATCCAAAGAACACCATACCTACTGTGAAGCATGGGGTGGAAACATCATGCTTTGGGGCTGTTTTTCTGCAAAGGGACCAGACGACTGATCCGTGTAAACGAAAGAAAGAATGGGGCCATGTATCGTGAGATTTGAGTGGGAAAAACCTCCTTCCAGCAGCAAGGGCATTGAAGATGAAACGTGGCTGGTCTTTCAGCATGACAATGATCCCAAAACACACCGCCCGGGCAACGAAGGAGTGGCTTAGTAAGAAGCATTTCAAGGGTCCTGGAGTGGCCTAGCCAGTCTCAGATCTCAACCCCATAGAAAATCTTGGAGGGAGTTGAAAATCCGTGTTGCCCAGCGACAGCCCCAAAACATTACTGCTCTAGAGGAGATCTGCATGGAGGAATGGGCAAAATACCAGCAACAGTGTGTGAAAAACCTTGTGAAGACTTACAGAAAAAACATTTGACCTCTGTCATTGCCAAAAAAGGGTACATAACAAAGTATTGAGAAGAAATTTTGTTATTGACCAAATACTTATTTTCACCATAATTTGCAAATAAATTCTTTAAAAATCCTACAATGTGATTTTCTCAATGTGAAGTTTTTTTTCTCATTTTGTCTCTAGAGTTGAGGTATACCTATGATGAGAATTACAGGCCTCTCTCATCTTTTTAAGTGGGAGAACTTGCACAATTGGTGGCTGACTAAATACTTTTTTTCCCCACTGTACATGCTTTCGTTATTGGGTTTTGCTAATGTAAGCATTACATGCACCACCTTAATAGGGATTTCAACGAAGACCTCAAATTGTGTGCTATTATTTGATTAATTTGTTGCCATTCATTGTGAATAATTTAGGATGTGACGGAGGAGGATGTTGACGCTGAACTGGCCATCATTCACTCTCAGATGGCTTATGTGATGCAGCTACAGGGCAGAACCGAAGACGCCCTTCAACTCTACAATCAAGTCATTAAACTCAAGTGTGTGTTACAGACTGCACATTTAAAATACTCAACAGGTGTCCTAATGAAAATGTACTCACCAAGATGTAGATTAGTTTGTTTCTCCATAAGATCAGATTTGGAGAAATGTAGCATTACATCACTTGCTCACCAATAGATCCTCTGCAGTGAATGGGTGCCGTCGGAATGAGAGTCCCAAACAGCTGATAAAAACATCACAGTAATCCACACCACTCCAATCCATCAATCTTGTGAAGCGAAAAGCTGCATGTTTGTAAGAAACAAATCCATCATTAAGACGTTTTTAACTTCAGACCATTGCCTCCAGCTAAAAGAGTTTTCTGTCCATATTATTACTTTCTCCAGGGAAAAAGTCAGGAGTGGCATATGTACAGATCAAGCAACGCTTGCAAGCCAAAATAGTCCAAAACCGTATTAAACAGATATGTGTGTGGATTTTGATGTGCGAGGACAACAGTAAGCTTCTTTTTTTGCCATCCTTTGGACTTTTAGCTGGAAATAACAGTTTGAAGTTAAATGCTTCTTAATGATGGATTTGTTTCTTAGAAACAAGCAGCTTTTCCCTTCACAAGACATTAATTGATAGACTGGAGTGATGTGGATTATTGTGATGTTTTTATCCCGCTGTTTGCACTCTCATTCTGACGGCACCCATTCACTGCAGAGGATCCATTGGTGAGCAAGTGATGAAATTTCTCAAAGTTTGTTACTATGAAGAAACAAACTCATCTACATCTTGAATGAACTAGGGTGAGTTCATTTTCAGTAAATGTTCATTTTTGAGTGAACTATTTATTTATTAATACAATAAATAAATGCATGCTTGGGTGATAAGATGGAAAAAAATCTCAGAGGACTTAAAAAGTGCAGAACATATTGATATTTTTTAAAAATGTATTTAGTCTGGCTTTTAAGTAGTATAATGTCATTCTAGTTTTTATTTATATCACTATCATTTTATGCTAATCATTCATTTATTTCTGCTGCTGGATTTAAGAACATTTCTTTAGAAATAACATTTTGATTGATATATTAAGGTTGCCACATTAGACTCACGCAGTGAGTTTTTGTGTTTGTCTTTGCGTCCAGGCCGTCTGATGTGGGTCTGCTGGCTGTGACTGCCAATAACATCATCACCATTAACAAGGTAAATAATATAAAACAAAAATGTTCTCTAGTATTCTTCTTCCACATGCCTGAAGGGCAGATCATGTCAGCTGAATGATAAATTAGACCCTCAGCTTGTTTGTAACTGCTGTTTTTATCGGTGTTCTTCCAGGACCAAAACGTGTTTGACTCCAAGAAGAAGGTGAAACTGACCAGTGCTGAAGGGGTTGAGCACAAACTGGCCAAAAAACAGCTGCAGGCCATTGAGATCAACAAAGCCCTGTTGGCTATGTACACTAACCAGGTAATCACCCAGTTTGTTTTGTACAATATGCTTTGTCCATGATTTTTTCTGATGGATGTGACCTCTGACTTCTCGATTGTTGCCCCTTAGGTCGATCAGTGCAATAAGATGTTGGCAAGCCTGCAGACCCAGAATCCAGAGCACCCCAAACCAGTTCTGATCAAGGTGGCCCAGCTCTGCCGAGAAAAACAGCACAACAAAGCCATAGAGCTCTTGCAGGTACTTTGCCCTCCTGACTCTTTCATTTCTGCTATCTGTGGCATTAGTAATCGTTTCCGTCTCTCCTGCAGCGGTTTTCAGATCAGCACCCCGAAAGCGCTTCTGGAATCAAACTCACCATGGCACAGCTCTACCTGACGCAAGGTACGGATACAAACACACAGAGAGCAGACTGAACGTACAAGGATATTTGAAATCTAATTTATGTGTACATTTCCAACAGGTCATGTGACTAAAGCCTGTGACATCCTGAAGTCAATAGAGGAGATTAAGTATAAACCAGGAATGGTGAGATTTCATTTGCTTTTGATTATGTTTGAAGGGACTTACGAGGGCTGTTAGTGAGTTAAGATATTTGTGATGAATCTAAATAGATCTGTAGTTAACACAGTTACACAAGTGATGCATTATATTTGCTGAAACTGTATATTTTTATTCATATAAATAAAATAAACAGGCATTTTATTAATTATATTATATTATTATTTAATTTCCTATTGACATATTACGAGCAAGAGGAGTCCTTAGCCATCTTCAAGAATCGACTAAAACACGTCTGTTCCACCTTTATTTAACCCTCTAACTCTAGCACTTTCTATACTATTTTAATTCTACTTTGTATTTGTACAGTTCTATTTGTCTATGTTCTATCTATTTTTTTTTTTGTGTGTGTGTGTGTGTGTGTATATATCTTACACACATATATTATATTTCTCACATTATCACAGTTTATTTGCTATAGTTTAGAATATGGTAATAAAATATAACAAGAACTCGGAGTTAAACTCTGTCAGAACAAATTCAACTTGATAATGTCAGATAACTTTGATAGAAGGGTATGTAATGGATTAGTTTGACTAGATGTAAGCTGTTAAATTTAAATACACAATTAGATAATACCAATTTAGATCAAACAATTACCAAGCAATGCTCCGTCTTGTGGTGTAAAAAAAGGGCACATTAGCCATTAAAGGAAGACAAAAACATTTAGCAAAACATGGGCCGGTCAAAGTGTTGATTTATCAACTAGTTATTTGTGAATTATAAAAAATTAGCGTTTGTTACATACATACAAATGCTATAGATAGATATTAGAGTTATAATTATACACTTATTTACAAATATAGTTATAAAAATTATAGTTTTGAAGGACATCATTAAAACTTTTTGTTTCTTAAGAGGAACCAAATGTTAACATACTTTACTATATTTATTTGTTTAAAAAAAAAAACAAAGATTTAAAAATGTTACTGATGTTTTAGCAGTCCTTTGGCTCTATATATTTTTTAAATATTATCCTGTTTGTTTTCCTTTGAATAGCTTTCTGCTCTGGTCACGATGTACACGCATGAAGAGGACATTGACAGTGCGATTGACGTCTTCACTCAAGCGATCCAGTACTATCAGTCAGAGCAGGTAAACGAGAGCGATGGAGCTTCAGCGACACTTTATTAGCTCAGAACTGCATCATTATATTTGACTCTACCTGCTCTCAGCCGGGGGCTGCCATCCACCTCTCTCTGGTGCGGGAGGCTGCCAACTACAAGCTGAAATACGGCCGTAAGAAAGAGGCCACCAGTGATCTGGAGCAGCTGTGGAAACAAAACACGAATGACGTCCACACGCTGGCCCAGCTCATCTCTGCATACTCACTCGTGGATCAAGACAAGGCCAAAGCGTATCCTCAAACATAGCGGTTTTGTACAGTAATATCACTCAAATCTCAGCAGGAAGGTTTCATTTGACTTGCCTCCAGGTTGCTGATTGTAAATGTACTTTGCTTTGGAAAAGGACTCAAATGCTGTATGTTCGTGCACTGTATTCTTGTGTTTTCCTGAGCGCTTGGTTTTATTCAGACTGAGTAAGCATCTGCCTTCCCCGGACACCATGTCCTTCAATGTGGACGTTGATGAGCTGGAGAACTCGCATGGAGCCACGTATATCAGGAAGAAAGCTGCCAAAGTCGTGGGCGAAAGCCAGCCTAAAGAACCGGGGTAACACACACCTTGATTTTTAAACGAATTTACATTTCAGACAGAATCCAGTCCATCTGAACACATCAGTGCAGTCAATTTGGTGATGTTTGTGACCATAATAATCAAATAACAATCAGGGTTTTCCAAAAAAAAAAGGGTTGCATTTTGGGAACACAATGCGTGTTAGATTAACTTTATTTAAAGATTCACACAATTTCCAACATGAGAAGTTAACAGCGTTTAACCAGTATTTCTGAATAAGAAAGGATCTGAACATTTGAAAGTGAAGAATTTAAGACTTCCTCTTTTTTTTTTTGCATAAAATATCTCGATTTTAACCGAATATATAAAAAATATTTATTAGCTATAATTATCAAATGTATTTGTACAGGACAATTGTAATTAGTACATTCGATATTAATTGGAAAATACAGTTCAAATTTGAAAATAAACTAAAAATAATAGGAAACTATCAAATAAAATGTTACTAAACTATTTATATAGATATTTATATACAGTGGGTATGGAAAGTATTCGGACCCCCTTAAATTTTTCACTTTATATTGCAGCCATTTTGCTAAAATCATTTAAGTTAATTTTTTTTCTCATTAATGTACACACAGCACCCCATATGACAGAAAAACACAGAATTGTTGAATTTTTGCAGATTTATTAAAAAAGAAAAAAAACTGAAATATCACATGGTCATAAGTATTCAGACCCTTTGCTCAGTATTTAGTAGAAGCACCCTTTGATCTAATACAGCCATGAGTCTTTTTGGGAAAGAGGCAACAAGTTTTTCACACCTGGATTTGGGGATACTCTGCCCTTCCTCCTTGCAAGATCCTCTCCAGTTCTGTCAGGTTGGATGGTAAACGTGGTGGACAGCCATTTTTAGGTCTCTACAGAGATGCTCAATCGGGTTTAAGTCAGGGCTCTGACTGGGCCATTCAAGAACAGTCACAGAGTTGTTGTGAAGCCATCCTTCGTTATTTTAGCTGTGTGCTTTGGGTCATTGTCTTGTTGGAAGGTAAATTTCGGCCCAGTCTGAGGTCCTGAGCACTTGGAGAAGGTTTTCGTCCAGGATATCCTGTACTTGGCCGCATTCATCTTTCCCTCGATTGCAACCAGTAGTCCTGTCCCTGCAGCTGAAAAACACACCCACAGCATGATGCTGCCACCACCGTGCTTCACTGTTGGGACTGTATTGGAAAGGTGATGAGCAGTGCCTGGTTTTCTACACACATACCACTTAGAATTAAGGCCAAAAAAAGTTCTATCTTGGTCTCATCAGAACAGAGAATCTTATTTCTCACCATCTTGGAGTACTTCAGGTGTTTTTTAGCAACTCCATGCGGGCTTTCATGTGTATTGCACTGAAAAGAGGCTTCCGTTGGGCCACTCTGCCATAAAACCCAGGCTGGTGGAGGGCTGCAGTGATGGTTGAATTTCTACAACTTTCTCCCATCTCCCGCCTGCATCCCTGGAGCTCAGCCACAGTGATCTTTGGTTCTTCTTTACCTCTTCACCAAGGCTCTTACTCCCCCGAATAGCTCAGTTTGGCCGGACGGAAGCCTCTAGGAAGGGTTCTGGTCGTCCCAAACGTCTTCCATTTAGGATTATGGAGGCCACTGTGCTCTTAGGAACCTTAAGTGCAGCAGATTTTTTTTTTTTACCTTGGCCAGATCTGTGCCTTGCCAAAATTCTGTCTCTGAGCTCTTCAGGCAGTTCATTTGACCTCATGATTCTCATTTGCTCTACATGCACTGTGAGCTGTAAGGTCTTATATAGACAGGTGTGTGGCTTCCTAATAAGTCCAATCAGTATAATCAAACACAAATGGACTCAAATGAAAGTGTAGAACCATCTCAAAGATGATCAGAAGAAATGGACAGCACCTGAGTTAAAAATATGAGTGTCACAGCAAAGGGTCTGAATACTTATGACCATGTGATATTTCAGTTTTTTTTCTTTTTTAATAAATCTGCAAAAATGCAAACAATTCTGTGTTTTTCTGTCAATTGGGGGTGCTGTGTGTACATTAATGAAGAAAAAAAAAAAACTTAAATGATTTTAGAAAATGGCTGCAATATAAAAAAGAGTGAAAATTTAAGGGGGTCTGAATACTTCCCGTACCCACTGTATATATATACACATACACACAATTATAGTATGATCTATCGTATAATTATATCAAATTATAATTAATAAAATCAAAATGAAACACTTATTAAAATATTTAGAGTTTTGTTTGTTGTTACATATTAAATTAATTTAATTTATTACAATATTAAATTAAAATCTCAAGGGGGCTTTAAGTGAATATTTTATGTCTAAGGGGTTTGGCTGACAAAAATGTTTGGTCTACATGAAAACACTTGACATTTCTAGCCTGTATTTACAGTTCTTTTGCTCTCTTGTTCATTTAACACATTGTTCTTTTTTTATTTCAGTCCAGAGGATGTTAAAAAGAAGAAGAAAAAGAAGAAAGGTATGTCTGCTGCTGATCTCCTAGTGTTTTCTTAGCACGCGCAAGAATACAAAGTTGTTCATATTTTTGTGCTCAGGTAAACTGCCCAAGAACTACGACCCCAAATCGACCCCCGACCCGGAGCGCTGGCTGCCGATGCGAGAGCGGTCGTACTACCGCGGCAAGAAGAAGGGCAAGAGGAAGGAGCAGGTCGGCCGCGGCACACAGGGAGCAACATCTGGAGGGTCTGCCGAGCTGTAAGTGTACCATACTGCTTTTTCTGCAGCATATAGTATACTATTTCATGCCAGTGTTGTTTTATCATTAATATTTTAAATCAAAAATTTCAATTTTAGTTGAAGTTTTTTAGTAGTTTTGTTTGGTTTTAGTATTTGTGTTTTTGTCCTTTTTAGTGGAATTTTTTTTTAGACCTCTGTGAAGTTATCAGCAATTTTTATTTGTTTTATTTTAGTACATTAGTACATCAACGAAATTAAAATGAGATGTTGACTTGGCCACTAGGTGAAATAAGGGTCATTTTACATTTAAGTAGTACTGAGTAATATTAATTATAATGTACTTACTCTAGGGTTTGGTTTAGGGTAAGTTACATGTAATTATGCATCATTTACTGTTAGTACTCTTTGCACAGAAAATAATAACATTTATTTTACAGGAAAATTTTAATTCTCAACAGTAATATATTGGTTTATTTTTATTTTTGTTAACACCGCAATAATAATATTTAGGAGTTATTTTTTTGTAATTATACATTTAAATACCGAGTAACATTTATAACTTACTGCTGTGTTTGGTTTAGACCAAGTTGTGTGTAATTATGCATAAGTTACTGTTATTAGTAAAGAAAGCACACGTAACAAGAACATTGCAAAATAGTGTTAGTCTTTATCTCAGTTAGCGTTTATTTCAAGTAACAAAAATGATGAACCGTAACCCTGCTGAATACATACAGCACCAATGCAATACACTTGCTTTATTTTTTTAGTTTTATTATTTAGTTGTTTTTAATGAGTCCATCTGAACACGTCAGTACAGTAAATTTGATGTTTGTGACAATAATAATCACAAATAACAATCAGGGTTTTCCAAACAAGGGTTGCATTTTGCACAATGTGCATTAGGTTAACTTTATTTAAAGATCTGCGCAATTTCCAACATGACTGGATAGAAGTTAACAGCGTTTCACCAGTATTTTTGCACAAAAAAGGATTTGAACATTTGAAAGAGAAGAATTTAAGATATTCATATTCAACCTGCAGTGTAAAATGAAATTATTATTAGGCCTGTAATTAAGAAAGGATTTTTTTTAAACAAATGAACCGGAAGCAACATCAGAAATACTTTTGGTGTGTGTTTTTCAGTGACGCCAGTAAAAGTGCCAGCAGTCCGCCCACCTCCCCTCGTCCTGGCTCAGGAACAGGCACCGCCGCGAGCAACGCGGTTCCCCCGCGACAACAGAAACCTGCTGCAGCCGGAGCCACTCGCAAGAAGGCTCCGCAGAAGAAGAAGAAAGGAGGGAAGGGAGGATGGTAGATAAAGAGAGAGAGAGACGAAACGATTTCATCTAACATT
This sequence comes from Sinocyclocheilus anophthalmus, assembly GCA_018155175.1. Taxonomy (NCBI): domain Eukaryota; kingdom Metazoa; phylum Chordata; class Actinopteri; order Cypriniformes; family Cyprinidae; genus Sinocyclocheilus; species Sinocyclocheilus anophthalmus. The sequence continues at coordinate 76,281 of JADLZN010001089.1, read as the reverse complement.
TGGTTTGCTTGGTTTTGAAACTCTGAGAAAAGTTGTACTAATGAAGACGCCACCTGCTCCAGTGGCCTGGAGGATAAAATGCATAAGTTTTAGTCATTAGATTCTGAAGGATGAGGAAAAGGAATGTGATTTTTGAACGTCAAAGTGTCGTATGGATAAATTGGGAATCTGGTGTCAATGCATTTTTTTTTTTTTACCATCCAATCCACTGTGTACATGCATTACTATCTATGTTAAAGAGTCTGGGGCATTTCTCCTTTGTTTTTTTTATTTTATTTTTAAATATTTGCTTTTTTTGCCCCACCCCTCATATGTTCTGGAGCTGGATGATTTCTCTGTTTATCTTTTGTCCCAGCTTGGTACATGAACGCTTAATAAAGCAAGTTTGTGTCACAATAGAGGCTGTTTATGCAAAGCGGAGATATTTATTTTTTAAATCCAGCGCTCAACTCTGATTATAATGTTGAACAAACTCTCCTCAGAAACAGATCTCCAGTGTTAAATCTTAATAAAGAGATTCCTGGAAAAAGCAATGAACTCTGAATGTCTTGCTCTAACCATTAAAACCTTGTTCTTTTTATGCACTGGTCAATTTAGAGATTTTGAACTATTTTGCTTCCATAACATGTCCTCCTTCAGACTAGTGGAAAGAAAACATCCAAAATACACATTTATATGTTTATTTTATTACTCTAATCTATTTGTGTCTGTAAATTTCAGTTAATCTTTGAGCGGGGGGGGGGGGGGGTTCCATTCACTGAACCAAAAATCTTTACTTTAGTAGCATTACAGTTTTATTATTATCTATATATTGAAGGTTTTTACAGAGGAGTTTGTTCGTATATCATTTGCTGGATGTGTATAAAATGTATTCCCTCTACTTCTGGCTGTTGACAGATTTGAAGTGATAAAAAGAGCAATGCAAATTCCCTTTATAAAACTCTTCAGTGTCAACAAAACAAGAATTTTGAACCATTATCCAATGTTCAGATGTCTGTTCTGATTTCTGGAAATGTGCATATTTAATTAGATAAAGCCTCATTTGCATTTTTAAACAATATTACTGTAAACGTTATAGAGTGCAATTGTTAAAACAGTAGATTTATTACTTGCAGAAACCACAGTTAGTTCTACTTGCTTTATCTGTCTTTGTATTTTTAAATCCTGGTGGATTTAAAAAAAAAAAAAAAGCTTTGAACATTTTAGTAAAAAAAAAAAAATGCATCGTACAGCTCAAATCTTGATGGGATTTTTTATTTTAGAAGTCAGAAATGTCAGAAGGAGCTTTATTATCAAGTATGTTTACACACACAAGGAATCTGACTTGACCACAGGAGCTTCCAGTGCAGAAGAAAGTACGGACATAGTGCAGACATGCATAGGAATTACACAGTAGCAATGGAATATAACACCAATATAAGAAAAACTGAAAATCAAATAATAATGCATTATATACAGATGTAGAAGTGTGAAAAAAAGTATTGTTTAAATTAATGTACAGATATGTGACCCTGGAGCACAAAAGCAGTGTTAAGTCGCTGGGGTATATTTGTAGCAATAGCCAACAATACATTGTATAGGTCAAAAATATAGATTTTTCTTTTATGCCAAAATCATTAGCATATTAAGTAAAGATCATGTTCCATGAAAATATTTTGTAAATTTCCTATGGCAAATATATCAAAACTTAATTCTTGATTAGTAATATGCATTGCTAAGGACTTTCCATTTGTACCACACTTTAAAGGTGTTTTCTCAATATTAGTGTTAGATTTGTATGGCTGCTCGCCGCAGATTTTAGATTTTCAAATAGTTGTATCTCGGCCAAATATTGTCCTATCCTAACAAACCATACATCAATGGAAAGCTTATTCAACTTTCAGATGATGTATTAATCTCAATCTTCACAAAAAATGACTTATGACTGGTTTGTGGTCAGGGTCAAACACATGCTGTGATATTCAAAATGTTAAATATGTCAGTTATGAGGACAAGGTGGTATAGTTCTGGAAGTTTTAATTGTTCAGCCTGACGATAGCCTGCGAGGAAAAAACTGGAAAACTTTAGTCAGTATTACCGTCATTGTAGTCTTTTTCATACAGAAATACTTCAACGTTAGGTATTATTTTAGTAGGTTGATATGGCGTCAAAAGTTGGACAAAACAGCACAAGCGCATGAACACAGCGCGCAAGCAAATTACAGTACTGTGCACACAGTGACAAAGCTTGCACGTAAAATGTAAACCTAAAGAAATGGCAAATTCCAAACTCGAGCACAAAAAATATGATTGTGTACACACATCAGCACGCTGCAAGGACAAATAACAAAACTGTGAGCAGAACCCGCACGCGAGCGCAGATCTAAACACACACCCAGAGAAGTGGGTATGCTTGTTGAGTAATTTCTGCACGCGCGCAGAGCTAAACACGTGCGAGCTGAACCCTTCACGCACAGGAAGTTTTGACAGTCAGGGGGCGGGGCCCAACGTATGCTTGCTGTGTTAACAAATGCTATTGGCTGCTGGCCAAATCCTGTTTTGATTGGCTGCTCGTCGTCTGACTGGCTGTTGATTGGCTGTTGTTGGCCTTCTCCTGACGAGACAGAAAGCCGGGGAGAATTGGAATTGGATGATGGCAGAGAGTAAAGAGGTAAGTTCTCTTTCTAAATTCATACTTAAATCTTAGTATCTGTAAGGGTTTTATAATATAAGTTATAAAGATCCCAAGATCTAAGTCGATAGTTTTAGACAGATCGCTGTATATGCGCCTCGAGGCAGTAAAGTTAGTTTGACGTTTGACATTCATTAGACATTCGGGTTTTTTGCCAATTAAACTCTTTGCAGCTTTTATGTTTTGAGCCCAAACTAACTCAGATAGACATAAATATATGCCCTTTATGTTGCACAAGGCTTCATTTCTAGGAATTAAAAAAACAACAACATTTATTAAATTAATTAAACCATTTAACTACGTGACAATATAATATAAAACCAATACTAAAATGTTTGGGAAAACATACCTGTTAACGCACAAAGTTCCGTTTTTGGAATTACAATTTTATGTTTTTTATAATAATTGTACAACTTTTAATGTATGCAATAATATAAATCCATTTAAACCGACAACACCACCCCCCCCCCCCCCCCCCCATTTTGATCTAACGGTCAATCCAAACCAACGTAAATATTCAGAAATATTATTCCCTATAATGCACAGTCAAACATATAAAGGCATAATCTGAAGAACAGACTTGTGAATTATGGAAGGTATTCTGATATTTTTAAGTTAGGTTAGTTAATGGTCTAATTATTTAAATGTTTTTTTTTAATTACTAGAAATGAAAAGCCTTGTGCAACATAAAGGGCATAAGTTATGTCTATCTGAGGTTAGTTGGGCTCAAAACTAAAAGCTGCAAAGAGTTATTGGCAAAACCCGAATGTCTAATGAATGTCAAACGTTAAACTAACTTTACTGCATCGAGGCGATATACAGCGATCTGTCTAAAACTACGACTTAGATCGTGGGATTAAGAATCCGATACGATTCGTTAAAAAAATTACGATTTGTGGTTACGTACGATACGTGCACGTTACACCCTTTATAACTTATATTATAAAACCCTTACAGATACTAAGATTTAAGTATGAATTTAGAAAGAGAACTTACCTCTTTACTCTCTGCCATCATCCAATTCCAATTCTCCCGGCTTTCTGTCTCGTCAGGAGAAGGCCAACAACAGCCAATCAACAGTCAGACGACGAGCAGCCAATCAAAACAGGATTTGGCCAGCAGCCAATAGCATTTGTTAACACAGCAAGCATACGTTGGGCCCCGCCCCCTGACTGTCAAAACTTCCTGTGCGTGATGGGTTCAGCTCGCACGTGTTTAGCTCTGCGCGTGTGCAGAAATTACTCGTGCGTGTTTAGATCTGCGCGCGCGTGCGGGTTCTGCTCACAGTTTTGTTATTTGTCCTTGCAGCGTGCTGATGTGTGTACACAATCATATTTTTTGTGCTCGAGTTTGGAATTTGCCATTTCTTTAGGTTTACATTTTACGTGCAAGCTTTGTCACTGTGTGCACAGTACTGTAATTTGCTTGCGCGCTGTGTTCATGCGCTTGTGCTGTTTTGTCCAACTTTTGACGCCATAGGTTGACATTATATCAATGTTTAGATAACATTAGTGTGATCTGTCTCTAACAGGTGCTTTTATTTGTAGATGATATGTTTCTCCAGCAGGTAGCGCTGTGTGTCGTGACTGAGTTACTTTGAATCAAACATGTCGCCGACGAGCGTGTGTGCCTTTAAAGACTGGCTCTCGGCGGCAGGTTATTAGTTTATCTCAGGAGATTACTTGAGCTTCGACTCCCGCTGGCTTATGGTTTAACTGAAGATCAAAATCTCGCGATCTTTTGTGATTACCTCACATCTCACGAGACCGCCGCTTTTGTTGTTGATCTCCAGGAAACGCAAACGCTCGGGTGACACCTTTTCCGTTTTGGTGGATAGACGAGAAAATACGTTTAGCGCTTTTATAATTCTGCAAGAGTAATTCTGTTTTCCGCTCGCGTTATTTCCACTCACCGGAGATATCGACCTCTAGAGTTTCTAATCCACTTGTGGCTCCGCACCGAGGCCCGTGTGTGTGTGGAGCATCACGTCCGAGGGCATGTAAAAAACAAAAAGTATCGCATTTGCTTATATTTTAGCTTGCTTTGATTTGGAGGCACGAATTGAGCGTGAACCGCGTGAACATGCCCGGTGCGCGCGAGATCGGGTTGGTGGGCGCCGCGCTCGCGCTCACGGGAGGAGTCGCGTGCGCTGTGTGCTATCTGATGAGTACAACACAAAAACCCAAGAAAACAGTCGAAGAGGAGCTGAATGAGGACGGGAGCAGGAAAGAGCACGTGCATAAAGCGACCAAGACCGAAACTGCACTAAAAACGCCCATAATATCCGAGGTCTGTGGGGTTTGATCCAGTTTGATCCTCTTGGACATTCTTCTATCCCAGTGTTTTGGTTGCACGCGAGGCCTCAATGCAATAAGTTCTGCCGAAATTCAAATAAGTTCAGTTTAGAGTGACATGTGGTTTGAAATGTCATTAATAAATATTATTATAATATTTAATGCTTAACAGGTGCTTAATAGATCATGCGTATCTATATCCTCTTAAATAGTAATATTCAGCAATTCTAAATTTTGATATTCATTATTAAACATTAGCATAAAATAGTCCAGTAATATTATGCAACTTGATTCAAGTTTTTAAGAAATGTTATTTTTTTTAAATATACTTTTTAAGGCGGATTGCCAAAAAAAAATAAAAAAAAATATATCTATACAAATCCTAGAACCTTAATTAATAAATACATAAAACCAATAATAAACATAATGCTTGAATAGTATATATGGAAATAGCCACACTTAATATTATGATGATATTTATTTCTTTTTAAATGTATTAACATAATTTATAATGCTTAACACACATCTTAAAAAATGCAAGTAATAGAATATGCACACTGATTCATGTTTGAATAATGTCAATAATATTCTAATAGAATATTAATAATAAGCTATATATATCTTTCCAGCTATAAATAATGTTAAGTGAAAGTTCATATTACAAAATGATTATGCTTTTGTTTGGTTTTGTTTTCAAATAATTTTAGTGTCACCTGGGAGTTTATTTTCCAAATGAACTCAAAATAAATTGGCATGCAGCGTTTGCATTTTCGAGCATAGTGCATTGATCAAATGAACTGCTTTTGTTTTATTGTGAGGACCGCCTGTAGTTTAATCCGTCTCATTCTCGGTGTCAGTGTGACATGTGAAGCAGCTTTACTCTCCCATCAAGCTGGGATTTCAGTAAAGTAATGCCATGTTTGTTCTCTGTGTTGTGCAGCCCAGGACAGCAGGTACTCAGGTGCTGGTATTGGGGCTGGACGGGGCAGGAAAGACTAGCTTACTGCACTGTTTTGCCACGGGCAGCCTGGAACAAGACGTGTCCCCCACTCAGGGCTTCAACGCCATCTCCATCAACAAGGAAGAGCTTCAGATCGAGTTCTTAGAGAGTAAATACAGCTCATTTACACACACATACTGTGATTACTGTAGATCAAACAGCAGCATGTTGCTTGCAACACCAAAGTCATACAGTAGGTTTGAATTCAAAGGGAATACAGGTGCATCTCAATAAATCAGAATGTCGTGGAAAAGTTCATTTATTTCAGTAATTCAACTCAAATTGTGAAACTCGTGTATTAAATAAATTAAACACACACAGACTGAAGTAGTTTAAGTCCCTGTTCTTTTATTTTATGATTTGGCTCACTTTAACAAACCCACACTTCACTATCTCAACAAATAGATATGGTGACATGCCATCATCTATCAACTCAAACTCAAACACCTGCAAAGTTCCTGAGCCTTCAAAAGGTCTCTCATTGTTCACTAGGCTACAACAATCATGGACCTGCTGATCTGACAGTTGCCAAAGAAATCATTGCACCTTCACAATGAGCGTAGCCACACACATTCATTGCCAAAGAAGCTGGCTGTTCACCGAGTGCTGTATCCAAACATGTTAACAAAGTTGAGTGGAAGGAAAAAATGTGAAAGAAAAAGATGCACAACCAACCAACCGAGAGAACCGCAGCCTAATGAGTATTGTCAAGCAAAATCGATTCAAAAATTCGAGTGAACTTCACAAGGAATGGACTGAGGCTGGGGTCAAGGCATCAATAGCCACCACACACAGACGTGTCAAGGAATATGGCTACAGTTTTCGTATTCATTTTGTTAAGCCACTCCTGAACCACAGTTTCTTACCTGGGCTAAGGAGAAGAAGACCTTTTGTTGCCCAGTGGTCCAAAGTCCTCTTGTCAGATGAGAGCAAGTTTTGTATTTCAAAACCAAGGTCCTAGAGTCTGGAGGAAGGGTAGAGAATCTCATAGCCCAAGTTGTGAAAGTCCAGTGTGAAGTTTCTGAAGTCAGTGATGATTTGGGTGCTGTGACGTCTGCTGGTGTTGGTCCATTGTTTTTTGAAAACCAACGTCACTGCACCCGTGTACCAAGAAATTTTGGAGCATTTCATTCTTCCTTCTGCTGACCAGCTTTTTGAAGATGCTGATTTAATTTTCCAACAGGACTTGGCACCTGCCCACACTTCCAAAAGCACCAAAAGATGGTTAAATGACCATGGTGTTGGTGTGCTTGACTGCCAGCAAACTCACCAGACCTGAACCTCATAGATAATCTATGGGGTATTGTCAAGAGGAATATGAGAAACAAGAGACCAAAAAATGCCGATGAGCTGAAGGCCACTGTCAAAGAAACATGGCTTCCATACCAACTCAGCAGTGCCACAAACTGATCACCTCCATGCTACGCCGAATTGAGGCAGTAATTAAGCAAAAGGAGCCCCTACCAAGTATTAAGTACATGTACAGTAAATGAACATACTTTTCCAGAAGGCCAACAATTCACTAAAAAAAAATTATTTTTTTTTGGTCTTATGAAGTATTCTAATTTTGTTGAGATAGTGAATTGGTGGGTTTTGGTTAAATGTGCGCCAAAATCATCACAATTAACAGAACCAAAGACTTAAACTACTTCAGACGTGACGCATTGCTGCCGCACACATATTATTTTTTCCACTCAATTATGTCGTTTTAACGACATCTTTTCTCGTTATAACGACATCTTTTCTCGTTAAAACGACATCTTTTATCGTAATAACGAGATGTTATGTCGTAAAAACAATATAATTATCTCGTTAAAACGACATCTTTTCTCGTAACGACATCTTTTCTCGTAATAATGACATCTTTTCTCGTAATAACGAGATGTTTTCTCGTAATGAGATGTTTTCTCGTTAAAACGACATTTTTTTCTCGTTAAAGAAACGACATCTTGTTCTCCGGAAAACCACATCTTTTCTCGTTAAAACGACATATTTTCTCGTAATAACGACATCTTTTCTCGTTAAAACGACATCTTTTCTTGTTAAAACTACATCTTTTCTCGTAATAATGAGATCTTTTCTCGTTAAAACGACATGTTTTCTCATTAAAACGACATGTTTTCTCGTAAAAACGACATCTTTTCTCGTTAAAACAACATCTTTTCTCGTTAAAACGACACGTTTTCTCGTTAAAACGACACCTTTTCTCGTAATAACGACATCTTTACTCTCGGTAAAACTACATCTTTTTTTCTCGTTAAACGACATCTTTTCTCGTAAAAACTAGATGTTTTCTCATTAAAACGACATCATTTCTCGTAATAACGACATCTTTTCTCGTTAAAACGACATCTTTTCTCGTAATAACGACATCTTTTCTCGTAATAACGACATCTTTTCTCGTTAAAACGACATGTTTTCTCGTTATTATAGATAGGCTATATGGTACATTATGTGAGCGAGCTGAGCGACTGTCCACGTTGCTGTCGCCACAGCCTGACATAAACAAGGATCTGCACGCTGATGAAATTATTGAAATACACTGTTTTAAATGTATTTTAATTGAATGGTTTTAATTGCAGCGGCATGTTTATTAGGATTAATCTCCAATCAGTCTACAATATAGTGCTACAATAACTGCACTCAGACCCATGACTCCTTTATGATCAGATCAAAACTGGGCTTAATATTTCTTTATTTGAATGACTGAAGTATGTTTTATCAACAAATCAAAATACGAGAAAAAGAAATAACGAATTTCTAAATATTCTAAATAATAATAATAATAATATTTATTATTATTATTATTATTATAGTAAATTCGTTCTGTTTGGCAAACGAAAATTAGATTTTTTTGTATTTCTTGTTCGTTGGTTAAAAAATGAGCTTGCTATTTGTTCTTTCTCTCAGCCTGTCTTTACTGCCTATATCCCATCACACAGAATAAGAGTTAATCTCATGTACCGCTCTGCAAATTAGTCACAATAACGTATCTTCAAACTGTCTGGCTGTTGTATATATATTTCTTGCAAATATACCTCTCATATGTCCGGTGGACCATTGCTGGCCCACCAATTATTGTTTTCCACTCAATTATGTCGTAATAACGAGATGTTTTCTCGTTAAAACGTCATCTTTTCTCGTTAAAACGACATCTTTTCTCGTAATAACGACATCTTTTCTCGTTATAACGACATCTTTTCTCATTAAAACGAAATTTTTTCTCGTAATAACGGATCTTTCTCGTTAAAACGACATCTGTCCCTCGTTAAAACGACAGCTTTTCTCTTAAACGCATCTTTTCTCGTAAAGACATCTTTTCTCGTTAAAACAAAGATCGTTTCTCGATAAAAAAACGACATCTTTCTGTTATAACGACATCGTTTCTTCGGAATAACTACTCTTTTCTCGTAGCACTACTCTTTTCTCGTTAACGAAAGCTTTTCTCGTATACGACACTTTTCTCGTTAAAAAACCTTTTCCGTTAAAACGCCATTCTTTTCTCGTAATCACGAGATGTTTTTCTCGTTCAAACGACATCTTTCTCGGAATAACGACATCTTTTCTCCGTAATAACGACATCTTTTCTCGTATAACGACATCTTTTTCCATCGTGAAAACGACAATCTTTTTCCCTCCGTAATAACCTACCACTCTTTTCTCGTAAACTACATCTTTTTCTCTAAGAACGAACGACATCTTTTCTCGTTAAAACAACATGTTTTCTCGTAATAGCGAGATGTTTTCTCGTTAAAACGACAACTTTTCTCGTAATAACGACATCTTTTCTCATTAAAACGATACCTTTTCTCGTAATAACGACATCTTTTCTCGTTAAAAAGACATCTTTTCTCGTTAAAACGACATATTTTCTCATTAAAACGACATCTTTTCTCATAATAACGAGATGTTTTCTCGTTAAAACGACATCTTTTCTCGTTAAAACGGCATCTTTTCTCGTAATAAGGAGATGTTTTCTCGTTAAAACGATATCTTTTCTCGTTAAAACGACATCTTTTCTTGTAATAACGACATCTTTTCTCGTTAAAACGAGATCTTTTCTCGTTATAACGACATCTTTTCTCGTAATAACGACATATTTTCTCGTAATAACGACATATTTTCTCTTTAAAACGACATCTTTTCTCGTTAAAACGACATCTTTTCTCGTAAAAAAGAGATGTAATGTCGTAAAAACGACATATTTTCTCGTTAAAACGACATATTTTTCTCTCGTAATAACAATCTTTTCTCGTTAAAACGAGATGTTTTCTCGTTAAAACAACATATTTTCTCGTTAAATCGACATCTTTTCTCGTAATAACGTCATTTTTTCTCGTAATAACGACATCTTTTCTCGTAATAACCACATTTTCTCGTTAAAACGACATCTTTTCTCGTTAAAACTACATCTTTTCTCGTTATAACGAGATGTTTTCTCGTTAAAACAACATATTTTCTGGTTAAAACGACATCTTTTTCGTTAAAACGACATCTTTTCTCGTAAAAAAAACAACATTTTTTCTCGTAATAACGACATCTTTTCCTCGGAAACGAACTTCTTTTCTCTACTAACACATCTTTTCTCGTTAAAACTCGATGTTTTCCCGTTATTCTAGATAGCGTATGGTACATATTTGGAGCGAGCTAAGCCCTGCACGCGCTCCTAGCTACAGGTCTGACACGAAACCAGGATCGCACCATGCTCTGGAAATTATTGAAATACACTGTTTTTAAATGTATTTTAATTGCAATGTTTTACTTGCAGCTTCATGTTTTCGTAGATTATCTGCCAATCTTCTACAATAAGTGCTTATCGCGATAACTGCCCTGACCCTGACTCCTTTTGATCAATAAAACGGGGCTTCATATGTTCCTTTCTTTGCATGACTGAAGTTGTTTTTATCAACAATCAAATACGAAAAAAAGAAAAAAAGAGATTTTCTAATAGCTAGAGAATATATATAATTATTATTATTATTCATTATTATTATTATTATTTCGTTCTGTTTGGCAAACGAAAATTAGATTTTTTTGTATTTCTTGTTCGTTGGTTAAAAAATGAGCTTGCTATTTGTTCTTTCTCTCAGCCTGTCTTTACTGCCTATATCCCATCACACAGAATAAGAGTTCTTCTCATGTACCGCTCTGCAAATTAGTCACAATAACGTTTCTTCAAACAGTCTGGCTGTTGTATATATATTTCTTGCAAATATACATCTCATATGTACGGTGACGCATTGCTGCCGCACACAAATTATGTTTTTCCACTCAATTATGGTGTTTTAACGACATCTTTTCTCGTTAAAACTACATATTTTCTCGTAATAACGAGATGTTATGTCGTTTTAACGACATCTTTTCTCGTTATAACGACATCTTTTCTCGTAATAACGACATCTTTTCTCGTAATAACGACATCTTTTCTCGTTAAAACGAGATGTTTTCTCGTTAAAACGACATCTTTTCTCGTTATAACGACATCTTTTCTCGTAATAACGACATCTTTTCTCGTTAAAACGACATCTTTTCTCGTAAAAAAAACAACATTTTTTCTCGTAATAACGACATATTATGTCATAAAAACGACATATTTTCTCGTAATAACAACATCTTTTCTAGTAATAACGTCATATTTTCTCGTTAAAACTACATATTTTCTCGTTAAAACGACATCTTTTCTCGTTAAAACGACATCTTTTCTCGTAATAACGACATCTTTTCTCGTTAAAACGACATCTTTTCTCGTAATAACGACATCTTTTCTCGTAATAACGACATCTTTTCTCGTAATAACGACATCTTTTCTCGTAATAACGACATCTTTTCTCGTAATAACGAGATGTTTTCTCGTTAAAACGACATCTTTTCTCGTAATAACGACATCTTTTCTCGTAATAACGAGATGTTTTCTCGTTAAAACGACATGTTTTCTCGTAATAACGACATCTTTTCTCGTTAAAAAGAGATGTTTTCTCGTTATTATAGATAGGCTATATGGTACATTATGTGAGCGAGCTAAGCACTGCACGCGCTCCTGTAGCTACAGTCTGACAGAAACCAGGATCTGCACGCTGCTGAAATTATTGAAATGCACTGTTTTAAATGTATTTTAATTGAATGGTTTTAATTGCAGCGGCATGTTTATTAGGATTAATCTCCAATCTGTCTACAATATAGTGCTATCCAATAACTGCCCTGACCCATGACTCCTTTATGATCAGATCAAAACTGGGCTTAATATTTCTTTATTTGAATGACTGAAGTATGTTTTATCAACAAATCAAAATACGAAAAAAAGAAATAACGAAATTTTCTAATATGCAATAAGAATAGAATAATAATAATTTATTATTATTATTATTATTTTATGATTTCGTTCTGTTTGGCAAACGAAAATTAGATTTTTTGTATTTTTTGTTCGTGGGTTAAAAAATGAGCTTGCTATTTGTTCTTTCTCTCAGCCTGTCTTTACTGCCTATATCCCATCACACAGAATAAGAGTTCATCTCATGTACCGCTCTGCAAATTAGTCACAATAACGTTTCTTCAAACTGTCTGGCTGTTGTATATATATTTCTTGCAAATATACATCTCATATGTACGGTGACGCATTGCTGCCGCACACATATTATTTTTTCCACTCAATTATGTCGTAATAACGACATCTTTTCTCGTTAAAACTACATATTTTCTCGTAATAACGACATGTTTTCTCATAATAACAAGACGTTTTCTCTTTAAAACGACATATTTTCTCGTAATAACTAGATGTTTTTTCGTAATAACGAGATGTTTTCTCGTTATAACGACATCTTTTCTCGTAATAACTACATCTTTTCTCGTTAAAACGACATCTTTTCTCGTAATAACGACATCTTTTCTCGTTAAAACGAGATCTTTTCTCGTTAAAACGACATCTTTTCTCGTTAAAACAACATCTTTTCTCGTAATAGCTAGATGTTTTCTCGTTAAAACAACGTTTTCTCGTTAATACGACATCTTTTCTCGTTAAAAAGACATCTTTTCTCGTTAAAACGACATCTTTTCTCGTAAAAACGACATCTTTTCTCGTTAAAACGACATCTTTTCTCGTTAAAACGACATCTTTTCTCCCGTAATAACGACATCTTTTTCTCGTTAAAACGACATCTTTTCTCGTAAAAACGACATCTTTTCTCGTTGTTTGATAAAACATCTTTTCTCGTTAAAACGACATCTTTTCTCTTAATAACGACATCTTTTCTCGTAATAACGAGATGTTATGTCGTTTTAACGACATCTTTTCTCGTTATAACGACATCTTTTCTCGTTAAAACGACATCTTTTCTCGTAATAACGACATCTTTTCTCGTTATAACGACATCTTTTCTCGTAATAACGACATCTTTTCTCGTTAAAACGACATCTTTTCTCGTAATAACGACATATTTTCTCGTTAAAACGAGATCTTTTCTCGTAATAACGAGATGTTATGTCGTTTTAACGACATCTTTTCTCGTAATAACTACATCTTTTTCTCGTTAAAACAACATCTTTTCTCATAAAAACGAGATGTTATGTCATTAAAACGACATCTTTTCTCGTTAAAACAACATCTTTTATTGTAATAACGACATTTTTCCTCGTAGAACTACACTTTTCTCGTAATACGCCATTCTTTTCTCGGTAATAACGACCATCTTTTCTCGTACTACCGCACAGTCTTTCTCGTTCCAACGCATCTTCGTTCTCGTATAACGACATCTTTGCTCTTCAACGAATCTTGTCTCGTTAAACACATGTTTTATCACTCGTTAAAACGACATCTATACTTTTCTGTATAACACATCTTTTCCTCGTTAAACACATCTTTGTCTCGTTAACCGACATCTTTTTTCTCGTTAAAACGACAATGTTCCTCGGTATTATAGATAGGTCTATAGGTATCCGTTATGTGAGCGAGCTAAGCACTGCACGTGCTCCTGTAGCTACAGTCTGACAGAAACCAGGATCTGCACGCTGCTGAAATTATTGAAATACACTGTTTTAAATGTATTTTAATTGAATGGTTTTAATTGCAGCTGCATGTTTATTAGGATTAATCTCCAATCTGTCTACAATATAGTGCTATCCAATAACTGCCCTGACCCATGACTCCTTTATGATCAGATCAAAACTGGGCTTAATATTTCTTTATTTGAATGACTGAAGTATGTTTTATCAACAAATCGAAATACGAAAAAGAAATAAAATAGATTTTCTAATAGGCTAATAATAATCATAATAATAATAATAATAAGCATGATAACAGCACCAACAATATATAATAACATAATAATTAATATATTATTATTTGATTAGTATTGTATTATTTCGTTCTGTTTGAAACGAGCACATGAAAATTAAGCTAGATTTTTCGTATGCATAGTTTTTTGTTCGTGGGAACAAATGAGCATTATTCTTTACTATTGCTTCACATGCTTGGGCATCTTTGACAACTTTAGTCTGAGTATATATTAATTATTATTAGTGATTTATATTATTAATCACTATCCGTTAGCTTGAAGTCCCAGCCTGCGCATCGCGTTCTTCTCTGGGCAAAATTTCCAGGGCTGCGTTCGTGAAACGATCGTACGACTGATCTTAATATTACGGTCTGTTTCTCAAAAGCATCGTAACTTAAGTAGCACTTGTAAATCATCGTATATCTACGAGTGCTCTGGAGTAATCGTAAAGCACTAAATTCATCGTAAGAAGACAGATTTATGCGGTCGCCCGCTGGACAATCGGCAGATTACACCTATAACTTTAGGCAAGTGCAATGTGATTATAATATAAAGTGTATAATATACACTTTATTAGTCGTTTTTTTTATGAATTTATAAATGAAATAATAATAAAAGGCAGAAAAACAGAAGAAAATAAAAGATAAGAATAGAAAAATAATCACATAATGATTAATAATTATAATTATTAGAATAAATAGAATAAAAGAAGTAATGTAAATATGCTTCAAATCTGTCAATGACTTACTGACGTGCACGAAAATGTATTGGACCCGGAAATAACATCTCTATATAGATGTTATATACTATAATATATATTTTTGTATAAAGTATATTGTAGCCTATATTTTTATGTAAAATATAATATTATACGTATAAATATAATAATATAATATAATATAATAAATAGTCTTATATCCAGTGGCTGGGACGTAGATTGGTTACATTTCCATAAACCGCGTGTACTAAAGCAGAAATGCACGTGAAACAATAACACGATGAAAATGACTCGTATAAAATGCTCTTAAGCTCTAAGATCATTCGTTATCGAGAAACGCAGCCGGCTTTGCTTTAAGACTGAAGGAAGAGCTGCGTGGAGCACAGAAAGAATGAGCTCAGACGGGAAAGACTGTACAGTACCTCTTGTTGAATTTAGGCTATAGGCTACGAATTAAATCAAAACAAATTTGTTTTCGATTGTTTTATTTAAACCTTTAGACATAAGGTGCGCCAGAAAGTGCTCCCTGTTATTTTACAAAAGCAATTTGTAACGTTTTGTTTTTATTGTGGAAGTATAGAAAATAAAGCAGACATTTCTTTCCTCTGTTATCACAGTGTAGCCCAAAGGATCGCGACGCTGTCGCCGCCGAACCGAGACGAGCAGTGTTGTGCTTCATATGAGATGTATATTTGCAAGAAATATATATACAACAGCCAGACAGTTTGAAGAAACGTTATTGTGACTAATTTGCAGAGCGGTACATGAGATGAACTCCTATTCTGTGTGATGGGACAGGCAGTAAAGACAGGCTGAGAGAAAGAACAAATAGCAAGCTCATTTTTTAACCCACAAACAAAAAATACGAAAAATCTAATTTTTCGTTTTCCAACAGAAGAAATATAATAATAATAATAATAATAATAATAATTATTATATTATTATTATTATTTTAGCCTATTAGAAAATCTATTTTATTTCTTTTTTCGTATTTCGATTTGTTGATAAATCATACTTCAGTCATTCAAATAAAGAAATATTAAGCCCAGTTTTGATCTGTGCAAGTATTCATGGGTCTGAGTGCAGTTATTGGATAGCACTATATTATAAACATATTGGAGATTAATCCTAATAAACATGCAGCTACAATAAAAACCATTACATTAATATACATTTAAAACAGTGTATTTCAATTATTTCAGCAGCGTGCAGATCCTGGTTTCTGTCAGACTGTAGCTACAGGAGCGCGTGCAGTGCTTAGCTCGCTCACATAATGACATAACATCATTATTACGAGAAAATATGTCGTTTTAACTAGAAAAGATGTCGTTATTACGAGAAAATATGTCGTTTTAACGAGAAAACATCTAATTACGAGAAAAGATATCGTTTTAACGAGAAAACATCTCCTTATTACAAAGATGTCGTTAAAACGAGAAAACATCTCGTTATTACGAGAAAAGATGCCGTTAAAACGACATACTTGAGTGGAAAAAATAATATGTGTGCGGCAGCAATGCGTCACCGTAATATCTCACAATTCTTATAAAAACATGAAATGAAACAGGCTTTCCTTGTACTTCAACGTAATGATAAATTTGAAACTAGTTGACAAATAATTTTTTTTTTTTATCACTATTAGGAAAGAAATCCTAAGGTCCAATTCTCATTATTAACAAACCATTAACTATGATTTTGCCACAATAAACTCCTAATTTGCCCCTTATTAATAGTTAGTAAGATAGTTGATAAGTTTAGGTATTGGGTAGGAATAGGGATGTAGAATATGGTCATGCAGAAAAAGTGCTTTATAAGTACTAATAAACAGCCAATACTATATAATGAATATTATAGTTATATAAGAATATATAGATCTCTACTATATATATAATATATATATATATATATTCTAATAGGCATTTACCTTTTTCATTTTCTTTATTTCAGTTAAAAGTTTATTTTTGTTTGAAGTAATTAAATTGAAGGATTTTCGTTAACAAAAACAACCCTGGCTTGAAGTGAATAGTGTAACAGTGTAATCGTGTCTTTCGTGCTATCTCTGTCGTGCAGTTGGAGGTACGGAGAAGCTGCGCGAATACTGGCGAATGTATCTGTGTAAAGCGCGTGTGCTGGTGTTCGTGGTGGACTCGTCTGACCCCGAGCGATTCCCTCTGGCTAAACGTCTCCTGCACCAGCTCCTGTCGACCGACCCCTACCTGCCTCTAGTGCTGCTCGCCAACAAGCAGGTGAGAGCGCTCGCTCGGTAATCCTCTCTCAGCACGATCCGTCTGATAGAGTGCGTGTCTGGACCATCTGGACGCTCAGACGTAAGGGTAAGGTGCTGAGGCAGGGCGGCTTTTCCTGTTCTTGCAAACACATCTGGTGTGGCAGACGGGCCTTAAAGTCAACATGAAATCAAATTGGCCCAGGAATAGTTCCTGGTTATATTAGCTGGGATCCTGCAGTGGAATAAGACATTTTTGCCACAATATATTGAATTTTAGAGTCATTCTAATAGGTTACGTAATGCAAAAGTGAATGACATACTCGGCTTCTACATTGTTAAAACAATAATTACAATATTATCGTAGACAATACATATCGCACAACGCTGTTCCTGGGGCCTGTACCATGAAGCTGGCTAGCCAGGTAAGTTTCACTTTAGTTTGCACCAATCCTGGGTTTTAGGTACCATGAAAGTAGCTTGGCTTTTAGCGGTGCTCCGGGGCAGGTTATGTTCTGAGTTAGAGATCGCAAACTGAAATTGGACCAATCAGATGTGAGCAAAGTGTCTGACCCAAAAAGTCACTCCCCAAGTTTCTCTTGCTCCAAATTAAAAGTCACTAGTACTGAAAAAAAAATGGTCTGGCTTTAATGATAATTACTTAGTTATTTTATATGATTTATATAATTATTATATGATTTATATTATTATTATTAATCCATTACACACAAGATATTTTAGTTTAACAGTTATTATAAATTATTTATTTTAAATGAATGTTAATATATACAGATCATATGTAATGTAAATAAGTTGTAGAATAAATAGATAACACTATTTTAAAAATGACTACATGTGACCTTATATGTTCAAGTCTCTATGGCTATATATTTTCAACTGTATAAATTAACTTAGTAAGTTTCGCTTGTGACTGCACTGATAGAGCAAGATCAGTTCTTTTATTTGTCCTCTTATCATGTTTCATATGATGTTTAAATTTGTCATGTTCTTCGATTTCTTAACCTTTAGCAAAACCTTTAACCTTTAGTTTTGAATCTTGCTGGGTCTCTCGCAAGAAGTAAATCAAACTTGCTTTGTGTTGCAAGGCGTGTGATTGGCTGTTCGCCACTGATGTCACACATTCATGTGCATGCGCTCCACAAACAGGATCAAAGCCTGAGTTGACAAAGAAAGTTGATGATCAGCATCATGGTACCAACAAAACCGGATTGAAGTGGTTTGGTTTTGTCAACTCGAAACTAATCCTGTAACTCTGAATTTGTTCAACTACCATCATGGTTCAGGCCCCTGGTCTTTTTGGACTAATTTATTAGTGCGTGTTTTTCTGTTATTGGAAACATGGTCCTCTCTCTTTCACGCAGGACGTCCCTGGGGCCCGTGGGATCACGGATCTTTACGAGGCGCTGGATTTGGGCGATGTTGGCGACGGGCACCGGCTCAGTGTGATTGGTACTCAGGTGAAGAAGAGAAAGTCTGAGGCCAACGTCGGTGTGCAAGACGCTCGTGACCTCATCATAGAGATGATGTCAGATGATTGACCACCTACTGTGTGTCTTAAAATTGTTTCCTTTGGTCACAATTATTTAGGGCTTTACGGTCACCAAAGAGTCTTCAAACCAAATGACAACAAAACAGCCTGTTTTTGTAGTAGAAGAGAGACTAGTGACACTAAAAACTTCATGATTGCTTAAACTGAGAATGAAAATGGAGCATTTTGAAAAAGATGCCAAAGATAATCATGTTTTTCAGTGTATCGCTGCTGCTGTTGTAGTTGTGGATTATGGGATGTTTGAATATCAGTAAACTGATATGGAAATGTGTGTTTGTGCTGTTTTTGCTAGATGATGAGATGCTTTAATTGGTTTATACTGTAACTTGCTGACTTGTAAGAAGAGTATAATCAAAATGTCTGTGTATTAATTTTGTAACTTGACGTTTCTGTCTTTAAATGTCTTTTTAATGCCAGAAATCAAGTGAAGATTTGATCATATTGGTGAGGGACTTTTGATAACCATTAAATATTAATTTAAATGACTGAATGTGTTTGTCATTTTTGTAACACAAATCCTGTAATGTTACTTTTTAGCATCAATGACATCATTTTTAGAATCTTTAGAATTCCTGGAATCATATTTCCTGTTTTGTTTATGATGTCATGGTCTGTTAGTTCAGGCTGATTTCAGCTGTTCTTTGATGACAGAGCAGGACCATGTGGTTGTCACAGTACCAGCTTCCTTAGCAACAGGCGGTCTCTATTGTGACATTAGTTTCCCAGGATTCCTTTGGGTCTGTACCTGGACAGAATGGACTCGGGTAAAGTCTGCATTTAAAACAAAGCCTAAATATGGTCTCATGTTATTTTTATAATAATTTTGTTAATATGAATTTTCTGTTTGTTTTCTATTTCTGAAAGAGCCTGAATTAAAGTCATCCCATTTGGATAGGTATGTATAGCAGAAAAACACATTTGAGTATTATTACTTCGTTACATTACACCACTGTGTATTATATGAATACATACACATACAGTATATATTTAAACAACATTTTTCTTGAATATATACACATGTAAGCCTGTCGCAATAATCAGTATATTGACTTATCGCACAATATATGTACATGTCCTCAATCATTTTTGTTGACAATATATCACCCATTAGATTTACTTTTTTTGCATTCCATTGCGCCTGTCTTTTGCAGCTTCTCGTACATAACTTGGTGTAGTCATGACTCAGGAGGTGCTAGTTCAAATAAAAAAAAAATGCTTCTACAAAAAAAAGTTTAGTCTGCAGATATGGCCTTGTTTAGGGATCTGTGCTTTTGTGCATGCGGACATCTGACTGCTAACTCAGGTTTAGCTGTTTCAGCTTAAACGGAAGGAACATTTAGGTGAATAATGAATGAGTTGAGGTCAGCATTCAGAATCAAGCATGTGACGACTGCTAGTTTGCCCTATACCTTTTAGTGGAAATGAGAAAGCAATCCACAATTCCTGCCGTTCATTTTTGGATGCTTTGGGTCATGCAAGTATACAGGTCATATTTTACACCATACATCATAATTTGATCAAATATGCTACCAAAAGTAATCAGGTCATTCATTTCTCTGCTATCAAGAAACACTGATTTCTTTCTTACCCCAACAAATTCCTCATTCATATTAAAAGGAAAAAGTGCATTAAAATTCTCGCTTTCTCTGCCCAACTGCCCCTTTTCCACCCAGTAGTCCGGTTAAAGTCCTCTGAATGAGCAGGTTGTGTCTGAAGCCAGAGAGATTTTATGAGATAATGGATCAAATTAATTTGGTTCTCCGAGTCCAGCTGGCAAGAGCGTTTCCAGCCCCGTTTTCCACCAGAGAGCATAAAAATCACTCTTATATAAGATCATGCTGTGAAATATGGGTGTGATTAGCATAAACACTCTCCAAATCCTAGTTTCACTTGTTCCTAACGAGCATCCTGTAACACTCGTTCTTTTGTCTTGTTTGAAAAGGCGGATTTTCTCTCGGATACCAGACGTTCCCTCTGCAATCTTCCTGCAGGGAAGAGGAAGAGGAGGAGAGAAGGATGAAGATCTCCAGCCCTTCCTCTCATGCAGTGCAGTACGAGAACGTTGTTCGTCTTGCAACTCCCAAAACCCGAGGAAGAAGTGCCCAGGAAGTGAAGTAAGAGGTCAAACGAGACCCTGAACACATTCATGAGATCTTTCCAGAACTAAAATTAGCTCCTGCTGAGGAAGCCAAAATTCAACATCTGTTTTTTTCAGTAGTTCTGTGTGTGTGAGAGAGAGAAAAAGAGAGAAGATGCTGTCAGACAATAGACCACTGTCTGGTGTGTAACCTCTGGCAAGTCTTGTGTTTGACCACAGAGGTCTTTTTAAAATCACGATCTCAGATCTGGGCCCAATTTCATCTCCAAGCTGTTTTACAGACATGCATATCGAGTCAGTTTTGTTGTTGTATAATTTTGTTTGTGAAGACTTTGTCACTTATATTTTGCGAGAATTCTGTGGTAAATAAATCATCTGCATGCAGGCCATTATGTTCATTTCTGGATTCAGCTGAATAGTTTTTTGTAACCTGTGGATTTTTGTTACATAACATCTTGAGAACATGTGCGCTGTGAGCTAGAAGAAAGCTTTGATTCTTATCAAAGCAAACGCAGCAGACGATTTTTGCAGGTCTTGGTATAAATAAGTTGCCATATTAGAAAAAAAAAAAAGTGTGAGTTATCAGCAGGGTTATTGTTAACTAAAACCTAAAAAAAGTATATAATTTCCATAACTTGAAATAAATATTAAAAAATAAATAAAACAAAACTTTAAAAAGTTTATTTCAGCTAGTTGCTAAAGGCATGTTATAAGGCCTTTTATATAATGTTTCTTTTGTATAAGGCAACAGAAACATATGTGATTCTGGAGCACAAAACCAGTCTTAAGTCGCTTAAAGCCAAAAATACATTGTATGGGTCAAATTATCGATTTTCCTTTTATGCCAAAAATCATTAGGATATTAAGTAAAGATCATGTTCCATGAAGATATTTTGTAAATTTCCTCCTGGAAAGATATCAAAACTTAATTTTTGATTAGTAATATGCATTGCTAAGAACTTCATTTGGACAACTTTAAAGGCGATTTTCTCAGTATTTTAATTTTTTTGCACCCTCAGATTCCAGATTTTCAAATAGTTGTATCTCTGCCAAATATTGTCCTAACCTAACAAACCATACATCACTGGAAAGCTTTCAGATGATGTATAAATCTCAATTTCACAAAATTTACCCTTATGACTGGTTTTGTGGTCCAGGGTCACATATTTAATGTATTTAGTAGGTTTAACACATACTACTCCAGTATTCAGTGTCACATGGTCCTTCAGAAATTATTCTAATATGCTGATTTGCTGCTCAAGAAACATTTTTTTATTATTATTATCAATGTTGAAAACAGTTGTGCTGCTTCATATTTTTGTGGAAATTGTGATACATTTTCAACAGAATTCTATGATGAATAGAAAGTCCAAAAGAACAGCATTCATTTGCAACACTAAATGCCTTTATTGTCATTTTAGATCAACTTTAATGCATCTTTGCTGAATAAAAGTATTAATTCCTTTCTGTAGTTCTCCTCACTCATTGTTATGGGAGCATGACTGTCCCATCTGGCATGCGAGTCCCAGTTTAAGGAACATGGTCATCTCACCTCGAACGCTCCAGCTGGCCAACCCCAACTTTACCAGCAACAGACTGGACTGAACGAACAGGAGCAACATCGCTTTAAACCAAGAACTGGTGCTTAATTCATTGTAAGAGCGAGTTTTACATATCTAAACACCATTCACATTGGCTTTGTGTGCAGAACAGCTCAAACAGCCAAGATGACGTACAGGCTCGAGCAGCTCTCACTGCCCAAACTAAGAAAGAACAGACACTTCTATGACCCTGGACGACCAGAGAGTACAATCCGAACTGTAAGAGACACACTGTGCTTAACCTCAGGTTATTGCCATTCCTATCCCCACTTTTAACCCAGGGTAAAGGAATGTTTCACATTTATAATTTAGAGGTGGGTTTAGCACCGCTTTTAACCCGGGATTATAAATGCAGGATCAGCACCGCAATTCCCAACTTAACCCAGCATTGTGGTGCCAAACTGTACTGTGAAACAATGCAGCGTTAAAATGTTATGGCTAGATGCTTAGCAACGACAGCCAATCGAGTGCCTCATATTAACGTGCTTTGGACAGTCATGGAAAGCTGCGCATTGTATAAACAGTCGTTTCAGTTTTTGAGGAGAAAAATGTCAAATGGTGACAGAACATGCGTCTTGTGGAGTGAAGAAAAGAGTTTTATTTTTACCCATATAGCCCAAAAAGTCAATTCAGGAAAAACTTAATATATAATTGCAAAAATGTAATATGAGAATGCACAATACTAGAGCCCTTATGTAAACAGGCCGTGTGCTGCATTCATCCAATCACTCACATTGATAGCGCAGATATGCAGATAAGAACGTTAACCCAGGGTTAACCCCAAGATAACGCTTGATTCATTTTATCCAGGTTTTAGAACGACCCAGGGTTAACTAGTTTAACTGAGTGTGAAAAGCCCTGTAGAAAAATGTACTGTATATGTATAAATTGTAAATGAAACAAATATTGTTCACAAGAATTACAGTAAACTATACAGATTGACCAACCAGAATCAAGTATTTCAGGCCCTGTTTACACCTGGTATTAAAGTGTCAGTTCACCCAAAAGTGAAAATTCCGTCATTAATTACTCACCCTCATGTCGTTCCAAACCCGTAAGACCTTCATCCATCTTCAGAACACAAAATTAAGATAATTTTTTATAAAATCCGAGAGTTTTCTTTCGCTGACCCGCCATAACGCAACCACAACGACACGTTCAAGGCACGAAGGTGTGAGGGACATATTAAAATAGTCCCGTAATCCGTGGTTCAATCCGTAATTGTTATGAAGCTCCGAAAAATCCTTTTGGAGAGTGCTTCCAAAGAACAATACAAAATAAATGACTTGATGCACCCCATGGCTTTCCTTAATCTACTCCCAGGTGAGTTTAGTTGTAGCTGTCAACTTTGTTCTGACAATAAAACCGGAATGGCTGTGGTCCTGTTTACCAGCAAGGAAGACCCTGTACCTAAAATGCGTTACATGTCTTCGTAGACAGTGGGCGGAAGATTTCCAACGACAGAGTGAACTCCATTTTTGCCCAGTTTTACTTATTGATCAGAATAAGTCATAATCATCTATAATAACTCAGAGATCTGGATTCCTACATCAGAACCAGCGCTCCTGCATCATGGTGCAGGGCGTGGTGCATCACACTAGTCTGTCTGCGGGTACTTTCCCTGAACGCCATCAAAAACAACAGACACGGCCGCAAAGCAATTGTTGAATAAAGACTTTATTGTTTTTTTCTTTCTTTGCACACAAAAAGTATTCTCGTAATTTCATATCATTACAGTTGAACACTGATGTCACATGGACTATTTTATTGATGGACAAGTGAAGCACCGCGTCCCATACTTGGAATTTGTGCTCTGCATTTACCCATCCAAGTGCACACACACAGCAGTGCCTTGTCTCAATGTCCTCACCCTCAATTGGTGGGTATTGAAGGTGGAAGAGAGTGCTGGTTATTCACTCCCCCCCACCGACAATTCCTGCCGGACCTGACACTCGAACCCGCAGCCTTCATGTTACAAGTCCGACTCTATCCATTAGCCCACGACTGTCCTTACTACGTTTCTGGGCCTTGAACGTGTCAGTTACGTTGCCATCTATGCAGCATCAGAAAGCCCTCACATTTCATCAGAAATATCTTAATTTGTGTTTTTTTTTCCCCCCCCCGAAAGAAGGAAAGGCCCAAGCGCGGTCTCAACGTTTGGAACGACAAGAGGTTGTGTAATTAATGACAATTTTTATTTTTGGGTAACGAAATCGCCATAATTACATTTGGGGTGCTTGTCCATCCGGCACAAGGGATCAATGGGCATGAACAGTATCTGGTGTTTGAAACCTTTTGGACCTGCTTGGCACACACTTTTTTTTGACCACTTCCAGAGATCAAAAACGCATTCAGCCAGATTGCTTTCATAGTGTAGATGCTCAAGTGGCGGGGTGTGACTGGTGGGTGTGGTCAGTTAGCATGGGGTCCCGCAAGTGCCAAATACCACCTCCACTCTGCCTAATTATCTAATTGTTAAACATTCAATCGTAAATTTGGTTTGAAGGGCGTAAAATGTTTTTAAAATAAAATAAAAAAAAATGGTAAAAAGCACAATGTTCTCTTACCAGTCCTGGTTCTAACACAGACCCACAGCGTTTGGTGTAGCTTTGCGGGTATCAATGAAGAAATAAAAGCTGCTGCCTTCCATATTGTTTTCTGTTGTCTCCTTATGTGTTCGTATGTAAATTGCGCGAACCTATTTCACAATATTAGATCGAAAGATCAAAAAAGGCCCATACATACACCCGACCATAGGCTGTCCCCTCAAAGAAATCAGGAAAGTGGCCAAAAGTGGACAAGAGACGGATTAAAACGCCAGGTGTAAACGGGAATGTGTTTTAGCTAATATGATCCATCCGACCAAAACACATCTGGATAGCAAGTTTGAACAGGGCCTTAGAAGAAAAAAACTGATCAATTTTGGTCTACTCTATCGATGGTTTTTGTCTAGTAGTATGAGGGGCCCCCCCCCATGAAATCCCTTTCTGGACTTCCATTGTGGGTGATCCCAGCCATCTGGGGTTTTCCTTAACCAGTGTTAGAGGAGCGATAATCCCACGCCGCGAGTGCCCAATCCAAGCTTTTATGCCACGTCCTAAAACCGGCTCTAAATATTTCCATCCCACCAAGATAACAACACCCGGTCTCTTGTCCCTGAAAAACAAGACAGACCACAAGCGTTGGTTTTTTCCAGCACATGCATCAGCTCGTTTATTGTCTTTCAATAAGTAAGAGCACCGCCTGTCTCACCACCTTCCTTTTGTCCTATCAGAGGCTTGTTGATTGGTTGACTCTCGTTGCTTTCGCTCGTTTATGGTTTTCTCATCACAGGCTCAGAGGTGACTTTCTCGCTTGTTGGACACCTTTTGCTGAATTTGAAGGATACTACAATTATTGCTTAGCTGTGCTGCTCTCTGGGAGCTCCGCCTGCTCCTCAACAGACTGCGGTGGATTTACGCTATAGTTTTTTCCAGATTGTCTCTTTTGTGATTTGCGGTTTCGGTTCTCGAAAATGCTTTCTGTGAGAATGCTGGCACAGCATCAGCATCTGGTTGGAACAATCAGTGTAACTTTTTTTCTCTTGCCACCTGTACTTTTATCTACACATTCCCCTAATTGCACTCTGTACTAAAGCCCTGGTCAAAATGAATCATAAAAAATAGTAATCATATATATAATATTCTGCGTGCATTGGCAATTATTTCAATAGTTACATTGCATTTACTGTTAAAAAAATAAACAACCACTTCTAAAAAAGTAAATTTTACCATTTAAATATTTGATTTCACTAGGGATTATGCCTTGTTGTGATTCTTTCATTGAATAATGAAAAAGGAGTTACCAGTAACTTAAAAACGGTAATTTTTGCATGTGTTTGGACTCTGTACAGTTGCTCATGTCACTACAGGAGCCAGTTGGACCCCATATCAGTCCAGTTTTCCTTCTCTCTTATCTTTTCCTGCTGTTCTCTCAAAGTCTTTCCTATTCCCATGATCCTCCTCTAACTCTCTCTCTGACCCATGGGTGACAGATTCCACTTGAGTCTGTCGAGTTGTCTTGGTAACACACAATGCCACGGCTCTCCGTCAGCCATTCAGTAAACAGATCTAGTTCCTCTCACTGTATTAACTCATCAAACAGAACAGAGTCAGAACTCTATCTGACGGATTTAGTGGTGTAAGACTCGTGTAAATAACATCAGTGATCAAATGGGGGAGGTATTCCAACATACATGTGACCCTGGACCACAAAACCAGTCCTAAAATTGAGATTTGTACATCATCTGAAAGCTGAATAAATAAGCTTTCCACTGATGTGTGGTTTGTTAGGATAGGACAATATTTGGCCGAGAATATCTGGAATCTGAGGGTGCAAAAAAATCTAAATATTGAGAAAATTGCCTTTAAAGTTGTCCAAATGAAGTCCTTAGCAATGCATATTACTAATCAAAAATTAAGTTTTGATATCTTTCCAGGAGGAAATTTACAAAATATCTTCATGGAACATGATCTATATCCTAATGATTTTTGGCATGAAAGAAAAATCGATCATTTTGACCCATACATTGTATTTTTGGCTATTGCTACAAATATACCCATGCAACTTAAGACTGGTTTTGTGCTCCAGGGTCACATCATGTTTAAAATAATAAAACTGAATATTGTAGTTCTGCCTTGTTGTTTGCAACCCAAGTTTTTTTAGAGGTGTTGCAGAGATGCGTTACCAACAAGAGACCCCAATCAGAGCCTCAAACAAAGACCAAAAACAACAAACCTGTAGATTATTGTGATGTTTTATCAGCTGTTTGGACTCGGCACCCATTCACTGCAGAGGATCCATTGGTGACCAAGTGATGTAATGCTACACTTTCACAGATCCGCTCCCATGAGTAAACAAACTCATCTATATACATCTTGGATGACCTGAGGGAAGATGTGAAATGATAGTAAAACTATATATTATAATAACAATAAAATAAAGTAGATGAAGAGCCAAGAGAACCAGTCAGTGCTGTGATTTGGCCACCTCAGAGGCACGCTAGACTAGTCTACCTCAAGAGCTTTTAAAGCCTTTCTAAACCGGCACAGCTGAAATCAGTGAACGCCGAGTGTTCTGATTGGTGCAGGAGGGGGCGGAGACTAGTGCAATCAACCAATGACAATGTGATCTAGTAGATCACTAAATTACGCTCTTTCTTTCACTCATAAGGATTTATTTTATTTACCAAAATTTCTTATAATGCCTAAAAGTTTCACATTTTTATCGGGTTCTAGCTGTATTATTTCAATATCTTCCAGGATATGCCAGGAAACTGGCTGCAGTGTGTTTGTGTTCAGCTTAGCGTCTACACTGCAGTCAAATGAACATGTTTGTTTTTCCGTTGAGGGTGTGGGGTGTTTTTTCACGCCCCACTGCTCAAACACACACACACACACACACACACTCATATACTACTGCAGTCAGCTGCACTCTGCCAACCATTTAAAAGTTGCCTCGTCTGTCCATCCTTTGCTTACTTGGATGGGTTTAAAGATTTGAATATTTCATGAAATGCTGCCATCAGCGTTTGTCTTCCTGAGGCGTCTCTCTCCTTTCACTATTTATCACATGTTTAGTCCACTCTTCCACCATCCTTGTCATCAGGATTTCACTTTTTAAACCTCTTTTGCTCTCCTAAACACGTTTCAGTTGGTGTCCAGTTTTTTCAGATACATTCAGAACAAGCTCCCTGAGAAAATGTACTGCTCAGATGTTGCTCTTTCATAGATTATGAAACTTAACTTGAGATCAGGAATAATTCTTCAATAATTCCTTTTAAGAAACAAGTGGTCATACGGTAAATGAAATGTGGCATTTTTATACTAATCTTTGACTTCTGAATGCAGATAATAATTATTATATGAGCAGCGTTTGAGACATTGAGATTTCTTTTACACTTCTATTGTGAGACAAATGTGAGATTACTGTGGTCTATTTTTGCAGGAGAAAAACTGAGAAGCAGATGTTAATTTGTTCTCCATTTAATCTCATATTAGTGTCTAGCACAAACAACTGGGATGATAAAGAGATATTTGTTGCTATTGTTTTAGGTTCACAAATAAAGACATAGGTAAAGTGTAACTTTCTCTGCTTTTCTATCTTTCTCAACTCCAAGATGATTCTCCTAATGAGAAAGCAAGCTCTATACTAATCACTCAACACATGAAATCAAACCCTGAAAATACTAATGTAAATTTGTATATATAGATGCTTACATTTAGTTTATTTACTTACATTTAATAGTTATTAAGGCAATAAAAATAGGCTATATGACATACATTTTGCAAAAGATTACAACTTAGATAAAATTTTTCGGTCTTCAAACTTCAGAAAACATCCTCAAATAAGAAAAGAAAGACAGTGAGATGGTCTACTGAACAAGAGAAAAACAACATGAAGAGCATGAAGAGCTTCCATCAGTCCTTCACTGATCCCAGTTCAGCAGGGAGACCTTCTGCTTTCCTCCACTGAGCGTTTCGCATCCTGAACCATTTCTACAGGACAGAGAGAGAGAGAGAGAGAGATTAGGCTGATTGTAAATCAGGAGATATCATAGCTGAATTTTTATATTTTCTGAAAACTGGAGTGATATTTGCAATATGTTTTCAATAGGTATGTTAACATGTACCACTTTTTTGTCAATTGGAATAAATCCGATTTCAGATTCTGAAAGCTTTGTTTATATGATTCAGGTCTTCCTCAATGTATTTCCATCAAGGACAGCATGTTCTTATGTTGTTCTACTTTTCAGCCGTGATTAACATGTTTTCTGGTGGCACACAAGTTCAAACTTATTCCATAGGTTTCTGTTCTTATGCCAGTCAGAGTCCGGGGTCATGTTTGTATAAGGCTTTCAGCCGATTAGGCCATCAATCTGATTATAAATGGATTATTTAAATACATGCAAATGTAGCTAATGTTATCCATTTCAACACAAGTTGTAAAACATTTGACTTATGAAACTGAGTATATATTTCACTTTTACACACACACACACACACACACAGGTTTGTTTTTGTTGCAAAGTGTGGTCAACTGCGTCGCATAGCTAATGGTTTTTATACTGTAATCATGACCGTTAGACGATTGCCCTACACCAACCATACCCTTAAACCTACCCCTTACAGGAGACTTTGTGCTATTTCAGATTTTCAATACACGCCATTCTGTGTGATTTCTAAGCATTTTGAAAAGTGGGGACATGGGGTAATGTCCTGAAAAGTCACCTTCTCCTTGTAATACCTATGTCATACCTTTGTCATTATACAAATGTATGTCCTCATTTGTCACAAAAACGCGCGCGCGCACACACACACTAATCTTTTAGAGTATCCTAAATTAGCTGATTTTCATAGAAAAAGACAGTTGCACCACAGCTCTGAGGTACAATGATATTTAACACTAGCATTGCAACACACTTGCAAAACTGTCAGTGTTTTACATAATATACCATGAGAGTATATAAAAAGCTCTGTATAAAATCCCCTTCTTTGGAAGGCCCAACCACATACAGTGGGTATGGAAAGTATTCAGACCCCCTTAAATTTTTCACTATTTGTTATATTCCAGCCATTTGCTAAAATCATTTAAGTAAATTTTTTTTTCCTCATTCAAGTTTTGGTTTTTACACACAGCACCCCAATATTGACAGAAAAACAGAGAATTGTTGACAGTTTTGCAGATTTATTAAAAAAGAAAAACTGAAAATTCACATGGTCCTAAGTATTCAGACCCTTTTTTCAGTATTTAGTAGAAGCACCCTTTGATCTAATACAGCCATGAGTCTTTTTGGGAAAGATGCAACAAGTTTTTCAGGGGATCCTCTGCCATTCCTCCTTGCAGATCCTCTCCAGTTCTGTCAGGTTGGATGGTAAACGTTGGTGGACAGCAATTTTTATGTCTCTCCAGAGATGCTCAGTTGGGTTTAAGTTAGGGCTCTGGCTGGGCCATTCAAGAAAAGTCACAGAGTTTTTGTGAAGCCACTCCTTCGGTATTTTAGCTGTGTGCTTAGGGTCATAGTCTTGTTGGAAGGTAAACCTTCGGCAAAATAGGGCTCTGGAGAATGTTTTTTTTCCGTCCAGATATTCCCTGTGCTTGGCCGCATTCACTTTCCCATCGATTGCAAAACCAGTCGTCCTGTCCCTGCCGTCTGAAAAAACACCCCCACAATGGGCATGATGCTGGCCAGCCCACCACTTGCTTCACTTTGAGATGATTGGACACGTGACTCGAGCAGTGCCTGGTTTTCTTTCCCACCTCCACACATAACGCTTAGAATTAAGGCCAAAAAGTTCTACTTTGGTCTCATCAGACCAGAGAATCTTTTTTCTCACCATCTTGGAGTCCTTCAGTTGTTTTTTCATGTGTCTTGCACTAAGTAGAGGCTTCCGTCGGGCCACTCTGCCAAAAAGCCCCAACTGGTGGAGGGCTGCAATGATGGTTGACCTTCTACAACTTTCTCCCATCTCCCGAATGCATCTCTGGAGCTCAGCCACAATGACTTTGGGTTCTTCTTTACCTCTCTCAACAAGGCTCTTCCCGATAGCTCAGTTTGGCCGGACGACCAGCTCTAGGAAGGGTTCTGGTCATCCCAAATGTCTTCCATTTAAGGATTATGGAGGCGACTGTGCTCTTAGGAACTTTAAGTGCAGCAGAATTTTTTTTGTAACCTTGGCCAGATCTGTTCCTTGCCACAATTCTGTCTCTGAGCTTTTCAGGCAGTTCCTTTGACCTCATGATTTCATTTGCTCTGACATGCACTGTGAGCTGTAATGTCTTATATAGACAGGTGTGTGGCTTTACTAATCAAGTCCAATCTGTATAATCAATCACAGCTGGACTCAAATGAAGGTGTAAACCATCTCAAGGATGATCAGAAGAAATGGACAGCACCCGAGTTAAATATATGTGTCACAGCAAAGGGTCTGAATACTTAAGTGATATTTGATATTTCAGTTTTTCTTTTTTAATAAATCTGCAAAAATGTCAACAATTCTGTGTTTTTCTGTCAATATGGGGTGCTGTGTGTACATTAATGATGTACACAAATGGCTGCAATATAACAAAGCGAGTGCTACACAAAAATTGTAAGGTGGTCTGCTAAATTACACCTGCTATCTCAGTACCCACTGTATATCCGATATATCTGATTTCCAAATTACATCAAATGTCCTATTGTTTTCATACTTGCTAAAGGACTGTAGAGAGACCATCAATAGGAAAACGAAGCCATTTTAGGCAATCAAGAAAAATTGTTCACCTAAAAAACACAAACATTCCATTATTTTTCAGCAGAAGAACAGCAAACACTGTGTGCACTGCATTTCTGTGTTTGTGTGAACAGCTGAAATCAAGCAGCGCCGCTCATCTTCCCCTCACAGGTTTTAGTGCAGCATGTGTAGCGTTTGACTCTGAACACTTAACATCAGAGTATCCACCCATCACTAACCCTACAGTACTTACACACAGAGTCTGTGTTTACTAGCCAACACGGCCAGCAGGCATGACCGGTTTACAGAGAGAGAAAGAGAGGTGTACACCTGTTCCTCATACCGCACCCTTTGCGTTTAAGTTTTCTTAGCATTAAAATAATGCAAAGTGGTGATATAATTTCCCCCAGAACCAGGACAGAGTTTGTTATTCAAACCAATTTTCCCTGAGTCATAATTTGCCTATGAAATAAAGCCATAGCTGAGGCACTGCGCTTAGCTTTCATGGTGACATTTTCATGACAATTTTGCACATTTATAGTCTTGAGAAACGATCATATAGGGTTATTGTGGGTTTTGAAAAGCTTTAATTCACGCTTCCACAAATTAAGGCCGTAAATAGTCTTAAAGGGGTCATATGATGCGATTTCAATTTTTCCTTTCTCTTTGGAGTGCATAAAGAGCTCTTGGTGCATAAAGAAGATCTGTAAGTTTGCAAAGACTAAAGTCTCAAATCAAAGAGATATTCTTTATAAAAGTGAAGAGTCAGCCACACCTACCTAAAACGACTCGCTCTAGCACGCCCCCACATGTCTACGTCACTATCTGGGAAGATTTGCAAAACGCCGCCCAAATGTTCACGCAAAGAAAGAAGGCGTAACTTTATTGTTGCTCGGCTGTAGGTATTGTTGTTGCGTGACCCTCGCCGCTATATATGTAGATCGTGAAGGCGCTGTGCTGTTTGTTGGGAAAGCGAACTACTTTGTTTGGCCCTTCCAAAGAGGACGCTATCCCTTCGTCAGCTTCTCTAAGCTGATCTGTGCTGGTCGCTGAGACAATCATATCAAGCTTCACTCGTTGTAGGATCACCCGATTGGCTTTCAACACCTGGACGAAGCGATTCCAACCTGGGTCGTCACAAGCGGTTTGACGCTCCCGCGTTTACGCTCTGGTGTGTGGTTTTGTCTAAGCGCTGAAAGCTAGCTTTAGTTTGGTCTTCCAAATATGGACACAGACTTCAAATTCCAGTGGTTAATTGTAGTTGTACAGGACACGTGTTCCAGAACCCGTCAACCCCAATATTCGATGGTGCAGCACATTTTGGGTGACCGTTTTCTCTGATCCCCTGTGGGAGTGTAATCGTACGAATGGCCCGGTCGCCGGTTGTCCTTCTTACTCACAGCGTAATTAACGGTTTTTTATATTTTAGAGTTTTGTTTGTGTTGTATATTTATATATTTAAAGCAATTGTTTTTGTTGGGCTGTGATAGAAGTAGGTTTTGTTTGTTTTGCTTCATTTCTCTGATCACAAGGCACATGGTTTTATTTTTATGCGGCGCGATGCAATGCAACGCACCGCGTAAAAATACACATTTTTATAAGTCATTATAATCAGTAATTATTTTCCCACTGGATGCAACAAATGCCTCTTATAATGGGTTTTCATGTTTTTGAATCACATCGCTCATGGCCTGTTACAGGGAATCATAATCACAATAGGTAAGGGTGCGTAAACATTTCCGTCACATGCTTTAGGTATTCGGCCAATCACAATGCACTGATAGCTGGCCAATCACAGCACATCTCGCTTTTCAGACCGATGAGCTTTGAATCGATGTGTTTCAGAAAGGCGGGGTTTAGAGGAGAAACAATAATGTACAGTGTTTGGAAAATAATGTGTTTTTTTAACCTAAACCGCATAAACACATTTCATTACACAATACCCAGAAAGGCGGTTCTTTTTAGCAACATCATATGACCCCTTTAAAACAAAGAGATATAGAGTCATGGCATTAGCTTATACAATACTTTTTTAAAAATCAATATGCATTTAATTAAGATGCAAACGAAAATAAAGTCTCCTGTTTTCTGAAAGAATTCTTCCAATGAAATAAATATCCGTGAAAGTGTAATGAACACTTGTTTTCACTTGAATTAGTAGATTTTTTTAAATCCTACTTGGCAGAATATTTGTTTCGGTTTTGCACTTCTTTTGATCATTTCACAGAAACCAAGTCATGTTGCGTCTCTTAAGTAAATGTATTTTGATTTAAGAATCTTTATACATTTGAATGGGAAAACAATGCAAAATACCTGAGGATAAATGTCACTTTTTTGCCGTCTGACCAGAAGGTGGTTTGAAGTAGAGCAATTCAAGCCATAAGCTATTTCTTTGTGTTACTTAATCTTTTTGTGGAAACCATTATAGGTTGTTTTTAACAGAAAAGAGCTTTTTCTTGCAACGTAGATAAGTCTTGGTAGGTGGTTAACACATATAAGTCTAACTATGTCGTTTACTTGGTTCACTGGTTAATAAATGGCATCTCCGTTTTCTGAATAAAAGTATTACTTTCTTTCCCAAACCCTCTAAATCTTTAACGTTATAATGGGTTTTATATGACTTGATGCATACTTAAGCACACGGCGTATACATCGCACATACACCCCTAAAATGGTGAATTGCTAAGCCCGTCAGTGTTATGGTCATTACCTCACAAAGGCTTTCACATTGTTGTAACAAATCTCCTTGGTTGGTTTGTTTTGTTTTTGTATAAATGCACAATCATAGTGACAGAAACAGACCAGCCGGGTAAGGAAAGAGTTGGAGTATGGGTGTTTACCTGTAGGTCAATTCGTGGCTTACTTACATGCTTGTCAGGTACGGCCACCTGGAGCTGAAGTGTTGCTCACAGACGGTCCGGGGGAGGCTGACAAAATCCGATCTGCAGTTCCTATTGACATAGTTTGCTCAAAGTAGACGCATTACAGCATTACTAAATGCCACATTACATCATGACTCCTGTGTGGGTTTTTCATTTGAATGAGTGTGCTTAGAAATCAGACGCAATACGTTTGAACATGTCGCCCATATCCGTAAGAGGGAAGGCGCTCTGTTTATGGTCAGTGTCAGCTCTCCATTCACAAGCCTTTGGGTTTTAACGCTGTCAGTGTGTTATTTTGAGCTGGTGACAGCAAAACAGGAATGAAGACAATGCATGAGAGAATAGTAATGTGGCTTAGTGGTTAAAGATCTCATGTGTTCACTGAAAAGTTGTAAGCTGACACCCCAGAAGAGTTGATCCATGCACTTTCATTGTGCAATTAAGAGTTTTAACCTCCAGAGGGACTCGATCTGTATAAGTTAAGTCACTTTGAGCAAGGAGAAACACCTCTCTGGAAGCATTATTATTTACTTTAACATTTATTGCTGTCATTAACTTTCCCTGATCAAATAAAGTCAGGCAGGTCATTATGCAATAAAGGCTCATAAACCATATAGTCATATACCTACCTACCTGTTGATTGCACCCAAATGTACACTGGTACTTTATTGCCACCTCAATTTTTGGACACCCACCCTAGTATTAATATCCTCGCCCTCCATGGCATCCATTTTTTTTAACATTTGTAATCGAGATGTAAATGCCATGGGACAATCCCAGCTAACAAAAATATGTATGCTAATAATAGGCCTACATATCATCACATTCATTATTATTAACTA
This sequence comes from Sinocyclocheilus anophthalmus, assembly GCA_018155175.1. Lineage (NCBI taxonomy): Eukaryota > Metazoa > Chordata > Actinopteri > Cypriniformes > Cyprinidae > Sinocyclocheilus > Sinocyclocheilus anophthalmus. Next base: position 40,864 of record JADLZN010001089.1, on the reverse strand, counting down.
TTAATTATTATTGTTTTTAGAATGTTCAAAACATCCAGTTTTTTAAATGTTCTAAAGATGATTTTTGTTGTTGTTGTTGTTATGTTAACGTCAGAGAAAACTTTAAGTTTTCAGTTTGATCACTTTGCAAACATTATATGAACGGTCTGTATTGGGATTTAATTTTCAGTCTAACACTATAGGCCAGGTGTTCTAAAGGGAAAAAAGTAAGTAGTAGCCTAAGGTTTTTTATGAAAAATAACTTTAATAAAAAAAAATGATTGTTCATAACTTTGAAATAACCTTGTCAGAACGTCACTAGCCAAAGTTCATATTGCAATTCGATATCATACAGCTAGTCATTTTTGACAGGTGCGTTTTACATTATTATTATTATTATAAGTCTGAATATATATGGTAAATAATTGGTACTTTGTCATTATAATTATTTTTTTTGACGGACATTACTCCTACATAAATTTATCAATGCATACACGACATTTAAAAATATCAGGAGCGTTTTTGTTCGTTAAAGCGTGACTAAACAAAACGCGGCGCTCCTCCCCCCATTTACGAGCTCAATCAGAAAGACGCAGTCTTCCAAGCGAGTTCTGGTTTGTTGTCGCGTTCGCGCTTCCGCGCTGAGAGTGAGCTCTCGTGGAGAAACTCCCGCGCCGCCATCCTCCTCTTCGCTGAGCCCACACTCCGCTGCGATCAGCATCAGCGTGGTGTAGTCGGGGTGTTTGCTGACTTTCGTGAAATTCTCCTCCAGAACTTTAATCTGGTCCTCCGCTAAAGGCATCGCGTTTCCGCTCGCGCTCATGTTTCAACTCCAAACAGACAAACGGAGTGGAAACTGAAATCACAGCTCGACTGATGTCAGCCTCAGCGTCCCCATGCAAATAAAGTCCAAAGTCGGGAAAGAAGCGCCAGCCTCCGCGAGGAAATGCAGTGGGAAGGGATGCGCGCTGTCAGAGTGAGTACTGTACCTGATGTAACTCCAGCTGCTCTCAGCGCTGAGCTCTCACTGCTTTATGTAATGCCCCCCGGGTGACGTCACAGCGGGGCAGAAGCCTGACAGACCTCTGAGAGGTGTATTTACATATTATGATTATTTATTTGTTTTTGTACTTGCTGCGAGTTGTATATGTTTGTACAAATCTTTGTATAATTTTTGCATAAAAAAAAAATAAAAAATACAACCCCTCTGAGGTGCTTCATGAGATCTTCGGTGCTTAGTGTCCTCACAAACATGTCCGTCCCTTTCACCATAACATTTCTTTATTTTTTAAATCAATTCATAGTTTATGGTGTATTTTGTTAGACCATTAATACACCTTCCATACGCCTTCCTTATCATGACAAAAATATATAATAATGAATAAAAGAATATTTTATGTTATTAATATATTACTAAAAATAACCCGAACCTCTATATTAGTAGTATTATTAAGTAGTAATTTATTAATCAAACCTGTTGGAGGGCAGCCCATCACATTACGATAAAAAATGTACAGAGACTTAAAAAAAAATTGAATATCAATTCAATGTAAATTTTACATTTAGTACAACAAAACTTACCGTGCTGTATAAAAGCTTTAAAATAGTATAGAATTGCTATTAAATAAATTATTATTACAATTATCATCTATTTCATGTATTTAACATATTAATAAATGCTTTGTCCGTACTCTACATTTTAAAATGAATATGTAATTGGCGATAAATAGATACGTCAATTAATGCAACTAGTAATTAGTATATTTATTGTATTAATAATATCGTTAACCAAGCATTATTAGGTACATATTAATATTTATTTTAATATTTAATAATCTTTATGTAGTACACTTTTAAAATAGTAAGTAATTGCTATTATAAAATAGCTATTATGAATAATTATTATTTTATTGTGGTATTTTAATTAAATCAGATATACAACTAGTATTATTATTATTAACTTCTTTAACATATTAATAAATTCATAGTAGTATACCGTCACGTACTTTAAAATAGTATGTAATTGTTATTAAATAGATAAGTAAATAATAATTATATTTATTGTATTTAATATAATCAGATTTGCAAACATGTATTATTATAGATTTAATGTATTTAATATATTTAATATAGTATTAATCTAGAATAAATATATTTAACTGGAGTATATAATTGTTTCTTTTAGCTTGCTCGCATGAATGTGAACTCACACAGTCTGTGCCCGCCAGCGTCGTAATTTATCAGATCTCATTTGTCACAAAATACAGTTCTTTTATATATGATATGTGCTGATTATCTCGCTCTGCCGTCTCAGGTAATTCACCCCCGGATTTTTTCACAACTTGTCGCTGCTGCGCCATCATGAGGGAGGCAGCGAAGAATGTCTGAGGCGGTGAATGTTTCTCTGAACCAGAAACACCAGTCTGCGTCCATGTCCTTGAAAACAATGTTCTGCGTAAGGGAGCCCTGCGGCTTTTGTCAAGGGATAACCGACGGAGGAGGAAGGAATGGGGCACGCGGAGATCCAACTCTGGACCCGTGAACTCTGATTTATATTCACTTTACATGCTCAACAACCCCTGAAAGTATCATACACACCACACACATGACACACACACACCCACACGTCCGGTATGCTATCATTGTGGGGACTCTCCATAGGCGTAATGCTTTTCTACTGTACCGACCGTATATTCTATTGCCCTACACCTAAACCTACCCCTTACAGGAGACTTTCTGCATTTTTAGATTAAAAAAAAACTTGATTTTGTGTGATTTATTAGCTTGTTTACCCATGGGGACCTCAATTTAAGTCCCCACCGTGACACGAGTCCCCATAAGTCTATGTGTATTCAGGTTTAAGTTCCCACCACCAGAACAGAAAAAGTATACAACACAACACAACACAGCACAACACAACACAGCAACATCACAACACAACACAACACAACAACAACACAACACAACACAACAACAGCACAACACCACAACACAACACAACAACAACACAACACAACACAACACATGACCACACACCACACACACACACACAACACACCCACACCACACACAAACCAACACAACACACACACACACCCACATCCTCATCCGTGAGCCTGCTGTCTTCAGCAGGTATAAACTTGGATAACAAGTTGATGTCTGGAGTGTTTAAAAGTAGATTTTTCATAAATATGTCATCTTTCCCGTGCTTGCTTATGATGATTGGATATAATTTGATCGTTTCTGTCCAGAGTCCACCTCCCTGTTTAATGAAACGTTGACATGTAACACAAGACTCTTGCCACGTGCAGGTCACGATGGAAACAACAATAACATATATTTTATAGTATTTCTTAATATTATAAATTAGCTTTTAGTATGATATTTTCATTTTTTTTTATTTTTAATTTAAATTGTTGTAATTTATGTGCTTTTTAATTTTTTTCTACCTCATTTTTAGTGCAATTTTTTAATTTTAAAAATGTTAATATGTGATCTTAAATTTTTTTCCCGTAGTTTGATTTTATGTGTTGTCATTGAGACTATAGGTTTTGATATTTTTGGAATTCATTTTATTTATATATATTATTTTAATGACATTCATTAAATTGGAAGGTATTTTTGTGTAGTTATTTATATTATAATAGTTAAAATAGATGATAAAACTATTAGATATTTTTTATTTTATTTCCTTAAAGTTTATTTGCCAAGTCAACAGTTTCTAATTTTTAAGGTTCTTTTTTAATTTACACTTTTTCTCTAATATTTAATTTAATTTTAATTTTTACATAGTTTTATTCCCATTATAGTTCTAGTTTAGAATCTAATTTCTCTTTAAGATTAAGTGATGAAAGTTTCGGTTTGCACAACTGGGTAAACTAACATATGAAAATTTCCCAAATCCCACAGTTGTTTAGAATTTGCATTACATTTTATGGTTTATATAAATAAATATATATATATATATTATATATATAATATATATATCTTAACAGACACTATGGAAAGTGAATTGTTGTAACTGAAATCTGTCATTTCCTAGTGATTCTAGGGTGTTCTGGATTGTTGCTAGTGATCTCTATCTCTATGATGCTTTAGATCTTGCTAAACTTGTTTACTCACATGTGTGAAATAACAATAGTCCCCAATGATCAGCTGCATTCATTTAAAGGGGTCATATGATGGCGATTTATTCCATTTTGGTGCAAAAGAAGATCTTATAAAGGTTGCCATACCCGACGTCTCAAATCCAACGAGATATTCTTTATAAAAATTAAGAGTCAACCACGCCTACCTAAAAACGGCTCGTTCTAACATGCCCCCACATATCTAACTCACTATGTGGAAATATTAGCATAAAGCCACCCAAATGTGCACACAAAGAAAGAAGGCGTGGTTTTAGGAACAGCACTAGTGTTGATGCAGCCATGTCAGGGAGACGCAGTGTTTCAGTGCGAAAGCAAAACACTTTATTTGGCCTTCCGGAAGTATATGCAATTAGGAATCATTGGTTAAGAACAGCACAACCCAGATGTTCGAATTTGTGCAACGCATTAGAGAAGAGTACAAGGCTGGCTGTGCACAAAGGCTATTTATAAAAAAAACAAAAAAGGGTAAGTTCTGACTTTGCTATGACAATCTGGCGCGTCTGAATCAGCTACTGTTTTGTTATTAAATTAAGTATTTGCTATTGACTGTTCAAAAGCGGAATTTTGCGCAGCGCAGAGTAACGCGTTGTGTGTGTGTGTTTGTGTGAGGGGAACAGGGTCACATCACAGGAGAGTGAACTGTCTGTCAGAAAGCATAGCACGTCAGCTGTCTTAACCGCGGCTTGTGTACTGCATCATCACTGTGTCTGTCACGCGACTCTGTTGCCCTTTCAGCTTGAACTGATGGTAAATCTAACGACATTATTAACTTCTTGATATTTACTTTGAAAGCTGAAGCTGCGATTATGGTAAGTGGCGTTACATTTCCGACACGTGCTTGAGGTGTTCGGCCAATCACAACACACTGGATAGCTGTCCAATCACAGCACACCTCGCTTGCAAAGGAGGGGGCTTTTGAGAAACGACGTGTTTGAAGAGGCGGGGCATAGAGGACCTACAATAATGTACAGTATTTGAAAAATTATGTGTTTTTTGAACATTAAAGCATGTCAACATATTCTGTTACACCAAATACACCAAATAATGATCTTTAAAAAAGCATCAAATGACCCCTTTAACTATAGTAAGCCTTAACTGAGTTACATTAATGGAACTAAAGACACTGTTCCAAGATGTCATGAAACCGATGCTCGTCCTTCACTTTTGAGCCAGAACAAAACAAAATCAATAGAGATGACTCAAAATACTGTCTTTTATTTCTTTGGCATAGTATTGATTCCTGCCCTTTTGGCGTCATTTCTACACCTCCTTTAAGCCTAAGTGTTTTTCTTTTGCCCGAGGAGAGGGTGTTGGGTTTGAATGACTCACTGTTTTGTTTTCTGAAGCTCCTTGAAAAGGTTTGGGTGACAGTGTCCATACTTGCTCCTGTGATCCCGTCTCTGACCTGGAGGGGAGTTTTCTGCTCACGCTCGGAGATGTGCGGAAATGCCCTGTAATATATAATGAGAGGTTTTCATAAGTCAAAATGCTGTTAAAGTGATACTGTGTCTCAGAATAATGTTGGAGGAACACAGGCTGATGCAAAAGGTCCTGCGTTTGTTAACAGTATTAATGTATTTTCTGAATAAGGGTGGAGAGGTGAGTGTTTGCATAGGGAGGAGATGAGCTGTGGACCTCCAGGATGAATCTTTGGCAACATTTTTGTTTATGGATGCTTATAGTTAGTCAGCAGGGTGGAGGAGAAGAGCACATATTCAGTATATGATTTCACACCTGATCGTGTAAACAACAAACAATCAGACACAATATAGGGAAAATATAAAGGTGTGTTTCTGTTTCAATTGAATCTAATACCTTGATGATAACGTGTGCCTCAAATAAAACATGAAATAAATGGATTTGTCAGGTTGATTTATCGGCCAATATTTGGTCAGTAGTAATGGATTTTGAGTAAATAAAGAGTAAAATTAGCCTTGATTTAATTTCAACATTTTTATGTATCTCAGAGTATAATGTATAAAATACTATAAATAAAATATATAACAAAATAATATATAGTACAAATTAAATATAATTATAAATTCGGAATCAGAGGTGTTTCCTTTATGTCTACTTAATTAATAAAATGCTAAATATGATAAATCTAAGACTATTTTATCAAATTATTCAGCCATGTATTTATTTATGTAGTCAATTTTATTATTTGCATCGGCCAATAATAATGCACATTTTGGGCTTTCGGGTAATTATAGAATATAATTTATAAATATTGGAAATTATAACGATCATTGAATTGATCTCTTTTATCAAAAAAAATCTATAAATTTAATGCACACCAAGATAAATGTAATGCTTATGTATAATATAATTCAAAATCTATTATATAAAAAATAAATGTATTGGAATTAATGTATCACTTAATTTAGAAATACCTATAAATACAATAATGTTTATGTATAGAAATGATAAATATATAATATCAGCATAAGCATTCCTTACAGTAAGAATTTTAAGATCATTTTTAAACCCTGGCCTAACCCAGGGTTAAACGAACGAGCAGAGTGAAACATATACAAGATAACTGATTATTAACGCAGGATTAAAACCAGACAGTGTTACCATTTTTAAGTTCTTTTTCATGTTAGCATTTTTATCAAATACTGAGAAGAAGAGAAGAAATGAGCTTTCGTTGCTCCATCCTTTCCTTCATTTGATTATTTTCTTGATGGATAGACAGGATTCCTGTATCTTGTGCCTATTAAACTTTAGCTCCAGTTTTAAGAAATGTACCTGAGTGCACATTAAGTGCCTGAACAGAAGCAGGCACATACGAAGTCTGGACACATGTAAACACCAGAACTACCAGATCCAACTGCTTTAGTGGGAAACTGGTGCTTGACACACTGGTAGAAGAATCCAGTAAAGAGCAGAGCGACAGACAGTAGACGGGTTACATAAGCACACACTCCTCCCTCAGATCCACTCAACATCTGGAACTCAAACCAGAGCCGACCCGAGGAAATGAGACTTCAGAAACTGAAGAGAGAGAGACACATGAACAGGCACACTGTCAATCTCTCTTTGCTGACATACTAATAACAGAAAGTATCTAAAGGCTAAATGTGAGGGAAATGGATTTAATAGATGCAGAGAGAGTGTGTGTGTGTGTGTGTGTGTGTGTGTGGTGTGTGTGTGTGTGTTTATTGTGCGGACTGATCAGGATTATTATATCAAATTATAACATCTAAACTGAGTCTGACATGCATTACTGTTTCTGGTAATGTGAGTGTGTAGTTTATGGAGAAAAGACAGACTATATGTGAGTTAGATTAAAGTTCTGGTTAATTTTCATAGGAGCTGAGTGAAAACAGATCCAGTATCGGCAGAGGTCTATGGAAAGCTCGGCACATTTCCATACGATTACAATAGCATTCACAACGCTCAACACATGCCTGACCCTTCACTTATATATTTTGATTAGCTTACTACCAGTAAGACTACTTTTGAGTTAAGTTGAACACCATTTCGACCTGCTTGCTTAAATCCATTCTGCAAAATGTCACAAATGTCGCCCAAAACCAGCACCCGAAAATGCATGCACAAGTCCAAATAATAATATTCTAATTAAATATAATTAAGCAAATATAGTATAATATAACAATAAAAATAAAAACAAGAGCGTCCACAAAGGAGATTTCTTCCAAAAAAAAAAAAAAAAAGAAGTCAATGGCATTCAAAAGAGGAACCCCAATTCCTGAACCATCAGCATAGCTATTAAATTCAGGCAGTTTGCTTTTTGCTATGAATAAAACAAGAGGTGGTATTTTGTTAGTTTAAATCATTTTAAATGCTTTTTTCCAAAGACAACACCGAACAATGCATGGATTTGTCAAAAGAATATATAGGGATATAAAAGAAACAATAAAAATAAAATGAAAAATAAAATAGAATAGAATTGAAGGGGGTTTGAAACCTTGAGGGTAAATGGAGGAAATTTCTTTAAATCCATTCCACAAAATTCCACAGATTTCCCCCAAGCCAGCCAGAAATGCATGCATATATAGCAATATACTCTAGTTATTTATGATAATTAATATAATGATATAACATTAGTAAAACTAAAATAAAATAAAGGTTTGAAAAACTTAAAGCAGCACTATGTAATTTTTGGCGCTCTAGCGGTTAATAAACTGAACTGCACACATCCTGCGGAAGAACATTCCATCCGGAGCTACTTTCTCTAAGTTTATGTCTATGGCGATTCACGCAGGTATGTGTTACTCCGCAGCGGTGACGACCCGACCAGGCTACAATAGTCAAAATATAAGTACTTATTATAAGTGTACCGTAGTGATTCAGAATAAGACAAAACCCCGGGTTTGATGAGTCCTCGTCATAGATCCATTTTGCAAATTTTGAACAGAAAAAGTTACATAGTGCTGCTTTAAGGATGCAACATTAAGTGGTTAAGTGAGAACAAATATAGAAATCCTAATAATCACTTCTCTTTTCTTTTTTGGCTGATCACTCATTAAAACACTATTTATCTTTTCTATTCTGCCCTTTTTTTCTATGGGACAGCAATTTTAGTTTTGGTCTTTGTCCTGATTGACACTTAATGCGTTAATAAACATGCGTGTGTATGTGTGTGTACACAGCTCTGTCTGTCTGTGTGTATGCAAGAAATGTGTGTGAAAAACACTGATGATCAGGAAGAGAGCTGATGTGCTCATGTGATCGTTAGTGACTCAGGACTCAGTCAGTATGCTGATAAAGATCAATAAACCAATGCTGACTAGAGCTGAATCACACACATTTATTTATTCAGTAAGAGGTCATATAACAAGCAGGAATATGTCTGGTCAGGATGATAAAAGACCCAGCAGGGTTGATTTAGAGTTTAATGTTTTTAGAAGTCTCTTATGCTCACAAGGCTGCATTTATCTGATCAAAAATACAAAACAGACAATAATATTGTAACATTTTATCACAATTTAAAATCATTACTTTTTATGTGAATATATTTTAAAATGTAATTTATTCTTGTGATCAAAGCTGAATTTTCAGCATCATTACTCCAGTCGTCAGTGTCACATGATCCTTCAGAAATCATTCTAATATGCTTTCTGATCACTTTTGATCAATTTAATGCATCCTCTGAATAAAAGTATTCATTTATCTCTTACATGCTATTCTAAACAGATTAAGTAAAGACTATAAACAGATTTCACTGTGGATCTGATGATTGTAAATAAAACCACTGACATTTGTGTGTTTTTGTTTTTAAAGAGGCGGAGACCATGTTTACTGACCCCTTAAGATGTAATCTGCCTATTGTGAGGAATACCGCACTCTCCCACGTTTCCTGTCAAACAATACATATTGTGCTCAGACAGGAAATGCCACCGTGTTTTTCTGTGGCCAGCGATACATTTAATGCATAAAAAACCCATATATGTGTGCGTGTATATAAACAACAGAACAAAATGATGCAAAATGTTCCACTGAATAATTACAGAGATCTACATGTCATGCTGTATCCAAAGCAGAGACGGGAGACAAAGAGACGAGAAACATGCTTGGATCACGTAAAGGGAAAATGTGGTCATTAATCTGGGCAGGAGGAAGCATGTGACATCATTCCCAAGAAATATCAAAGAGTTCTGTAGTGGAAGAGAGACGCCGCCAGCAGCAGAAGTATGTGTGTGTGTGTGTGTGTGTGTGTGTGTGTCAGGAGGGCAGCGGGTGAAGTCTGTCCCGCTCAAAATGACCACTTGTTTACAAATACATTGTGTGGTTATGAGCCTTGAACGTCATGCTCCATCACTAAACAAGCCCTCAGAGAGTCCCATTGGTGTGTCTTACTGAAAAAAGACCCTCTGTGCAGGGAAAGTCTGTGTGTGTAATGTGTGTTCAATCTCGGCCAGGGGAAGGGGGAAAAAAAAAAAAAAAAAAACGGGGTGTTTTCCATCTAAACGGCCACGTGAACCTCCTGTGTGCATTCATGAACAATTCACGATACATCATCAAACCTATAATTGTACATTTTAAATCTGAAACTATCCTAAAAGTCAGCTTAAGCCCAAAGTACACTTCAGTTTTGATACAAATGCTTAGCCTGCAGCAGTGACGGCGCTACACCGGGGCTGGGGGGGGCTATAGCCCCGTCAGAATTATTAATAGCCCCGGTTTACTATGACGTCATTCAATTCATTATTTCTAGGCACCCCACATATTGGTCTAGCCACCCCTTAGCACGGTGAGAGAAAAATTCTGTGCCGCTGGCCTGTGAGCATGGTGTCCAAATAAATGTAAGGCTGCGTACAATTCATGAAAAGACCCCAAAGTCGAGCACTCGTTAAGTGGAAATCGGAACTGTCTTTTTTCATGAGAGAATATATAATGAAACAATTACAGCACCTTAATAGCTGGGTAAATCACTTAAAAGCAAAAGTCAGTATACACGCCATATTCTTGATCAAGTCACTTGTTGTGCCACACTTCGAAATTCATCCCTTGTCAGTGTCTGCGCTATTCTCTCCAGAAGTTATCGCTCATAAAATCTCTTTATACTAGTTTAAACTATAGCGTTGTGGATATCTCTTAGTGGATATCTCTTAATATCACACAATCACATTGTCACGTGCACAATTTTCAATGTGAGTTCCTTGTAATTTTTTTTGTTTTATAGGCCATGGGGTAAAATTATGACTCCGCAGTGTTGCCAAGTCCGTGGTTTTTGGTAATTGGGATACTTTTCCACTGTTGCCACACAATGCTACTTGGACGGAGTATAATACGAAGGAAAAAATGCAATTGAGCAAGTTTTGATTAGCATTTGGGCTGGTTTTGTTTCGCAGACCTGGCAACCCTGCAGTACAATATGTGCGTCCTATGCTGCATTCACGCCATTTCATAATTACTGTAATTTCGAAATGACAACACGTGACGTTCTACTTGGAGCTGTTCACACCCTTGGACGGAACGATCGCACATAGTGACCAATGAATTGTAGCTCTCAGAAAAGTCCCGGTTCACAAGTTGAATTACCGAGTTTCTACCGAGGCCGGAAAGCTTTTTACAAGTTGCTATCTTGTAATCACGGTAATTGTGATATGGCGTGAATGCACCTTTAGACAATTTGAAATTCAAATTTTTCCCACCTCCTACTTGGAAATAATGCCTGGAACGCCGCTTGAAGTTGGACATCCTACCTTTGAACTCGAGGCAGATCGATCAATTCTTACCTCAGCGAGACGCGTCGTTTGACGTCACTGTTTCCAACGAACATATTGTGGAGCTACCTTATGTCAAACTTCAAAACATACATTTTTAGCTGTTGTCAAAATGAATGGCAGCATTTTGTTAATTATTTTTTCAGTTTTTGCCATAATTGACACAAAAATATAAAATGTTCTTGTTGTGTCATGGCGACATGTGGTCAATATGTTCACATGACGTGCGATTGACTGGAACTCTCTGTGGTTAGAAATGGGACATTTAAATTGGGATGTTCCCTCTTCCAACATTGTCTGGATCATGGCATATGCTGATTATGGAATTTGTCACGTGTACTGTATGCATACTTATCATATGCAAAAAGCCTAATGCTGCGTTCAAGTCCTCCTGGGACGTTCGTACTTAAGAGTTGACAAGTCGTAATTACGACGTCAGGTGCGTTCAAGTCAGTTTAGTCGGCACAAGATGGCGGTGTACCTTCTTTTAATAAATTACAAGAAAATACAACAGGGTCTGCATTTTTTATACTTGGATTTCAGCTGCGTAACAAGAACATGAGCAATTGAAGTTTATAGGACAACTAAACTATCAATTTAAACAAAAATTTACCGTCAACTACAGACGTTGCATCCATCGATTCCGCCATGTTTCTCAGTGACATGCCCCCAACTCGTAAACTCTGGGCTTAAAGAACATTTTGAGTTTCCCACTCATAATAACGACTTTGTGGTGGCGTTCATGTGCATTCAACTCATAAATACGATCTATCCGACATGACTTGAACGCACCATAAGTATATGTTGAGCTTTACATAAGAAGTAAACATTTGTTTTTTTCCCCCCACATTCCCACCATCTGCATGAGAACAATAATAGTTTTCAGACACTGCAACTGTGAAATCCACGGCCTGTGGCAACACTCGATGGTAATTTTCTATCTTAATGACGCGCAGCGTGAGAGAGCGCTTGTGTTTATGGTGCATTACCCATGACTGCACCAGTGGACTCTAATCTCACTCTTCAACACAAACTCTCTCAATGGCTTTCACAGGACACTGTTTTACATGGGAAATATAATGCTAGAACTTTACTTTAGTAAAATAATACTTACTATGTTGCTAGGATGATTTGGATGTTTTTTTTAGCCTATTGACCCGCCTCAGGTTTCTGTGATATTCTGGACTCAAGGCCCATTCTTACTTATATACAGTAGATATAGTTTAAAAAATCTCTATAAATTAAAAAAAAGTCCACACCACACGGAGTCAATTTTACAGAAAGTTTTTTTTCCCAGCTGATGAACAAGAAACAGCTTTTAAGAACAGCAAACATAAAGTGTTTTGCTTTCACTCCCCCTTGATTATTATCAGTAACAAATAAAGTCATTCACACACCCACAGGGAAATCCCTGTTAATAGTCTCATTTTAGATACTTAATTCAAAATATTTATACCAGAGTATAAAATACGTATAACTAAAAACAATTACAAGTTTATTATACATAAAAATGGAGTTCTTATTCTGATGGGATACTTCCATTTCATTGTTGTAAAAGTTCAATCCTCATTTTAAGTTTAGGAAAAACAAAAAAATAGACTGTCTTTAAATATTATATATATATAGATTATAATATATATATATATATTATATATCACTATTTTCTTAACTGCTTGTCTGAGTGTTAAATAAATGTAAATAAAATATAATAATTAAAAAATAATCTAAAAGAAAATTTCAATTATCCAAAGAAACTTACTGTACAAATGATATCTGCAGCAGACAATGAACCAAACACCCCAACTAGAATTATCGTTTCATTTTATTCAATAAGCTTGTCATAAATTATAGCACATTAAAATATTTTTTTTGTGTTGAGAGTTACAAAGTGGATAGCAACATTTGTTGGTCTCAAAGAAAACAATGCATTGCCAGCGAGGAACTTCGTAGCTTCATTGAATGGTTTCAAGCAGCTGATGTTGAGAAGCCAAGAGGAGAAGTTGAGCAGCCACTGTTGAGTCGATGCTGGATGAAGACAGATGAATTATTACACCATCACAACGGACACGGTTTCACAAGCCACATTACATAAGGACAGGAGGCATTGGGAGAGGGGAAGTGACAGGAGAACAAAAGGAGCAAATAAAGAAAACATATAAAAGCACAAAGTGTGTATGAGCGGATGTTTAGAGTGAATAATAATATGCAACAAAGAACTCTGCATGTTTTGCATGTATTAAAACCCAAAAATACATGCTTACAATGATTCTGACAATGGAAACAAACACAATATAACATACAGGAAAATGAACACAGAAAATGTTTCTTCGCTGCATCTGGCTACTCATGATGATGGCTAAATATGAAAGGAGAGTAAGCAGATGGGAATGATTGAAAACTTGTTCAGTGTCTCTATGTGCAAGTCAAGTCCACATTTCATATTTGTCCTCTGTGCTCACATTTTTTGCCATAATAGTCCAATAAACATTGACTTTTTAACTTCTTTTATCCTTAATTGTCTTTAAACACTCCCCCCACAGAGCCACAGGCTTTGATTGGCCGGTGGGGCCAGGGGGCGTGTCTCTGCCTCTCTGCGGTCCAATCAAAGAGCTCCCTTGCTATAGTTGAGCCGCGGAACAGAAGCTAGCCTTAAACCTGGGGCCGGTTCGATGAGGTTCCTCCATTCTACTTCGACATCTGCTGCTGAACGTGAAGCAAGAACTCGTAATAAGAGAAGGCAGATTCAGTGCGGTCCTCCACGAGGTGCTGGAAAAAACTGGTCTTGGTCGAGGCGTCGTCCCTGGAGAAAAACAATTGCATGATGGTTAAAGTCAACATGAAATCATAACTGGCCCTATTTTACTGTGAATGATTTATCTGTGCATGTGTCTTCCAATCTTTCATCAAAATATAAATTGTGATCAATTTTGATATCTAGTCTAGATATTTTTAAGAATTCTGGTAACCAAACAGTTTTGTGTCCCACTGACTTCCATAGTATGGACAAAAAAACTAAACAAAAAAATACTATGAAAGTAAAAAAAAAAATCACTACATTACAATAAAAACTGAAAATATAAGAATAAAAGCTAATTTCAAAGTATTTATAAATATTAGAATAGTAGAAAATAATATATATTATAAAATAACACTATGCATTATAAAATGGAAAGTTGTGATTCTGATTGGATGTTTTTTTTAAATTCCATTACATAATAAATAATAATACACTTTTTTCTTAATTGACTTGCCTGGTTAAATAAAGGTTAAATAATTAAAGTAATTAACACATCAAAATGTAAAATCTAAGGCCAAACTGAAGTAGGGCTTTGAAACAAAATGATATTTTGATAACGATGAATCTAAGATATTAGACGATTTAATCGACTAATCACGTATTTCAGGGTAATCATAGACATGAATTGATTATTCTTTTTTTCAGCTTTTGCAGTTAGTTAAAATATTGAGCTATATATATTTTAACAAATAAATAAAGGTAATCACTTCAGCTTTTGAAAGTCATTATGTAATTAGTTATACAATTAATTTATACAAATAAATATATATATGGCACACAAAATGAGATGGCAGAGAAACTCTCATTCACCATTTAATTAGCTATATGAAAAAGTAGCTGAATGACACATCATTCTGCCTAAAATCTCTTTTTGTAAGTCATATGGATAAGAAAAAAAAAAAAGTTAAGTGATAAGACGTTTTATTTTTAGATAAACTATTTTATTCACAACATAATATCTCTTAAAATACCTTATAGGGTTATGATAATCAAAACAGTCCTGAGCTAGATCAAGCTTTGATCTCTGCAAACCAAACTATAACTTTAATAAAATGTTTTTTCCCCACTAATACAAATATTTAATAATTTGCTAGCTCCACACCGGAGAGCTGCTTAATAACAGAAAATCAAGTTGTAATTCTAACTGAAAGCGACACTGACTCTGGTTTTTCATGTTTAATACTGTAAAGGTGCTTGATTTAAGGCTATCTATTGCATAAAGTACTAAACAAATAAACGTGACTTGACTGGACTTTACTGGAGTACCAAACTGCAGAGCTCGTGCAAACATCCACATAGCTGTAATCAGATGCGTTCTTAACTGCTGCTTTCACACTGCAGTCAGTTTTTGTTGTGTTTATTTTGTTACTGAGAGGAAAGCGCGCAGTAAATTAGGGCTGCACAATTAATCGAAATTAAATCGCGAAGGAAATAAATCGCGATTAGGCAGAAGAACTGCATGAACTGTGTTCCGATCGATATAACACAGTGTTCATTGCTCCCTACTACCTGAGCAGGGGAAATCCATTGAAGTTCACTTCACTTCAGAACATGGGCTGGAACTGGAATTAGGAACCGCTGATGTAACCTATTGTAGTAATGTTGTCTCTGGTATTCTGATCTGTGAGTGTAAATGCGTTCAGGGGCGTGGCTTTGACCGGCGATTGCAGGGAGGGTGGGACGTACGCTTTCAGTGCTATCAGGCTAAAGTTTAGCATTTTTTCCAAGATTCCTACGGCAATTAATATACCGGGCGGCCACTCAAGTAACGTCTACGTGGGGAAGCAGGCATATATATACATATATATATATATTGTGGCGAGTATCCCAAGTCCAGATTAGCATCGCCCTGGAAACACCGCTGCCACACTGATCACAGAAGCACAACACCTTTGCGTGATGAGTGGCGCACCTGGAGCTAGTTCCCGCTGGCCATAAAAGCCAGGAGAATAGACACCAGCGGGAAGGCACGCCAGAGCTCTAGGCGACATTAATGCTTGTTTCTGATTTTTCACAGACTCCGAAGGCACCCTGGGATAGGGATCTGCACCACGGCACTTCACCACACGAGCACCACTCTGAGACGAGCACCGAGCACCAGTCATCAAGGGCACATGTGATCAGTGTGTGTGGGCAAATAAATCACCCTCCAAGGCTCTTTCGACCAGTACCGAGTCGGTGTTCTCATTCACCCCGCGACATATAGTGGAGAATGCGGGCAGAGCAGGTGAATTGAGACACAGACTGGTACCGCCAGGTGGCCTTAACGATATCTGTGCTTCTTCTAGGAGAAAACGCTCTCTTCCTCCGGACACATGGAAGAGGTCATCCGCCACCTAACGGAGCTCTCGGCCCGCCAGCAGCAGTTAAAGAGCGACTGGCCGCCCGGCAGGAATATACTGACAGGGTCGTGGAACAGCTGCAGGCCAGCGTGGCGGGGCGCCTGCCCCTCCCGGAAGCACCGGTCAGAGCGCACCAATACCTCGTCCAGTTTACCGAGAACAACGACATCGAGGCTTACCTCCACACGTTTGAGGTCATCGCGGCCCGGGAGGGGTGGGTCCAGGAAGAGTGGGCTCGCATCATCGCCCCCTTCCTAACCGGAGAAGCGCAGCGGGCCTATTATGACCTGAGGGCACCCCGGAATGAACAGTATAACGAGCTCAAAGCCGAAATCCTAGCCAGGGTGTCTCCCATGGGGATTGCGCAACAGTTCTATCAATGGACCTACGATGACCGGCGGCCAGTGAGAGCGCAAGCTGCGCAACTGCCCCGATTGGCTCACCTGTGGCTTCTCGCGGGGTCCCCGACCCCAGACCAGGTGGCTGAGAAAGTACTCATCGACCGACTGCTACGGGCCCTGCCCCGCCCGCTGAGGCGCCCGGTCAGTATGCGAAACCCCCAGGACGTCCACAGCCTGGTAGAGGCGGTCGAGCTGGCGGTGGCAACAAACGCCCGCGAGGCAGGGGAAAGAACGGGCCTGGCGCCAGAAAGGGGATAGGAGCGGTGTCGCACCCCCCCGCTCGAAGGTGCACCGCGACCAGGCAGCAGACCGGTGGTACCCGACGGGGCGGATGAGCCAATGACCACGGAACCCCCAGCTCCGACGGCTCGGGCATGGGTGGCGGGGTGTTTCCTGCACCAGGACGGACGTCCCCCGGGCCCCAGCAGGAGGGTACAACTGGTACCCGGAAGCCATTCCACTGCGAGCGGCCAACGCCAAGAACATTGCCCGCGAGCTGTTTCTGCTGGCCAGCCGCGTCGGGATCCAGAAGGAAATCCTGACTGACCAGGGTACCCACTTCATGTCCCGGGTCATGGCGGACCTCTGCCACCTCCTCAAGGTCAAACAACTGAGGACGTCTGTCTACCACCCACAGACGG
Organism: Sinocyclocheilus anophthalmus; assembly: GCA_018155175.1. Classification (NCBI taxonomy): domain Eukaryota; kingdom Metazoa; phylum Chordata; class Actinopteri; order Cypriniformes; family Cyprinidae; genus Sinocyclocheilus; species Sinocyclocheilus anophthalmus. The sequence goes on along the minus strand of JADLZN010001089.1, from coordinate 23,360 downwards.
ATGGCCTGGTGGAGCGATTCAACCAGACGCTCAAACAGATGCTGAAGCGGGTGGTGGCCGAAGATGGGCGCCACTGGGACCTCATGATCCCGTACGTGCTCTTTGGAGTCCGGGAAGTACCACAGGCCTCCACGGGCTTCACCCCCTTTGAACTGCTGTTTGGGAGACAGCCCAGGGGCCTTCTAGACGTGGCTCGGGAAGCCTGGGAGAACCAGCCCGCCCCCCTTCGTAGCCTCATCGAGCACGTGCGAGAGATGAGAGAAAGGATTGACCGGGTCATGCCACTGGTTAAGGAACATCTCGTGACCGCCCAGCAACGGCTGTACGACCGGCCAGCCCAGGCCCGGGAGTTCCAGCCGGGCGATCGAGTGGTGGTACTGGTCCCGACAGCTGCGTGCAAGTTTCTGGCGACCTGGCAGGGTTCCTACACCGTAGTGGAATGGATGGGACCGGTGACGTACCGGGTGTGGCAACCGGGGCGCCGACGGATGGAGCAAATCTACCATGTCAACTTGCTCAAGAAGTGGGTTTCCCCGGCCCGAGCAACTCGCCACGTTAGCCCATACCGGGCCCCCAGTAGTGGACATAGAACCGCAGCTGTCGGCGACCCAGAAAACAGAGCTCGAGGCCCTGGTCAGTCAGTTCAGGGATGTGTTCAGTGAGACCCCAGGTAGAACCACCATCATCGAACACGAGGTCCGCACACCACCAGGAGTCGTAATCCGGCAGCGGCCCTACCGGATACCGGAAGCTCGCCGGCCGGCTATAGAGGAGGAAGTCAAGAAGATGCTCCAACTAGGAATCATCGAGCCCTCCTGTAGCCCTTGGGCCAGCCCCATCGTGATGGTTCCAAAGCCGGATAACACCCTCCGGTTCTGTAACGACTTCAGGAAGGTCAACCAAGTCTCGGCCTTTGACGGCTATCCCATGACCTGACCAAGAAGGGGCAGCCGGAGAGGATAAACTGGACTCCCGAGACCGAAGCCGCCTTCCAGGCCCTCAAGACGGCCCTGACGTCCTCCCCGGTCCTGCATGCACCAGACTTCGGCTGCCCCTTCACCCTATATACGGACGCCTCCGGCACCGGGTTAGGGGCAGTCCTCTCCCAGCTCCGAGAGGATTGAGAGGAACACCCCATAGTCTACATCAACCGGAAACTCTCCCCCGCGGAGACCAGGTACGCCACCCTGGAAAAAGAGGCCCTGGCCATAAAGTGGGCAGTCCTGGAGTTAAAATATTACCTGTGGGGCCACCGGTTCACCCTCGTCACTGACCATGCGCCCCTGCAGTGGATGTCCCGGGCGAAGGACACAAACGCCCGGGTGACACGGTGGTTCCTGGCACTCCAGGACTTCCACTTTCAGGTACAGCATCGGGCCGGGGCCGAACACGGAAATGCTGATGGGCTCTCCCGGGGCTGGGTTGGATGGGCAGGTCTAACAGGTAACAACAGGCAAACCCCCCCCGAATGCCCCCGCAACAAGTTGCGTCCTTCCCCAGAGGACCAGGTCGACGCCTGGGGGGGGGGGGAATGTGGCGAGTATCCCGAGTCCAGATTAGCGTCGCCCTGGAAACGCCGCGGCCACACTGATCACCGACGCACAACACCTGTATCTGATTATTTCAATATAGGATGCATTGGGATATTAACATTTATTTACATGGTGAATTCGCTGCATATTACCAGTGTTTAGTTTCATGCTCAAATGAGTTATTTGAGACGGTCATATTGCTTTTATATGTTTCTTTCTTTTTTTTAATAATGCAGCAGTGATTTTTTTCCTCATATTTGTTCAACAGTAGGTATACTTCAATAAAATGTTCGTATTTCGTATGGCTTTGAAAACGCGATTCAGGAATCACTTGGTAATGTACATGAAAATATAGCAAAAATCTGCCATAAACATAGCATTGTAATGAGAACATTATAGAATGTGAACTCTATAGTAAATTCTGACTTCTTTCCTTGGCCGTGTTTCAGCGCGCTGTTATGAAAGCGCATCACGGTAGCTCTCTCTCTCACGCTATAACGCGTAACTTAAAAGTTCACTGGCATTTGCATCCTTTTGTGCATATACAAGTTGTAATGTTACATCTATGTTATGTATCCAAGTTATCTGATTAATATCATAGGATGTGTCATAGATGCTTCTTTTTTTTAATAACATTGCTGCATCATAATCATAATCTAAGAGTTCTAATCATGTGTTCATGTTTTCATAGACAGGTTTTCATGTAATGTTTTTATTGTTAACATTCATTTTCATAACAGTACTACGAGTATTTGTTATTGAAACCTATCGATGATCGAAATGAAAAATTGCCCAAAATGCCCATCCCTTAATATATATATATATATATATACATACACACTTTTTTTTAATAATAGAAATGATCATTCTACTAGAAGAGAGTCTTTTTTGTCAGCTGGGGATGTGTGGATTATTTTGAAGCGGTCTAAATAGAGCTACATATTTTGTACCATCAAAAATGGTCTATATTGAGCCCCAATCACCTGCATTAAATGGAGAAAAATCCTGGAATATTTTCCTCAAATTTTCTCATACGGCTGAAGGAAGAAAAAAAACATCTACATCTTAGAAGACGTGGGGTAGTAAATAATCAGAAACTTCAATTTTGGTGTGGCGTATTCCTTTAAACCTGAGGAAATGTAGGGGGCTCGTTTTTTAAAAACTGGATTTCAAAAAACATGCAAACATCTAAAAAAAACTTTTCGAAGGAATGCAACTCCCACAGTGAGAGGAGTCAGTCTGTGATAGCATAAAAACACACCATCCTCCCTCAGGAACAATATGCTGCCCTGTGACTATGAATAACAGGGGGCGAAGGGAGAGATATAGAGATTGGGAAAGGATGGAAGGGAAGAAAGAGTAGGGCTGTGCGAATAATCGAAATCGCGATTTGAGACTTTGCGATTTCCTAATCGCAAAGCCTGAGATGTGGACGCGATATTACTCTGTTCCAGAGCATATGCATGACTGCCAGCCTTGAGTTGCAATCTTACTAACCAATAGAGTGAGCGCACCTCCGTTATCCCCAATCAGCACTGCTTAGCCAAACGGCGCAACACCCACATTAAAAAAAAAAAACAGGAAGATGGGCGAGAGAGACAGGGGGATTATGGTGTCTACGGTGTAAGATCGATGTTAGGAAATATTAAAAACTAAAAAAAAAACGTATGCAACTTAAGCTTCGAAATGGCAGACAACGAACAAAAAATGTAATTTCCAAGAGCTGCGTCACCGCGCATATCAAAAGCTCCCGTATCGGTTCTGTTTTCAGTACTGGAGAATAAAAGACACATTCTTAAGATGTTTTTGTTAGTACGTGAACGTCATCTTACACATTTTATCTCCCCAACAGATTAATTTGAAATAAGTTTATGATGCATGTAGGCTATTCCCAATTCAGAAGAGCGCACACACAGACTGTGTCTGTGAATGCTTCTCATACTAGCTCCTCTCTGCCCCACGCGGCGCAAATCCCGCATCACGGACGAGCCGTTCACGCTTACCGCAATATTTATACTCGCACCGGGGCTCCGCACTGCAAGTCGTCCACAAGGCGCATATGCAGTATGGATGGAGGCTTGACGCCACGCGCACAACCTGTTTGACTCGCGCTGCTCTGCGGTTTTAAAACGAATGGTTAAAATCAGTCTAATGCTTGCCAAGTCATTGGATGAAATGAAAATTACGCAACATTTTCCACTTGTTCTTAAATCCAAATACTTAAAGGAATATCAGCCTATGTACACATATGTAAACTTCTAATAATGTCTTTATTTATAAAAAAGAAACAAATCTGTCTGGGAAATTCAGTAGTAAGTTAATTCTGTAAAAGAGTATCTTAATCTTGCTGCTGAAAAAAACACACAATTAGACCCTCCAAAAACAGAATAAAAATGTAATGGTTTTACTGGTTATAATGGTAATTGTATTGGTTTTAATGTAAACTATAATGGTGTCTATTTGATGGATTCTATTGGTGGGATGTAATCTGGCAGATGGCAACCAATAGAACAACAGTAATTCCTATTGGAATAATGCCCAAAACAAAAAGGAATTTTGTAATGGTTTAATGGAAACTATAAGAATTTCTGTGATGGTTTCTATTGTTTTTTTCAGCAGGGTAATGATACCCATACTGTGCTGCACATTATTGGCAATATTGAGCTGAAGCTTGACTTTGCAAATTTAAATCGCAAATCAAATCGCAATCGCAATATCTGTCAAAAAAATCGCAATTTGATATTTTCCCCCAAATCGCACAGCCCTAGAAGAAAGCTGTATGGATTTAGGAGAAACAGAGACAGCAGACATACTTGACCACATGAAAAGCAGGATGGAAGGTTCTAGACTCCAGCAGCCAAGAAATGAACGCTCGAGTTCGCTCTGAATACGTCGTCTGCAGCTCAGGGATCTCAGTCTGGAAAACAACAACAATAAACGGGTTTTCTATTCATTCCAAATGTTCTATTCATGTCAATAAAATGAAAGGTAAAGCCCTTCCTGTAGCAAAAAATGTATTTGATTTCCATATTAAATAAATTATATATGTTTAATGACTCTTGATTACCAATGTTTTTGATAGGTTATATCTGGTATATTAAATCATAAATAAATAAAAATAAAACAGACAACAGAATTTCTGAAATGAATCATTTATTTATTGTGAAACTATTATTGTAAAAAGCTTAATTATTAAGTTGTTTTTTGATTAGACATGGTTTTTGATTATTAAAATATATTTAAAACATTAAAATGGAATCCAGAAAAATGAAAACAGAAAACACAGAATTTAGTAAAATGGAAACTCCATAGGGCCCCAAAAATGTAACTTATGATAAACTTTTAATAAATTGTTGTTAAATTCTGCAAGTTACATGATTTAAAGTAATTAGACACTTTTGGTCATTAGCATTTAATTTATACATTATTTATTAATTTATACATTATACATTAATACAGAATCAAGAAAAAGGAATTTGGGGAAAAATACAACTGATTTCATAGGGCCCTAAAATATAATTTTGTTAACCTTTTAATAAATTGTTAAATTCTATTAGTTGCATGATTTTAATTAATTAGACATGCTTTTTGATTACAAACATTCAAATGGAATTCAGAACATTAACAAAACAAACAAACAAACAAAAAAAAAATGAATCCAGAAAAATTAAAAAAGATAAAATGAAATTTGGGGTGGGCAACCTGATTTCTTAGTATGGGGAATCTGGAACATTCAGATGTTTAGGACAGTGGTTTTTGTTTTGAAACTGGAGTGAATTATGTGAGGTTTAGATCATTTAGAGAACAGATACATGGCCCACAATCCCCTCCAGGGTGAGATAATGCTGACCGACAGTGACGCCTTCCAAAATGAAAAACAAATGAGCTGAACTCAAGACAAACTTTGGTTCATTTTCTAATGCTGATGAGAAGCAGCTTCTGTCTTTCATAACATGGAGAATATGATCAAGTGAGCAAAGAGTTTGAGAAACACGAGCCAACGTGTGTTTGCGGCAGGAATGCGGTTTTAACACGTAAGAGGCCATAGTCTATAAATCACTTCCCTGATGTTTCAACAACAACAAAAAAGGCAACAACAAAAAAATGCAACAAAAATAGATTTTTTTTAGTGTCCATTGCAGTGTTATTTTAGTATCACTGATATACTGTTATAGTTTTTGGAAATATTTTGAATTAGATTTTATAGATATTTTCTATTAATAATTTAATTACATTTGCGTAATTTTGTTATTTTTAAGTGCTTTTTCAAAATTTTTATAAATATGCCTAAATATATATTTTTCATTAAGCTTTAGTTTATTTAGTTTTACAATTTTTAGTACCTGTATATTATTTTATCTCTGTTCATTTTAATTTCATTTCAAGTTATGATTTTTTTTTAATGGTTTTAGTTTAGGATAACCTTGGACTTCTTTCTGACCCTCAAAATTAAACTGGTTGTTTGTGCTACTGCGCTTTTAAGACGCCTATAAATAAATGAGCTCTGCTATGACTTGCACAGTTCAAGCTGTCATTCATTAAGTCACTTAATATTAATTAGGTGTGAATAGGTGGTACCTTTATAATGTCTAACTATGCAAGACTTCATGCTAATATGCTCGTGTTTGTGACATCAACGCAATGCGATTCCTGAAAATGTCATTTTTGTAGCTTTTACAAAAGAGCAAGAAAAATCCTGTTCCTTAGGATAAATATGATATGCCACCTTTAACACGACAGGGTGAAAAAAAATACTTGTGAGAAATGGAGAGCAGTTCACCATGCATGCGCACACACACACACACACACACACACACAAAACATCACCATGTTGGAACGTAAGGATGCATAATTGGGGAAGCCCACAGTCACGTATGAACAGCTCATTACAGCACTTCCCCACCCACAAATACATCACCTAAAGAGCAAAGGGCAGAAATCACAGTGTAGAATTAATAAGAGAAGCTGCCGAGACACAACATTGCTCTATCCTGATAACTTGTGTGGTTTTGTGCAGTAATGCTTACGCTGCCACAGTCCATGAGGAAGGCCCCCTCTCTGGTGAGTTTCTCTGCAGTGAGCTGCAGTAACGGAGGCTGAGGAATCACAGAGTCATTCAGGTGCAGCGCCGCCTACAGGACAGATACAGCACATCAATCTATTCATTCTATCCTACACTTCAACATTATTAGCTACTTTTTAAAAAACTGGCTGCTGATATTTGACTAGCTGTTGGCAGTGATTTTTTTTGATTGTCAGATTGATACATGAGGTTTTAGAAAAAGCATGTCAACTTCAACTCCCTTGAAGAGTAATGTTTTTGTTTGTTTGTTGTAGTGCCACAATACAACTACAATTTAACTTAAAGTCTGAGAATGATGCATTACAAAATGTGAGTAAATCTAAACATTGGTAAATATGTATAAAAAAAATAAGATTTTTATAACTTTGTAAATGGCAGGAAATGATTACAGGTGGAAAAGTAAATCCATATTAACATCTATTTAGGTTTGAAGTAGGGCTGCACAATTAATTGAAATAAAACCAAAATCATGATTTAGGTCACATAACGTGCCAGCCATCTTCTCAAACTGTAATGAGAAGCGCTTATAAACTGATTGTTGACAACAAACACAGACACTTTAAATGCTTCCTGCAGTTTTCCACCAAAAAAAATAAAGCTGGTGGTTGATCATTGGAATGAACAATTTAAGATAATTAGTGTCCTATATTTATACAATAAAATCCTCGTATAATAACAAAAAAGTAATAAAACTAAATAGGAATCTTTATATATTATCTAATACTTTACTATCTAATACTATATTATATGATATATATATATTAATTTTTTGTACTGTTCTCATATTACAATAGTACATAATAGTAAATAATAGCAACAATGAACATAAGCAAGTAAAATTAATAAGCGATTATGGCATACTGATATTAAATAAAATATTTTGGCCAAACTACATTTCAGTTATAATACTCTAGCTATTTAAAGCCCCACGATATGGGTAACCACTCGTTAATGATAGTAAATGCATTAACATAAATGAACCAACAATGAGCAATTCATTTGTTACAGTATTTATTCATATTTGTTAGTTAATAAAAATACAGGTGTTCATCTTTAGTTCATGTTATCTCATGCCCATTATCTCGGTTAACAGACACAACATTTGATTTTAATAATGTATTGGTAAATGTTCAAATTAAGATGAACTAAGATTAATAAGTGCTTTTCATTGTTAAAGAATGTAAGTTCAGTAATGTTAACAAATGAAAGTGTTACTCAATGTGTTTGATGTTCATGCTTGGGTTATTGTAGTATGACTATGTTATGTCTTTGCATGTTGTCATTTAGGGAGGCTTTTTTTTATTATCAAAGCAATTGACAGAAAACTAATAATACTGTCACTAATTAAAGGGCCAGCACTCCCTGAATAACCTGGGATTAAATCGGTTGCTCAAAGGCTCAATGGCAACAGATGGTGGTAAGGAATATTAATCAGTAGGGATGGACTCTACAATCCTGCATCATTATATTCCACACCTGTATGAATGTGCGTTACCTGTTCGGTCATGTTGTCGATGCGGTAGAGGTCCGGATGAACCATGTGCATGATCTGCTGCAGCGGCTGACTCTTCAACTCACACATGGAAAACACTCGCTCATCCAGACGGGTGCTAGTGCCGGTTCGCAGAGCTTTCTGAAGGACCAAACACGCAACATATGAAGTATATCAAATGATTAACAGATTAAAAAACAACAATTTACTGCATTCTGAAGATCTGGGGCCTTTTGCCCCTAAGAAACAGATTTGATCCTTTTAATGGCTTTTGAATGACATTTGTTTAGTAGGTGACCCTCTGGAGGTGTGTGTGCATTCAGCGCCCCCACCTGTTTGAGCAGAGCAAGTACATATAGAGGAAAGAGACGCAGGGCTGCAGGGGCAATCAGGCCGGAGGGCTGGATGTTTGAGCCGTTAGCGCGATATGCCGTTAAACAATCCACTACGGCATTAACTAACGCGTCTCTCGCATCAGACAGACTGGACGAGATGGAGCGATCGATAGCTGCGAACAGATACAGAGATGATGTTTCCAGCAAAGCAAAACAAACAAAATCAACCCAAATGATGAAAACACAACTCCATAGTGATTATTGTTTTGTTTGAACATCATGTTGGTGAAAAAATGCTCTCACTGGTGTGAAAATGCATGTCATTAAATTATTTTAAATGAGGGCTGCAACAGCTGATTGCTAAAATTGCGACTAAATGATGAATAAATAAATAAAAGTGCAACAAATTTCAATTATCGATTTATCACATCTGTGCAACGTGCTTGGAAAACATCTACTTGTCCTGTCACTTACATTTGTGCATTTGGCTAACACTTTTATCCAAAGTAACTTGCATTGCATTCTGCGATTGAGACACATTTTCCTGAATAACTTTCTTTTCATTTTGAAGTTCTGGTAAACAATGAGCGCAATTATTTTGTCTAAAATATATTTTTTCTTGAATATTTACATTACAATTTTTTCTGTAATATTTCTTACATTTAATGTAAGTTCAAAATTCAACATGTAACACAAGTAATTGTATTTTTTATGAGAGCAGTGACAGTTTACACAAATTAAATTAATGACAAAAGTCTTTGAAACAAAAAAGTGAGGTGAAATGCAGTAATTGAAAAATTACTGCATTATCAGTGGTTGCATTTTTGGGGCTGAAATTCAACTTGGTTATATATTTAAGCTGTGAAAAATCATATTTTATTACATATTTTTCAGACTTTTGTCATCAATTTACTTCCAGATTACCACAGAGTATAAATGTAAAATGTTCAAATGAATGAATGTATTTTCCTCCAACCTCGTACCAGTAAATATTTAGTCTGTGCTTTTAAATTTTTTTATAATTTTTTCAAAAACTTTTACTTTCAAATGGTAAGCCTACATAAGATACATTCATTATATTGGTTTTCATTGCCTTCTAAACTGTGCATTGTTTGGAGGACAACATTGGGCAGGATATGGGATAACAATTTTTTAAATAATGGATTAAAACGCATTTATTTTTAATTCAAATGACTGTTCTTATTAATAATTTTAACAGATTAATTGAAAAAAAAATAATAATAATATATTGACATTAGTCGCAGCCCTAGTATAAAATACAGTGTTATGTAAAACAACATATATACACATACTAGCACTTAAAATGTCAATGTGTTTATTCTGCTCACCCATGTTGGCCAGAAGGCATGAGACGGCCTGGATATCAGCTCCAGCAAACACTTCACTCAACTGACTGACCACCGGCAGACACAGAGTATGCACTCGGATTCGACGTTTACCTGTCAATCATAAACACATACCAATCAGAGGAAATCTTACTCAGTTTGTGGGAGTGGTCTGATGTTGTAAACATGTCAAAAATGGGTTAGTATAAATGCGCAAAATGCTTGATTACCTTTACTGGATGTGTAAAGAAGAGCAGCCTGAAAACAAGCGAGCGAGGTATCGGCTAAACTCTCCTCGATTGACATCTGCACAGCAAAACCAGAGTCTGGGTTCACGTTGGCCAGAGACAGCAAATCAGTGGAGCGTACAAAGAAGTTGCCATGGAAAGTGTGGATGGACAAGCCTGTTGACCAATCAGAGAAAGTGTCATTAAAAAGAGACATGAAATCACAGGGCCCTGCAGATACTGGTTCATGGAAGTGTCAATCAAAGCAATTGTGGCACAGAATTAGCTTGTGTAACTCCCGCCCCCCCCTTTGTGCACCGCATCCTTCCCTCCCCCCCCCCCCCCCCCCCCCCACTTGGACGGCTTCAAACCCGATCTTTCTGGTGAGGTATCGCTGCAGATCTTTCTGAAATTTCTGTCTCTGCGCCGTATTGTGAATGTGATGGAAGGACGGGTAATAAAAGACACTGCCGGCTGAGTATTTGGACACACAGGCTGCACAAGACGAAAATAACATTTCTTGTTTCGCAACTTTGGGTCACATATCAAGAGCTGAGAAAGTTAAGTGTGTGTATGTGTACCTAAAGAAGCCAGGTCTGAGTACTGGGAGCTCAGTAAGAACAGATCCACTCCGATCTGCTGTCCAGAACAGTCAGAGCCAGTTTTGTAAAAGTCTGTAGCAGGACCCAAGTGCTGGACGTTCTGAACACAAACAAGCAAACAAAACACCCCCCCCCCCCCCCCCCCCTCAAAAATTGCTGAAACATTCATTGAAACATAATTATCTGTACATTTTTTAAATCACAATAAATCATGTTATCTAAGATACTTTTGGTTAATTAATCAGGCACACATTTAACTGCCAAACACCCCCCCACCCCCCCCCCCCCCCCCCCCCCCCCACCCCCCCCCCCACCCACCCCCCACCCCCCCCCCCCCCCCCCCCCCCCCCCCCCCCCACGGGTAATTACAAGTTTAAAATACTCAAGACGCATTATTGAAGATATACAAATGTGTACTAAAACTGGTTTATGTAGTAATATGCCAATACATATGAATTGGAGGTTAGTATTGGGATTTTGCTACAATAATAATATGGTTAAAAGAAAGGCAATAAAAAGATTATTGTGCCGATACTAGTTAAATCTAGGGCTGGATGATATGGCCAAAATTTATATCACAATATAATTTTAAAAAAAGTGGACGTGACATGTGGCCAAGATGTGACCCTACTCGGAATTAGTGCTCGCATTTAAAAACATCAAAAGTTGCACACACCACAGCAGTGAAACACACACACACCGTGAACCACACACCCGTGAACAGTGGCAGCCATTTATGCTGCGGCGTCCGGGGAGCAGTTGGGGGTTCGGTGGTCCTTGCTCAAGGGCACCTCATTCGTGGTATTGAAGGTGGAGAGAGCGCTGTTTATTCACTCCCCCCACCTACAATCCTTGCTGGTACGAGACTCGAACCCGCAAACCTTTGGGTTACAAGTCCAACTCTAACCATTAGGCCACGACTTCCAACACAATTTAATTTCGGGCGATCCGATATAATTATGATATCGATATGAACACTATTAAAAAAGCCTCATAAAAATGGCCAAGAACGGCCACAACAGATGTCTGTACCGACAAACTTATGAAAAAGTTTGCCAACTTTATGAAACCTACTCCTATAAAACTATAAATAAATAAATGTTCACCTTTTATTGGTATTTAGCCTTCATACAAACAAGAAATGTGAAATCAGTGTCAAATAAATCTCAGACTCTCCTTATTAATATTTTTTTACTTCAAACTATAGGCTAACATACCAGTCAAAAGTTTTTGAACAGTAAGATTTTTAATGTTTTTTAAAGAATTCTCTTCTGCTCACCAAGCCTGCATTTATTTGATCCAAAATACAGCAAAAACAGTAACATTTTGACATATTTTTACTTATTAAAATAACTGTTTCATTTGAAAATTAATTATCTGTGATTTCAACAGCAGGAGATTTAGCACCATTTACTCCAGCACATGATCTTTCAGAAATCATTCTAATATTCGGATTTGCTGCTCAAGAAACATTTCATATTATCAATATTGAAAACAGCGAGTCGATTTTTTTTTTTCAAGGTCTTGATGAATAGAAAGTTCAGAAGAACAGCATTTATCTGAAATAGAAATCTTTTGTAACATTATAAATGTCTTTATCATCACTTTTGATCAATTTAAAACATCCTTGCTAAATGAAAGTAATAATTTCTATAATATACATTTTAAAAAGCTGTGATGTGGTGATATGTAAAAAGAGTGTTAATGTTACAAAAGCTTTGTATTTCAGATAAATGCTGATCTTTGGATCTTGCTATTCATCAAAGAATCCTGAAAAAAATGTACTCAGCTGTTTTAAATATTGATAATCAGCAAATCAGCATATTAAAACGATTTCAGAAGGATCATGTGACACTTAAGACTGAAGTAACAATGTTGAAAATTCAGCTTTGATCACATGAATAAATTACATTTTAAAATATATTCAAATAGAAAGCAGTTATTTTAAATAGTAAAAATATTTCAAAATGTTACTGCTTTTGGTGCATTTTGGATCAAATAAATGCAGGCTTGGTGAGCAGAGATAATTCTTTAAGAAACATTAAAAATATTGCAGTTCAAAAACCTTTGACTGGTAGCGTAGGCTGATTATTCTTATAGATTGAACCGTGCATTAACCATGATAACGAGTATGAAACATGCTCCGAATTGCTTCAGAAAACTAAAAAATAGAGCAACAACAAAAGCATGTTGCTGGAAATGGGTTTATTATTGAAAATGCAAACTGCTTGTCTGCCAGCAGGAGGCGCTGTGAGAGCGGTGGAACTAACGGTTTCTCCAGTAATGGCTGTAAACAAAGCAGCTCCGCTCATGAACGCTACTTTATCAGATAAAAATGCCATCTAAACTATTCTGAAGACAGTCGGTTCCCTTCAGAGATACATTCATATAAAACACCCGCGTTTTCATTTTGAAACTTTTAGTGCTCATGTTTATTCAAAGAAAGCAAACGCCACAAATAAATCAATGTATAGGAAAACAAGGTTAATGTATTTAGAAATATAGGAAGTGTTTAAAATATATTCACGTTATGAAAAAAAATTATTATCGCGAACATATTGATATGAAATTAGTGTCCAGCCTAGTTAATCTAGACTTAAGGGAGCTACTGTTTGTTTTTTGTTTAAAGAGAGGAAGCCAACAAAGTATGTGGAGTAGAATTAATTCCAGTATCAGTACAAAAATACCAATATTAAAAAAGATAATATATATATATTTATAACTCTAATATATAAGTATATATAATATGGAACCTTAATTATGAAACAAGTCTGAAAATACACGAATTCCAGCTGCCCAAACGATAAGCAAGATAAAATAGTACTCGTACAACCATCTCATTCATTACCTAACACAGAAAGTAAACATGTCAGAATAAATCAAAGGCAAACCATTAAAGAATCGCTTTGGCATAAATGCATGGTATTAACCAGAGCGATCTATATATACGCAAAATACGGAAGCTGCGTAGGGCCCCCGAAGCACCAGGGGGCCCCTTTGCTCTCAAATATGATTTAATTTTAGTTTCGTTTTTGAATTTGGCCAGCGGTTATTAAAACATGAATGATCATTTCTTTTAACGCGGTGCGCTGTCGCCCTTTCTACGTAAAAATCATTCAAATCATGGAAACGGGAATGTAAGACGTCTCTTGCTCGAGGCAGAAAAATAGAGTGGAAAGTAAATAATACCCCCCCCCCACTGACACCCCAGAAGTATAGGATCGGCTCTGGCATTAACTGAGTGTAAACTGCGCAACAGCGCCACATTTTGACTTTGCAGCGCTCACATTTATTTAATGGAATCATAAACTTTTGAGTTTAATAGTTTAATAATTACATCAGGCCAATCCTGTTTTTCGGTCCACAAAATGTAAGGCCCCTTAAAGGAATAGTTCACCCATTTTAACGATGTCCCTACTACGTTTCAGGGCCTTGAACGTGGTAGTTCCCTTGCTGTCTATGCAGGGTCAGAAAGCTCACGGATTTCATAAAAAATATTTTAATTTGTGTTCCGAAGATGAACGAAGCTTTTACAGGTTTGGAACGACATGGGGTTGAGTAAATAATGCCAGAATTTTCATTTTTAGGTGAACTATCCCTTTAAGACTTTTGTTATACTATTTATGAGTTATTCATTTCAATTTGTACAAACTAAATTTAGGACTTTTTTTTAGACTTTTAAAGAAACTCTGAATATATATTTATATGCCAATTTCTATGCTTGGCAAATGTTAATTCCTTTATAACTGGTTGAAAAACTTCCCATCTTTTAATCACTGAGTATCCACTGATATGAATGTTTGCATTTATGCATGAACAGGATCTGTTTAAGTTGAACGATGATTCAGGAGCGGTACCTTGGTGCTAGATCTGAGGTTGGGGTCTTCCCGTGACTGCAGGAGTCCAGCGCCGAGGGTGGGCAGCTGGGTCTGAAACACAGACACCCGGCCTCCTGTAGGGGACATGAGTTTATATGCCGCCTGCAGAGCCGGACCCAGAGCGCTCTGAGTCTCACGTGTGTGTGTGAACATCCCCGGCAGCGCATTGAGCAGGTCCTTCACCAGCTGTGAGCACATGCACAAACACACTTTCTGTCAGATAAAGCAGCTGCAAAAATGGTGTCACATATCAAAGCTTGTGTGATACAGAGATATGAAGCCGGGAAATGGGAACACAAACACAGCTGACCTCGCACACACAAAGATTACAAGGGTCTTAAAACACACAGAGAGAGAATGATAAGATGCAAACCCTATGTTTTTTTTTGTTTTTGTTTTTTTTGTTTTTTTTTTTAAAAACCCCTCTCTTTGAGATTCACCAGCAGACTGTCGTGTGTTGGGATGAAAACATCTAACAAAATCACAAAACAAACATCACTCAATCACTCATCAGATGCAATGCAATGCTCTGTAGGCCTGTTATGAATGCACAATTTTAAAAATGCTATACTATAGTATAGTATATATGTGAAAGGCAATAGAGTATACATGTGAAAATAATGATTTCTGACCAAATCCTGTGGCAAAGCAATCATTAGTCGTGAAAATGATCAGATAACATCAGATGCTGAAGGGATTTAGATCAAAATAATAAACAATTAATATGATAATATTAATATTTCAAGATAATAAGAAATTGATAGACTTTTTGGCCTTTTAAACCTTAGGTGCCCGGGTTTTTTGGAACAATGGCTGGATTTTGACATTAAAGATGTCAAAAGCTTGTGGCTTGAAAGGGCTTTAAGATAGAGATCTACTTAAATTAGAAAAATGTTGGGCATGACAAAGTTTATGTGGGGTGTAAATATTCTAATCTAATTTGCATGTTATGGCGTCATCAGGGGGCGGCCATCTTGAATTTCATAATATTTAGGAAATAGTAGATATTGAATTGATGTTTTAACTTATTTGCATGTTTTTTTTTTGTCTTTTAATCCTCATTCCAAATGATCAGAAAAGAGGAAACCAACCCATAAAACAGGAGAAAGTACTATATTATTACTATATTACTGTACTATATACTAATAAAACGCATGTGAACAGTAGCCAACTTTTTGATATGTTCATCAGTAATATTCAGGAAATAATACTATTGAATAGTGTGGAATGATACTTGTTTGGGCTTCGTGAACACTCCACCACCTGCCCGCGCACCATTGCGCTGCAAAGAGGTCCCCGGGAGAGCGCGGATTATTAGACGCCGACGTGCCATTTCCAAAAAGGCAAAATATCCCCGCAGGAGTAAGATCGGCGAATAAGATTGCAACACATCGTCACGGTACAATGTTATTAGCCATTTTGGCGATTTTCTTCACAAGTTCACAGCTTACTCGCACGACTATGGAAGAATGCTTCCGCATCAATGACCGATAGTCACTTGCTCTGCTCTTTCCTCAAACACTTTGAATAGGAAGGTGACGGAATTTTGGTCTAGAATCGAAGTACTACATGGCTGCCATCTAGTGGTAGGGAATACAAATGAGCTATTACACCATATTAGGAACTACAGTCAATTTTATTAAGTATGACGTCGAAGTAAATAAGTAATAGGAGGGTTTATATATAGATATATATATCTATATATATATATATACACACACAATAACAAATTAATTTTATATCTAAATGGGTAAAGTCGTGACTTAAATATTCCAGACATAAAATAGAAAAAATAGGCCATCAAAAATAGTAGAGAATTAAACTGTCTAAACGTAATTATAAAATGTATGTAATTTATATAATATGATAAATTATATATATATCTACGGCGGGTACGGAAAGGTATTTGTTCAGACCCCTTTAAATTTTTCACTATTTGTTATATTGCAGCTATTTGCTAAAATCATTTAAGTTAAATTTTTTCCTCATTAATGTACACACAAAACCCCATATTGACAGAAAAACACAGAAATTGTTGACATTTTTGCAGATTTATTAAAAAAGAACAACTGAAATATCACATGGTCCTAAGTATCAGACCCTTGCTCAAGATTTAGTAGAAGCAACCCTGTTGAGCTAATACAGCCATGAGTCTTTTTGGGAAAGATGCAACAAGTTTGTCACACCTAAATTTGGGGATCCTCTGCCATTCCT
The DNA here is from genome assembly GCA_018155175.1 of Sinocyclocheilus anophthalmus. Classification (NCBI taxonomy): domain Eukaryota; kingdom Metazoa; phylum Chordata; class Actinopteri; order Cypriniformes; family Cyprinidae; genus Sinocyclocheilus; species Sinocyclocheilus anophthalmus. Next base: position 6,651 of record JADLZN010001089.1, on the reverse strand, counting down.
CATTGCAGATCCTCTCCAGTTATGTCAGGTTAGATGGTAAACGTTGGTTGACAGCCATTTTTAAGTCTCTCCAGAAATGCACAATTGATTTTAAGTCAGGGCTCTGGCTGGGCCATCAAGAACAGTCACAGAGTTGTTGTGAAGCCACTCCTTCGTTATTTTAGCTGTGTGCTTGGGTCATTGTCTTGTTGGAAGGTTAAACCTTCGGCCCAGTCTGAGGTTCATGAGCACTCTGGAGAAGGTTTGCGTCCAGGATATCCCTGTACTTGGCCAAATTCATCTTTCCCTCGATTGCAACCAGACGTCCTGTCCCTGCAGCTGAAAAACACCCCACAGCATGATGCTGCCACCACCAGCACATCTACCTTGATAAAACTGTACTGAGATTTCTTCTTCAAAGAAACAATTTAAACAATACTGCAAATTTTTGTGATTTCTTCACTAAAGCATAATACATTATGGTACAGTTTGGACATGCCGCTGAGCTGAGATTCAGCCTTACGCTTTGTCAAGACAGATTTATCCTTTAATACTGAAATTAGGGTTTCTTAGCTAAAATCAGATTAACCTTACACCGAAGCCATTAAGCATGAAATACATAAAGACTTCCAATCATAATAGCGGTACCAATTCAAACCCCCACTTTATCTGCCTCTCAACAAGCCAGCAAATAGGGACACCGGGCATCTGAAGTCACGTCCTATTTTAACATGGGCTATCAAGCACACACTTTTAAGTTGCCAGTGTTTAAACTCATAACTTTCGTTTTATTATGCCCGCATTCTCTCCACCAAAATCATGTAGCGGATTATTGTGTAGGGAGTAGATGTTGAATAATTAAACCCAACTCGAATGTTATGATTTTATATTATGTATGATATGTAAGATCCAGCTGCTTAGATAGTGTTACGTGTATGTTAGCACATACTGGAATTATCAGCGGTGACTACATATGTCAGTTGATCCTATGTCCCCCATTCTACTATGACCGTCATACTACCGGTAGAACGATGGATAATATAGTTCTATTATCATGCGACCGAAGTTCGAACTATAGTCTTGTAATCGTAAGATTGTGCTGTCTCCATTATTTGAACTATTGTACTACGAGTATATGAGGTAACAGCAAGAAGGTATTTCTTAACCCCCTCGTAGCTCCACCAGTAGTGTTGTGGTCTCAATGGTAAGCGCTTTACTAACTTGTGTCTTCCCATGAAAACATCTCCCCTAACAGCATTCCCACCTAGTCTAAACAGACTCACCCCCACCTTATCCAACACATGTACAGCGGTTTTAACAGAAACATATGACACACAACACACACACACCCACACACAAACTGCATTGTATAGGAAAGGGTTAAAGTTTAAATCAGCATAGAAAGAGGCATAAAGAATGGATTTTATGGAACCATTTTGCATATTCAGCAGATCAAAGCCTTCAGGGATACGTCAGATTATGAGTTCAAACACACCTTTGTAAAAAGGTGTAACGAGACTTATGTATCAATTTAAGTAGACTAAGTTTGATACTTAGCGCGTTCGGGCTGGTTTACTGGAAAGAGATTCCTTGAGCAAACTGAAAGCTTTCACGTAGATCTTTGCTGAATTAGGGTTCGATGGAGAACCGTTTGAGTCAGTGTTAAGGATTGATGGATAAGGACAAGGCCGAAAGCAGGCACACACAGCTTAGCGTTTCCGGGACGTTTTTTCACATTTTCTTAGCTTATGACCGAACCACCGACTGGGCGGTTCACATGGAGTGTGGTCTTTTAAAGCCTGCAGAGATTCACGCATCTCAAGATGCTTAGTCCAATGAGGAAGGCTGAAATCCCAAGCGGGAGGTGGGAAATACTGGGGATTTTTATGACTCTTGGTCTGTAAGCATGGTATTTTGCATATATAATTCGCTTGGGTGTTGATGCACAAATTAGTAAAGATTATTAGAACATCAATATGTTGCAACGTACTCAGCATATAATATTACACACTTGTTTCGATCATAAGAGGCGAATTCTAGATTACTAGACATGAAATAGGGGAGGTTTTATTAACTAGTGGTCTATTATAACATGAATAAAACAGCATACACTCCAACAGACAATATACAAGACAGTAATGGTATAAACAATGACCAAAGGATATGGGTATTCAACCAAAGAAAGGTTTTCCCATGAATTAATTAGAGAACAGTCCATTCCTCTGGGCATTGTGTGTCTTTCTCATGAGTAAAATGAGGAAGTTTCTCCCCTACATTCCTTTTAGGTCATAAAACCAGTGATATCATGATTAGTTGTCATGGTGAACAAGGTGGGGGATGGTGTTCAGCCGAAATCCTGGCATCCAGTTTATTGAGTGAGGGGGACTGTGACGATTTGTTAATCTAATGAATAATTGATTGGTTAAATCCAAAATAAAAATTAGTGTGTCAGATTGGTCGAGACGCTACAACTGCAAACACAAGTCAAATTGTCATTTTTATTAGAAAGTAACAAATGCAGGTCCAGAACATGGCTGTGATGGAGATGGTCACTGAGAGTCCACTGTGTCTAGTGCTGACCCGGCCTACACTGCAGAGCCTGACACAGCCTGTGGAGAGCAGAACTAATGGGTCAGACAGCCCTGAAAGTAGTGCTGCTGGTCCCACTTTATATTAAGAGGCCTTAACTACTATGTACTAACATCAAAAATTAAGGACAATGTACTTATTGTGTTCATACTGTATTGCAAAATACTTTTGCTGCTATTGAGTTGGGATATGGGTAAGGTTAGGGACAGGGTTGGTGGTATGGGTAGGTTTAATGGTGGATTAAGGTGTAAGGGATGGGTCAAAAGTGTAATTATAAATGTAATTACACAAATTAATTACAGATGTAATTACATGCACGTATTTTTAAAATATAAGTACAATGTATAAACATGTATGTACACAATAATTGCATTGTACCAAATTATTAATTTAAATGTAAGTAGTTAAGGCCACTTAATATAAAGTGGGACCGTGCTGCTATTGTACTGTACACTGAAGCTATAATTTGACAAAAAATAGCATAAAACATGGCCCAGCCTATGTTGTTTGTTGTTTGATGTGAAGGTGTTATTCGCAATTACTGGACAAACAAACAACAAAAACATAATAATAATAATAATTTCAAAAATACTATTTGTTGCTGTTATGTGTTAAATTGGAAATTGCTGTTGTTCAGTTTACATTGAGGTTTATTCCTGGAAATAAAAGAACTTTCCCCATAATTTGTTTCTTTGTGTTCTTCTCTGGTTTTATCAATATTATGTAGCATTTTGGGGCAAATATGCAAAATAGTAAACCAAAACTTGAAGCTAAAATAGCAAATATCTGCACAGCTACTGTAAATTTTCCAGGAGAACTGACATAAGCTGGAATAAATGTGAGCCAGACAGTACAGAATATGAGCATACTGAATGTGATGAACTTGGCTTCATTGAAGTTATCAGGGAGCTTACGAGCAAGAAAAGCTAAAACAAAACACAAAATTGATAGCAGGCCAGTATAACCCAGAACAGCCCAGAAACCAAGAGCTGAACCTAAGTTACATTCTAGGATGATCCTTTCTCTGTAATAGCTCAAATTCATATATGGGAAAGGAGGGGATATTGTTAACCAAATCACACAGATAATCACCTGTATTAACGTTAAGGAAACAACACTGAGTCTCTGTTGAAGAGGCCCAAAAAATTTCATGACATTACTTCCTGGAAGTGTAGCCTTGAATGCCATTAGCACTACTATTGTTTTCCCCAAAACACAGGAGATACAGAGGACAAAAGTGATCCCAAAAGCTGTGTGACGCAACATACAGGACCACTCAGTGGGCCGACCAATGAAAGTAAGTGAACAGAGGAAACACAATGAGAGTGAGAAGAGCAGCAGGAAGCTCAGCTCTGAGTTGTTGGCTCTTACAATAGGTGTTTCTTTATGAAGATAAAAAAGAAAAGATGCCATTGCTGTTAATAAAACTCCAATGAAGGAAAAAATACAAAGCACCATACCCATGATTTCTGTATAGGTAAGGAATTCAACCACTTTTAATACACATCTGTCATTGCTTTCATTTGACCAGTACTCGAAATCACAAGGAAAGCAGTCACTAGAATCTGTGAAGGAATTTCAAGAAAACATTATTTGATTGAAAAGTGCATGATAAAGTCACTTGACCAATGGACTGTATTTCCATTTTATCATTCTTTACTGAAAGTTAACTCTAATGTGCTATTTTACCTGTGCCATTACTAATTTCTCCTTCTGCACATGGAATACAGTCATGACAGCAGACAGGTCGTCCTTTTTGCACAGCCTTCCTAGTGCCGGGGGGGCAGCTCTCACTGCACACGGACACAGGCAACTATGAGAAAGTTGTCACATAAGGCCCAAAATTATTATTTCAATGCTTAAGTTATCCCTGGACATCAAGGAAACCATGGAAATTGGTTTGAAATATTTTCAAACAAATTCACTTAAATTATTTCCTCAACAATTTGTTATTATATAATAATGAAGTACCTGTCCACTGTTCCCTGTCCATAGCATATGCTCCTGATTGATTTGAAGATGTTGCTCTGAATGCAGTGAGCTGTCATAGACACCCACATGCTTAAACTGCAGACTTCCATCCTCAGCAGGTTGCCAGTTGACAAGGTCATATCTCGCCACTGGATCACCACTTACATCAAAGAAGATTTCTTCTCCTGTTTTAACAGTGAATCTTACATTCCTCATGTACTTCAACACCTGGGAGAAAAGGTCAGAAACATGAATGCTTTCAGCTTTTCTCTTTCCATTTTTTTCTCTTTTTTTATTTTACTTACCATTTGTGGTGTGGACTGTCCTCCTTTGCTACTGTTGAAGGATTTTAAATCTTTCAAAACATTATGTAGTGTATGTGCAACAGCATATACTGCAGTGTACACCTTATTTACTATTCGTAGCTCTGATACATCAGTATATTCATTTTGCAGCTCTGCAAGTCTCTCTGAACCAGTACAGCCACCACTACCACTGTTCCTGAAAGAGCACTGAAAAGCTGTTTGCCAGAATTCTTTTAAAAGTTCATTTTTTGGTTCTTGATCAGGGTGCACATTCAATAGGAACTCTCGCAGACCCACAAGTTTGGCATTTGCTATAGCAAAACCCACAGCTCCAGAAAGAAAACTGTATTCCTTTGTTTCTGCAACAGTTCGAGAAGTGATCCAGGATTCACTGCCAACCCACTGTATCCCTGTGATGTTGTGTTGTACAATTAGGTTTAGGAGGGGGAAAATATCTCCTACTGCTATAAAAGCCACCACTACCCTGGCGGTCCCTTTCTTTATCACTTCCAATGTCTTCAGAAACTGTTCTTGTGTATCAGTTTTAAATATGGCTTCTGAGTATTCGATACAAATCCCCTCTTGTTTTGCAGCTTCCTCAAATGCTGCGATACCGTTATTACCATAATCACTGCGACTCCTGACCGTCCCAACCCAGGTCCAGCCAAAGTGCTTGACAAGCTGAGCCAGCGCTCTGCTTTGATAATAATCACTGGGTATTGTTCTAAAGAAGGATGGATATCTTTTTCTGTTACTCAGGCATGCACATGTGGCAAAATGACTGATCTACAAGGGAAAAAAGCAGAGTATTTTAACCACACAGTTTCTCATATACTGCTTTTCCATTCTTATTCCACTATACATCACTACTATACAAATAGTGTAATTATCTCAAACATACTACCACAATCTAAATAGATAGATACATACATACATAACAAATTGCTTTCTATATATACAACAATTTTTGTATATTTAAAGCATACATTTTGTGCAAGTTCCAGTGGTTTATAATACAATGATTCATTATGTTAATAGGCAGCAAATAAGTAAGAGATCTTACAACAGGCAAACCGAATGGACCAACTACAGTAGCCAAGGCTATAGTGGGAGAAGAGTTTGACTCTCCAACAATTGCATGAACAGCTGGTGGTCTAGAGCAGGATGTATCACTCAAAGTCTCTCCATAACCATTCATCAAAGCCATGCCTGAGAGGATAGTCTGAGCTATAGAGCTACAAGAATCGTATATCTTATAGCCCAAAGAAACACCAGGCAACAACTGTGTGTTGTTATTAATCTCCTGAATTGCAAAAATCATCATTTGAGCAAATTTAAACTCACGCAAGCTCAAACTGTGAAAATAAAGCATCAGTTGTGTGCATTAAATACAATCGTTTTCACAGAGTCAAGTTCAACCATGTTTTTGTTTTTTAGTAATTATAATGCTTGTTTCTAAAAGAGTTGTCACAGACCTGACGCATGTTGTTGGCTCTGGTTTGGAAGTGAAATGATTCATCTTTAGCAGAGTACTTCTGTGGATTGTGAAAATCGCTCCAATGTTGATGTCTCTTTCAGCAGAAAGCACAGGGAGAGCAGGTTGACCAAACAGTCTGCAGACTTGTTCCGAGGCTGGCACACAGATGCCATATACAACCAGCATCAGCAGCAGTGACACAGTTCTGTTTGCCATACTGATACGTATGCAGATCAGGAACCTCTGAGGCAAAACAGGAAAAGTTCTGCCTTTTATTGTATCTTTCAGTGCCCTTGGGCACTTTAAACACATAAATTGTTATGATGCATG
>JADLZN010001088.1:0-119514 GCA_018155175.1 Sinocyclocheilus anophthalmus | reverse complement strand
TTTTTTTTTTTAAAAAAAAAAAAAAAAATCTTATTTTCACACAAATATTAAACAGCACAACTGTTTTCAGAATAAATAATATGGAATGTTTCTTGAACATCCAATCATCTTATGAGAATGATTTCTAAAGGATAGTAATGACAAAAACAGCAGAGTAATGACTGCTGAAATTCAGCTTTGCCATCACAAAAATCATCGAATTTAAAACTCAAACACATAAAACGTTATTTTAAGTGTAATACAATTTATTTGTTTTCTGGGGATCAAAAAATCCATCCATGGTGAGCGCAAGAGATCTTTAAAAACTTAAAAACTTATACCTACGCCCCTAAACTTTTGAAGGTAGTTGTGTACAAAAAAAATAAAATAAAAAAATAATAATTTCAAACAGACAACAGCTTGCAACCAGAAGGTGACCTTATCTAAATAATCTAATTGAATTTTGCAGCATTGTGAGTTTTCAATCCTCCATGCTTTTCATCATCCTCTACAACGTTTATTGCACTTATGTGCACAGTCCCACAAACTCCACTTCACAAACCCATGAAATACAGAATCCATCTCACCTCAGGTAAGTGCATTTCTCATAAACACTATTCTCTCCACCTTTTCAGACTGCGGTGAGAGAGACCTACACCAACTGGGTGAAATACCATTTTAAAATCATTTACTGCACACAACGTCTGAGAATGCACAACAATCCTCATCATTCCAGTCTCTGCCTAAAATATTGGGGAATAAATTCCGAAAAAGTCAAAAATGGGAACTAATTGGCTTCTTTTATTTATATTTTTTCATAAATATGGCATCTGCAATCAGCACTCCAACACACACCACGAGTTATTACAGAAACAAAAATATTGAATTGAGCCTCATACAAGTGTTTGTCAAATCAATGGGGAGTTTTACGAGGAGAGCTGCTGGTAAATCTTTATGTTGATGGAGACACACATTCCACCAGGAGGAGATAGGTCTAAGATACAATAGAGACAGATGGAAACAAACAAATGAAAATAAGAGGCAACCACAATGTCTCTTTTCTTAGGAAAATGTGTGAAAATGCCTTTATGAGCATCAGCAGCATATTCCGACGAGAGTCATTAATTCATGAGCTCGGGGAGGACAGACAGAGACCCATGAGGCCTGATTGATGAAAAGACACGATTAAACTTTGATCTTTCCTCCATGTGTGAATGTGTTTGCGAGAATCGAAGAAACATAATGAGTATGTACGTTCATGGCTATGTAAATCAAATGATATAGGCCTCAATGTTACATAATAACAGAGTCAAATACAGTGCATTTAATGTATTTCACTCAAAAATTTAAATTATGTCATCATTTACTCACCCTACACGCCTCATTCCAAACCGTGTAACTTACTTTCTTTCGCTGTGGGATGAAAATGATCCGTGTTTATTCGTCCCATAAACACCAATAGGCTCCCATATTGTTTTGGTTCCCAACGTTCTTCAAAATATCATACAGGTTTGGAAGATAATGATGAATAAATGATGACAGAGCTTTCATTTCTGGGTGAACTATCTCCTTAACAGTGTGTGAGTGTCAAACCAAGTCCAAAATGTTGGCAGAACAGAATATTTGTACATAAACATAGCATTACATTTAACATTAATAACAGAAGACTGTTAAACAAAACGTTGCATCTCTGAAAAAAAAATGACAAATAAAAATTTTAAATGTGTATAACATTCTGTTACTCTTGCTGAAGCATCATTCTCAAATGATGGTGGCTACAAGTATACTAATAAATTCTAGGGTAAACTGTTTAAACTTTCAGTCAAATCGTTATGATGATAATATACAGTACACTGCTGTTCAAAAGTCTGGAGATGGAATTTGTAAAGTTTTTGAAAAAATTATCTTCTGCTCACGACAATCTGCGCTTACTTGAACAGTTCAAAAATCCAGTAAAGTAGTATATATCTGGGGGATTTGAAATAGGTATACAATTGTTAAAAGACAGTTCTATTTGAAATATTTTAAAAGTCTAAATCGAAGGTCACGTCATTACATCCGTCTCTCAATCGTCCACAAAATCATCTCTACGTCACCTGATGCGCGTGAGTTTTCGGTGCTCAAAAAAATTTCATCTATCTGGGATTATTACAGCCGACAGCTCCGTTTTACGCATTCTGGGGCGCGCGGGCGCTCAACTTCAGGATGGAAGAAAAAGCTTAAAACGCATTAAAGAAAGTTAAAGAACGCATGGTAGTCTAAATATAAAGCTTTTACTCTATAAATGCTTTAATGTCTTTTTATCAGTTTTAATAATGCATTGTTTTTGCTGAAGTGAAGTCTTCATAAAAAAAAGTCCTCCTGATCCCAAATTTTTGAACAGTAGTGTAACTTCTAATGAAAAATATATATTAAATGAACAGTATTTTACTAGTGCTCCCAGACTTTTGGACCCCATTGCACACTCATAACATTATTAATAATCTTGTAATTCATGTGCTGCTGGTTTTTGTCTTCACAGTTTACTTAATGGAAGCACAAACGCACAAATCCTGGCCACAAATCTCCTGTGAACAATGTTTCATTTGAAATTTCAATTCATAGGACCCTAAATTGCAATAGATTTCATTTCCAGAGAAAAAACATGAGATGAATGCTCACCCCCATAAGTCATGTGTAATGTAACACACAGTTCTGTTTGTGCATATGAAAGCATGGCATAAATGATGATCTGAAGGACTGCTTTGCTGGGTGCTAGTGTGAAACTTTCAACTTTCACAAAAAAAAAGTGTTTAAGCCGCAGCCTGAGGTGGTCAGGTTTAGTGGGCAAAATGCACACACTCATCCTGGGAAAGTGGTTCTACTGACAGTACTGGACAATAGAGGACAGCGTCCCAGACTCTGCTGCCAGAGAGATTCAGGATAGAGATCTGGACAGCGGATGTGTATTCTAGATTGTGTTAGTGTGCTGAATGGAAACACACAAGCAATTGTATTTAGTGAGAGAGAATGTACCGAGTCCAGGCTTCCGACAAAGTTTTATGATAGTATATATGTAGACTACAGTTAAAAAGTTTTTTTTTTGTAAACGGGACATTATGACTTGCGTCAGTACTTCAGCAGATGTGCATCAAAACGGAAATAAAACTGATAATACAAACAGTTATACTGCCTTACAAAACGGGGTGTAAACAAAGGCTGGTCTGGTGGACGGGTAGGAGTAAGGGCGCAAAAAGAAGGTTGCAGGGCGGCACAAAGCTTTAGTTTTAAGCAGCAGGGTGCAACTTCCAAACAAAGGGCGCGCGGGCGTTTTCCGATGAGGCCAAACAGAACGGGGTGGGTTAGCACAGCAGGAAGAAAAGCACGAAGATGACACGACGGGGTTCGCCACCATATGGAGATACCACAACAGGAATAGAACAGAAGGCACAGAAAGGCAAACTCAAATCATCAACTAGCCAGAATGTGTATGTAACGATCCATAATTGAGATGACAAGCCAAATGCACAGGAAGGAGTGCAACGGGTCGACAGCAGTGGCCGGTAACGCCGAAATAATATGCGGCAAGGAAGGCCCACAGGATCTCCACTATACCAGGAAAGAGCGGGAGCAGACCAGGCACTGCTGGCTCGAGGAGAGGATGCGAAACAAGTGTACAGGAATGCGGAAAAAGGGCGTCGGGTGGGTTTTGTCGTGGTCCTCTGGGGCCGGGGGCCGGCACGTCCGAATGAGGCCCGCTTCCCCTGAGTCTCAGAGGTGTTAAAAATCACAGGACCGAATGGGTGGGTCAACGACAGAAAAAGACAAAAATAGACACAAGCAAACATGGTAAGGCGTAGGCGGAGTTCAATGGTCCAACAGGAAATGAGAAAAATGGACGGTGAGCACAAAAGAGTTGTAATCAGGAAAAGCAGAGAAGCAGAAAAGCAGTGGATGAGTGAGTGAGAGAGAGGAGAACGCAGGACGGAAGTAATGAGAAGCATATTTTGCAGGCTGAGGAGATAGAGAGGATGAGGTGGATGAATGGCTGGATTAGGGAGCTCTAAGAACGCAGAGGAAATTAAAAAATTAGCTCAAACTAGAGCAAAATAAAACACACAGGTTTCATGCTGGGTATTTTAGTCTATCTTAGTGGAGCAGAGGTCACGGGGGTAACCTAGAGATGTCTGTGATGATGGAAGAAAATGGTGGGAAGGAGAACATTAAAGCTGTGGAGGACTATATAGTGGTTTCTAAGGTGTTCTGGCCGATTGCTAATGTCACTAATATTCTGGTCCTTGCCTCAGAAAACACCAAAAATGAATAAGACAAAAATCAACTGACACTGTAAAAGTGATAAGATATGAGAAGAGAAAGGTGATAAATGTACCTGGTTATGAACTTGCACAACTGGAAGTGCAAGCTTAACACAAATGTCTCACAGCTATATTTTAAAAGACACCCAGAAGAAAGAGAAGTCTGTACATATGTGGAGACATGCATACTATCAGAGCTGAAGTGGTGAACTCACACACATGGCCCTTGATGGAAAGCAGCTCTGTGCATCAAAGGGTGAAGATGACCTTGTGTGTGTGTGTGTGTGTGTGTGGTGTATACGGTCAGAAGCATGAAGAAGGCAAGGCAGTGGACCACATTTTGCTCAAGATAAGAATGAAAGATATTGTGAAACTAAAGAAAAAGACAGGAAGAGAGGAAACTAGCGAAAGATAGAGAGATGGAGAACAGGAAAAATTCACATCAAGTATGTGTTCACCAGAATGAGGCAGAACAGGTCAACATAGATATGAAACACCATTAAATGACCACAGAAATCAAGGGTATATCAAGCATTATAAATGAGAGGGACACGTTTCTACATCCATACCCATTACCCATGGGAAGTTCACACACTTTTCAAATAATTCCTATGGGGGAAACGATGAGGAGAAAAAAAAAATCAAGAAACAGCAACAAATAAGCCAGAAAATGGATAAAGCATCATCCCTTAACTAATTATTGTAATCACAAAATCCTATATGATGCACAAAACTGTACCATATATTTTTTTTGATTTATGCCTTTGAGTTGGCCGATTTTATATTTATTTGTGCTGCTCATTTCCACTATTTTTACATTTAGATTACCTTTGCTTTAAAGTTAGTATTAAAATACTATTTAATAACAGTTTAATGTAATATTTAGCAAAATGAATAGAACGGCTTAGTCGATTTTCGACATAACTATTGACAACTAATACAATTTGTGACAACCTAAATCCGCAATTGTATCCTTACAATTAATTACTTCTTCAGTTTTAAGTTTATTTTTTTTTTTTTTTAAGAACAACAGATCAATCATCATCCTAAAATGAAGTGATGAAGTTGATCAGTATTGGCCAGAACTTACTTCTTGGTGCAGACATCCCTAGCTCCATTTACACAGAAGATGGTTGGATGTAACAACCACATCCTGCATATAGCTTAAACAGCGACATCAACGAGCATCAGAGTGGGTAAAAACACCTTCCTGTACTCTATACCCCAGAACTGCGGATTGACGGCTCGTGTGCCGGTTCCCTCTAGGGTTACCATCAATATTCTCTGCTGGACTCCATGTGATTGATGCTAGTGAATGTCTCATATATGAACAATAACACACATTATCTAGTGACCAAGAGATTTTGAAATTTAACAACGGTAAATACAATCACTCCTTGAAAATAATTAACTATATCTTAACCATCAATACCAATTACAGACTGTCACAAACCTCAAACAAAGTTAAAGATTTATAAGACAAGAAGATCAAGCGGAACGATAAAGAGCTTAATTGGAGAGCAAACCTGGGAACAAAAAAAAAAAAAAAAAAAAAAAAAAAGGGGGTTTTTAAACAGAAAAAGCGAGGGATCGGCCCCTTCAGTAGAACAAGACGAGAAAAGAGAAAAAGAGAAAGGAGAACGAAGAGATATCATACGCCTTGTGAAAGCGCAAGACGGGTTATGTTGGTGGAGTTAACGCAGAATCAGAGGCTGTTTTTCTCCCACAGGCTCAGGCCTTGATTAACACCAGACCTCCAAACAGGAAATGACCCGGCTAACGTCGAGCAATGGGAGGCTTTCCATCTGGAGCCCAGTGCTGCATAAGACTCGAACACACACATCTGAACGACCAGAACAAAAGAGCAATAAAAACCAACACTGATTTCACCAAAGCCAAAAATGATTAAGATATTTTCACTGCTAATTCCACTCATTACAGCAGTATATGAAATCCTGCCACGGATAATCAATTCAATCCCACAGACTGCAAGCACAACTGTTGACATGCATAGAGATGGAGAGAGGACGGGAGGGAAAACAGTTGCATCTCTGCAGTGACCCAGACAGAGACAGACATGCACAAGCGTGCGATAAGGGCAAGCAGGACAGACCCCAAGAGAGGACAAACGGAGTGAGAGAGAGCGTGTTGGATTGTGAGTGAGCAATCTCAACCATTCCCAAAGGAGTGATATGACCAGAAAGAACGTGGACATGTGTTTGGCTGTGTGTAAGACGGCAGGGACTGTCCCCTTTCTCGTGTTTGGGGGTGGCACATTCGATAGTGGATTGTAACCACTACCGCTTCTTCCCGGCCCTATGTATTTATGCTGTTTTAAATCCTCGTGATTCTATGAACTGCAGCTCCTCTCGGTCAAATGACGTGCTAACGACATTTTAGTAGACTTGTACCTCTTCCTCTCCATGAACAACAGTAATCACTCACACACCACAAATATCCTTGTCCGGTGCAACTGTGCCGGTGATAAGATGGTGAAACATCCACTCAAGTACTTGTCTGGTTTCATCTTCCATGTCCTTGCACGCAATACGCGTTTATTTAAATCTTTTCTTTCATTAAGAAGAGATTTTAATTTCCCTCAATGTTAAGCATGACAAACCACGCTGTCATATTACAACACCACACACGGCGACGGACGCCACTACTCCACTGCATGCACAACATGACACATCAGCACACAGCTGAGACACACACACACACACACAGTGAGAGGGTCATGGGGTAAGAAATCTCTTTGTCTCAAAGCACTCAGTAATAAGTATGAGTGTTGCTATGCTAACACAAGCATCAGATTTAGTCTCCACGTGTACATCAACATAATTTTGCTTGCCACGACCTGGGTCAATATAATACAGACATGATTCTGCAGACAACTATGGTAACCACAAACAGTATTACACAAGTCTTAAAAATAAAAAAATAAACATACTATATAAAAACAATATTTACTATACATTTAAACAATTCAATCAGTTAATATGTAGCTTTTCATTATTCCTCAATTAGGTAAACTGATAAAAATTATCAAGTAATTCTTTAAGCAAATCTTCAGTAATAAAATAGAAATAGCAACATTTTATAACCAGTAGAACAAATGAGAAGCAAAATAAATAAAAGCAATACAATTAATTGTGCTGCATATTCAGAACTAGTTAAAAACTACAAAAGTAATCAAATATAAACTATAACTAGGCCTATAAGTTTTATTATTGCCTTAATCTTCACTGCATGATAATTAAATAAATATTTTGTTGTTAATGTTGTTTTTTTGACTAATGTCAATGACATTCACACAAATCTGAATTTTGTCCCACATAAGGGATGAATATGAATACAGAAGGAACATTAGATGATACAATATCTGATAGTTCACCAAAACAAGCCTAAACATCCACTCTACTGTATGAGGCCACACTCAGAGGAAGGCATTCTCATATCCCTCATCTCTAGAGAGACCTCCCAACACGATCCCTTGCGCCTGTGATTCTCACACTGATTGGTGAAAAAAAATACTCTCAAATTTTTTTTCCTGTCATGTACTATGTGAACATGTTCATGTGGATGCAATTGTACTAGTGTGTGTATTTGGTTTTAACACATATTTGTGAAGGAACACTCCTGGCTTAGAGGATGAAGTAGGATTTAATTTTTTTCCTGTATATATGTGCAGTTAAATCTCTGTGAAAGAGAGATTATGTACATGTGTTTATGTGCTGGGACACATTCAGGTAATGTATGACGCTTCTACATGTACATGTTCGTAAACAGTTGAGCATGCATATATGTTTACTCCTACAGGCTTTGACTGCTTTCCAAAATGTGTCTGTGTGTAAGTATGAATTACACATCTGTGCATTTATAAGTGTATTAATAACTCTGCTGAAAGATACAGTACTTTGTTTCTCTGCCTCCTCATAACACACAGAGAAAGCTGGCACATATCTAGAATATCATTCATAATGAATGATAAATGAATGATAATACTGGAAATGGTCCACACAAAAGCTAAACTTTATAACATAAATTCTAGCAGATATTGATATGCCAGTAATTACTTTAATGTTGAATTTCAGTAGGTATTTGTGGGAAAGGTTAACACAATCAAATACAATACAAAATCACAAAGAAAAAAGTATAAATTGGTAAATGCTGATATTATAGACTGAGGATTTTGAAAAGGGGGCATGTGAGATGAAAACAGATACATCATCTACGATTGCTAAAAATTTACAAGATAACAGTTTTATCAAACATATTGTTAACGAGTTTATTCATTAGTTGTTAAATAACATCTCCTTGTAAAGTAAATGGGGGGCAGTACAAAGACTACATGAAAACAATCTCTAATCCATATGGGTTTTTGTGCTGCATGTTTTGCATTTTTTATTGGTCAATTTTTTATTATCAAGCAAGGCAAGGGTATTTGTATAGCACATTCATACACAGGGTAATTCAAAGTGCTTTACCCTAAAATAAAATAATACATAAGTCACAACCCATTAAACAGGTAACCATCTTAACAACTTTGAAAAAAAAAAAAAAAAAAATTTGATTTAAGAGGTTTAAAATAAATTAAAAACAGTTAAGAATAGAAAATGATTATAGTGCAATCAGTTCGGACATTGCACAGTGCTCATTCAATAAATGCACATCTAAACAGATGAGTTTTGAGTCTGCATTAAAATGTGACTAATGTTTTAGCACATCGTCTCTTCTGGAAGCTATTCCCACTCGGGTGGCTGTTTGTGTGACACCCTCGGTTATTTTCTAACTGACTCGATCCTAATTGACTGCAGTGGCCTGTTAGTTATATTCAGTTGAGCATATCTGCTATTAACAGTTTTTGTTTATTAAAAAAATGGAAGGTAAGTATGAGAAGTAAACGCATTAAAAAACTGACTAGCTTTCTTAAAATTTTCTATCAATGCCACTCTTTTACAAAGACAAAACATAACTTCATAATCTTTAATCAAAATGTAACACCTTGCTCCATATCTGAATCAACTTTCTTTTTCATGCTTGTAAGACTTATTTTTCAACCCCTCCGTTCAACTACCTGTTAGAGACCCCTTTTCATAATCCAAAGAGTTCTCAATGGATGAAATCACTTAAAATAAAATATCCTGTATAACTTGGAAATAACTACATGGGCTGCAACCACTTCTTTATGCTGAATTTAAACCTTGACGTGGCCAGCAGACGTTAATATCATTCAACGTCATAAATCATAAACCATAACAAAGAACAGATGCTTTTCTATTTCTATTCCTCTTCAATGTTCAAAGCACCGAGCCATTTAAAAATCAGGTCTGTGATTCATATGCTATCAATCAGCTCCTAATTCAGACAATACTGCTCTATAAACAGTCTTCAACGTTTTATTTAGTGATGGGGTTCGTCCAGTTCTATACACAGACACAGTAGCACACCATCGGACTGTTTTCAGAAAATCAACACCTCTGCAAATAACATTCTCTGTTTCACACAAAACCATGGCCATCCAATTACATTTGCCTTTTCAGACCAGCAGGGAGCCACTTTACCCAATCTTGTTTTTCTTTTTTCTTCAATTTCTTGTTTCATAGCAGTAGTGATAGTTCAGGTACCACATGTGGATTTGGCTGTGGATAACTCCACTAAAGAACTTGTTTCCTATGATGTAAGCCTGAAATGGAAACATTTTCCTAGATAAACAGACTTGTGCTTTAATTAAAAGCAGAGACAAACACCCACTCACACACATACATAGGTTACTGACAACAATTAGAGCCAGATTTAGAATCAGACACATTTTCATTCACATTCTACAGGAGTGAGAACACTCCTGTCTCGTTTTCTATCCATCCTCAAGTGAATTCATTCCTCTCTGAGTTCTGATCTGCATCTCAACCTCTCTCTGTTTGGAGGAACTTTACAGGCCTCACCTCTGACTCTCCACCCGCTGTTCTGTGAAGCCACAAGGCTTCAGTGATGACAGCGCTGAACTCCAATAACATCATAATAATATGCCGCAGCAAACACCCCTGCACTGCTGTAGATCAAACTCACAGAAGAAACAAAGTAGAGAATGCCATCTTAAGCACAATATGTAATTACACAGATGGATAGATGGATGAGCAGGAGACCATTATAGTGAATCAGGTTGTTTGGTTCTAAAAACTATTAATTTATTAATTTGAGTCCCTCCCTGCACAGCCTTTTTTGTAGAAAGAACAGAACAACAGATAGATAGGTAGGTAGATGGATGATGGATGGACGGACGGACGGAAACGACTACGAATAATAATAGCAATGTTTTTTTGTGATAAGTTTGATTTTAGCTAGTAAGTTGATGCTATAAAAACGGTCTGTGTAGTTATGGTTGATTGGGTCTGCGGGAGTTCGATACCGCGGCTACCACCTTAAGACACTACTTGTCGCAGAACTCGTTGCTCCAACGATCTCTACTGCGCACACTTCGGGCTCCAAACAAATTCTAACTGCGCAGTAACACACTCCTGGTCTCCAATGACGTCACTATTTTTATTTTTAACTATGAGGCAGCGGTCATACTAAGCATGCTTTTCGGCCGTCGCACTTTTTCTATAAATCGGAAGGTGAATATGGAAATCACTCGTGCCATTCGTTTTTTTTACGTCGAGTGCTAGACAGACAGACCTACCTATAGATAAGGGACAGATAAGCAAGAGCGGTCCGACCGGAATGATAGCAATGAACTCGATAGAACATAGGCCAGACAACTGGGCAGACTGAGTTGTAAACTCACGGAGCACAACTACATATATAGAAGAGACCTGCTGTGAAGCGATGTTTACACCGCACTGTCACCCATCAGCCCATGTCTGTACTTGTGACCATCCAATGTATACTCTGTAGTTCCCTCCCCTGAGGATGTGATCTAGCATCTTTTTGAGTGCGTTTTGTTTTTTACTTATCCTCGCCTCTCCAGTGTGAGTCTGCTGCCATGGTTAGGGTTTTTTTGTCTTTTGCTCAGACAGGCTTTTCTGCTGTGTATTTGTTTTGGGGTGTACATCCTGTTATTCAAGCTCTCTGAGTTTGAGAGAATATGTTTATGTGTGAGTGGGTGAAATTCATTATGACAGTGTGTGTTTCTTTCTCGGCTGATTTTCTGCAGATTTAAAATGAGAGGTTCCCATGCTGACAATGGCTGAGTTCATGTTAGTGTGTGTGTGTAAGCGGCTTGTTCCCATAGCGACCAGATTTCAAGTCGAGGCTGCTTTCCGTCCTGACCAATTTAATTGAGCCGGATGTCACAATCAATATATATTTCACTGAGCACATGCACGGCACTGGTACAAGAACACCAGCCACAGCTGCACGTTCTTTTATTGTTAAATAATTTGATTGTTACTCTGATGATGAAAACATATGGCAGAAGTTTCATCACACGTGTGTCCAGGCACACACGTAAATGTTCATACGCTCAGAAACTCCTTTAAAACCTACAAATAACTGTCAATGAGCAGTCATACATCTTGCTGGACACACCTGGTGTGCGTTGGCATCGGATTAATTTGGACAAGTCTGGGATACCTATGAAAGCTTCTATACTTGGACGTTACAAATACAGAGAAGGCGGGGACTGGGGCCCCTCAATTCAGCAACGCGTGCCAGACGTACAGGAATTACTGGTACTGCAAGATAGTTCCAAGCCATCTCTTCACTCAATGCAAGGAAGAAAGAGAAAAAGAACGTCATATTCCTTTAATATTGTATTGACCCATTAATCGTTTTAAATGCTAATATGGTAATAGACCATAGCACATTCTATACTGAATCGCAAGATAAGAACTGACCGTCTTAGGACACGACATAAAGAGAAAAATTAATGCAAGATGTAGCGTCTCGACCATTCTGACACACTAATTTTTATTTGATTTTACAAATCAATTATTCATTAGATTAACAAATCGTCACAGTCCCCGCATTCAAGAGACTGGATGCCAGGGCTTTGCTTGAACACCATCCCCCACCTTGATAACCATGACAACTAATCATGATATCACTGTTTTTATGGCCTAAAAGGAATGTAGGGGAAAAACAACTCTCTCATTTTACTCATGAGAAAGACACACAATGCTCAGAGAAATGGACTGTTCTCTAATTATTTCATAGGAAAACCTTTCTTTGATTGTATACCCATATCCTTTGGTCATTGTGTATACCATTACTGTCTTGTATTTTGTCTGTTGTAGTGTATGCTGTTTTTTTCATGTTATCATAGACCACTAGTTATTATAACCTCACCTATTTCATGTCTAGTACCTAGAATTCGCCTTCTTATGATCGAAACAAGTGTGTATAGTATATGCTGATACCTATGCAACATATTGATGTTCTACTAATCTGTACTAATTCGTGCCTCAACAATCCAGCGAATTACATATGCAAAATACAATAATTACATATGGCAAAATACCGGCTTACGACAAAGAGTCATAAAAACATCCCCCTATTCCAACCTCCCGCTTGGGATTACTCACACAGCCTTCTCCTCATATGGACGAACCCATCTGAGAGCGCGGAACCTCTGCGCAGGCTTAAAAGCCACCACTCCATGTTACCCGCCGCAGTCGTGGTTTGTCTGGTGAGATGCGAACATGAAGATGTGAAACGCTCCAGTACCAAGTCTCGTGCCAGGCGCCCGGCTAGTCTTTCTTCCTCAATGTCATCTGACCCACTAGCTCTTTCCTCATCAACACGACTTCAGGCAAGGATCTTGTGGGGCCAGTAAGATTGCATCAGGCACATCTTGTTTCACTGCCATACTCAAGTCAAACTAGTCGATTTGAATTGAGGCATTAAGGTTATCAGTTCAACCTTTTAACAAGGTTTGTTTGACAACTAGAACTCGACGTTTCCCTCGTTTACGAATCTGTCTGAATAGCGTGCCAATGTCCATAACTTGCGGTCATTCCTTATGTCTCTATTCTTTTAGTTGCGAACTTTACCCTTTCCTATACCCGTATGGTGTGTGGGATATTGTTCTTCTGTTTATTTTTGACCGGCTTATGGTTTATATTATTTAGACTAGTTTAAGTCGTTTTATTGTAGTTAAGTACAACTTTACTACTACGTGTATCACACTTGACGTGTTCTCTTGTCTGTTACTCTAACCGGAGTCAATAAGCAGGGCTGCGGATTTTACGTTACAAACTTAAGTATTGTACAGTAAGGAAGTTTTTTCCCTTAACCAGGAAATTAATGTTCTTGGAATTGACAAGACAGTTGATCCTGAGTGGTTAGCTAAATATCTACAGTGGATCTAAAGTATTAATAATTAATCATAATTAGTTATGTTTAATTATTCATATTTCCCCATGAGTTGATTCGCTACAATAATGTATAAATAATGTTAATGCATAATATAACATAAAATAATAACTATATAAAACTTTGTTTAAATAATGAAAAAGTATTTTATTATAATAATATTAAATGGTGACCCACACTGACAGCCACAATTTAATAGGAAAATTATTATTTTATAATATATATTATCTTTATATATAAATGAATAGATAGTATATCTCTATATACTGGGGTGCCTCAGGGCTCAGTTCTTTGACCACTCCTCTTCTCTGTCTACATGGCATCATTAGGTTCCGTCATTCAGAAACATGGCTTTTCATATAACTGCTATGCTGATGACACTCAACTCTAACTCTCATTCCATCCTGATGATCCGACGAGACCAGAAAAGAAAGGCTCGCATCCTCAGCATGTCCTACACAGACATTTTCTTGGTGATGACGGACCTCACGTCACCCTCACCTGGCTACGACAACTGCTCTGTGGTTTAATAAACACAACAAACCCACTTTAAATCCAATTTCCTCTATCCCCTTAGGCTCACAAAACCATAAGCCTTCACCAAACACTATAAACCTGGATTTATGTGGATTGATGATAAGCGGATTTCTCAGCCCACTTGCTCAAATCTGCCGTTCACCTTCAGATTTGCTTTAACACACTTAGAAGATCAGGTCCCCTTTCTTTCAGAACATGCAAGCAAACACAATCCTTGTTCAAGCTCCTTGTCTCTATCCGGCTGGACTACTTTGCAATGCTCTCCCCCCTCTTGGCATGTTCTTCCGCCCACTTCTATCAAACCTCTGCAATTGATCCAAAATGCCGCTGCAAGATTAATATTTAATGAGTCGAAAAGAACGCATGTCACACAAAAAAAAATCAATTTGCACTGGTTACCAGTAGCTGCTCGCATTAAATTCACGGCATTAATGTTTGCCTACAAAACCACCACTGGCTCTTCTCCCATTTACCTAAATTCATTACTTCAGAGTTCTGTGCCCTCTAGAACCTTGCGTTCTGCAAATGAACGGCGTATTATTGTGCCATCTCAAGAGGCACAAAACCACTTTCACAGACTTTTACATTAACGGGTTCCTCCTTGGTCTGGAATGCCTTAGCCCCGTAGAGTCCTTACCTCGTTCAGAAATTGACTAAAAACACATCGTGGTCCCCCGTTATTTGACCCTCTACTCCACACACACCAGTCGATTCCCTTGCACACACACTTTTTGGGGCTTTTTTTTTTAACAACAATTTATTTATAGTTTTTCTCTTCGAGCTAGCGTGTGGTCTTTGTGGTGTATAATATATATGTAATATATATAATATCACCCAAAAGCCTTGCTACGGTACTACTCGGACGGTAGGGCTAACCGTATACTTTGTCCTGGCACTTATATATTTTTGCTCTTTTGTTAGTTTTGACTGCTTTATTGTCCTCATTTGTAGGCGGGTCATACCTCCTCTTGGATATAAGCATCTCGGCTAATGTAAATATTCGACTACATCCTTGTACGGCAAGTATTCAGACCCCCTTAAATTTTTCACTGTTAGAGCATCCTCCTACTTGTCTTTGTTATATTGCCACATTCTTGCTAAAATCATTTAAGTTAATTTTTTTATTTTAATTTTACATTAATGTACACACAGCACCCCATATGGACAGAAAAACACAGAATTGTTACATTTTTGCAGATTTATTAAAAAAAAAAAACTGAAATAACACATGGTCCTAAGTCTTCAACCTTTGCTCAGTATTTATTAAAGCACCCATTTTGATCAATACAGCCATTCCTTTTTGGGAAAGATGCACAAGGTTTTCACACCTGGATTGGGATCCTCTGCCATTCTCTCCTTGCAGATCTTGGTGGACAGCCATTTTTAGGTCTTTCTAGAGATGCTCAATTGGGTTTAAGTCATGGCTCTGGCTGGGCCATTCAAGAACATTCACAGAGTTGTTGTGAAGCCACTCCTCGTTATTTTAGCTGTGTGCTTAGGTCATTGTCTTGTTGGAAGTTAAACCTCCGGCCCAATCTGAGGTCCTGAGCACTCTGGAAAAGTTTTCGTCCAGGATATCCCTGTACTAATTCATCTTTCCCTCGATTGCAACCAATCCTCCTGTCCCTGCAGCTGAAAAACACCCCTACGCCCCTGACAGCATGATGCTGGACCACCACCATGCTTCACTGATTGTCGGGACCTGGTATTGGACAGGTTGAGGAGCAGTGCCTGTTTTCCTCCCACACATACCGCTAGAATTAATGCCAAAAAGTTCTATTCTTCGGCGTCTCAACAAAAGAAACCAGAAGAACTTATTTCTGTTCGCACCCTCTTCTGGAGTCCTTCAGTGTTGTTTTTTTAGCAAACCTCCAATGTCAGCTTTCATGTTTCGTGCACTGAGGAAGCTTCCGTTCGGCCACGCTGCTAAAGCCCAACTGCGGGAGGCTGCAGTGATGGTTGACTTTCTACATTTTTCTCCCATCTCCCGACTGCATCTCAGCTCAGCCACAGTGATCTTCTTCTTCTTTACCTCTCTCACCAAGGCTCTTCTCCCCTGATAGCTCAGTTTGGCCAGACGGCCAGCTTTAGGAAGGGTTCTGGTCGTCCCAAACCGTCTTCCATTTAAGGATTATGGAGGCCACTGTGCTCTAGGAACCTTAAGTGCAGCAGAATTTTTTTTTGTAACTTTGGCCAGATCTGTGCCTTGCCACAATTCTGTCTCTGAGCTCTTCAGGCAGTTCCTTTGACCTCATGATTCTCATTTGCTCTGACATGCACTGTGAGCTGTAAGGTCTTATATAGACAGGTGTTTTGCTTTCCTAATCAAGTCCAATCAGTAAAATCAAACACAACTGGACTCAAATGAAGGTGTAGAACCATCTCAAGAATGATCAGAAATGCAGCACCTGAGTTAAATATATGAGTGTCACAGCAAAGGTTCTGAATATTTAGGACCATGTGATATTTCATTTTTTCATTTTTTCTTTTTTAATAAATCTTCAAAAATGTAAACAATTCTGTGTTTTTTTGTCAATATGGGGTGCTATGTGTACATTAATGAGGAAAAAAAATAACTTATATGATTTTAGCAAATGGCTGCAATATAACAAAGAGTGAAAAATTTAAGGGGGTCTGAATACTTTCCGTTCCCACTGTATATATACTATTATATATTATATTTAGAGCTAGAGAGATAGAGAGACAGAGAGAGAACATATTTTTAAATACATTTACTATACAAAATATATGAACTCATAGTTTTATGATTATATTAATTTGATATAGAGATTAGATTTATATATATATATTTTTATAATTTATTTTATATTATATTATATTTTATCTATTATATTAATATATTTTATATTTATATTATTTTTATATATTATTTATATTTTAGATTTTTAATTATATTATATTTTTTTATATATTAATATTATTAATTTAATATATTTTTTATATATTTGTAGTAAATTATTATATTATTATTTATTATTATTATTATTTTATTATTTATTATTATTAGCATATTCTATATATTATTATATCTTATTATTTTTATATAATTTTATATATATATCTATATATATATATTTTATTAAAATATTTTTTATTTATATATATTATATCTTTAGATTATTTTATATGTATTATTAATATATTTTATTAGTTTTATTTATTTTTTAACATTTATTATTATGAATTTTATATATTATATTTTTAATTATTCTTTATATTATTAATTATATTATTTATTATGTTATCATTTTTATTATATATTTAATTATATATTTATTTTATTCTAGATTATTTTACTTATATTATTATTTATTTTTTTATTTATATTTTATATATATTTATATTATTATTTTATTTATTTATTCATATATGTTTCTTATATTATATTATTTATAGTCATATATATATATTATTTTCTTTTCTTAACGGAACTTTCCGCTAAGAAACCTGCTACACTGTATTTCGTTACACATATTTATTGACAATCTCAATGCTGCAACAAGCCAGGATGTTCGTTTCAGACCCACATATGACAAACATTCATAAAACCTTAAACTATGCTGGGCTATATAGCTAAAAATTGATCTACATCGTTCATATCGTTCGTGATAGCTAATTATTTGCACATTTTTAGAAAAACCTTTTTAAAACAAAAGCACTTGAAATTTTTTTTAATTAACCACTGTAATGTTTTAAATACAATTTTATTGAGACAAACAACCAAATATTTTTTTGTTTTACAATCAAACACAAATAAAAATTAAACATATTATTTCTAAGGTTTTATATGCAATTACATAGTTTAAGAAAACGTTTGTCTTTTCTCCCGAGGCCACGAGGCGCAATTAAGCAAAATATTCATGCACACATTTAAATTAATCAACGCAATGGAAAGTAACTCTATAATCTAAACGTGCAGACCTTTCCGTACATTAACTCATAACAATCACTATAATTTCATCAAGTTCATACACATATTATGAACAAACAGCATCAGGTATCTATTGCATTGCCTTAAACTAATTACAGAGCCGAAGCGCCCATTCACTACAGATTGCATTTAATTATCATCACACCACGAGGCATCTCAGACCCTGATTCACATCTACATTCAAATTCAAATCGTTTGATTTTAAATATCGACTAAGTCTTCATTTTTTATCACATCCTCCTCATACAGGCAGGTCTACAACCTCATTTTCAGCATGTGTTCATGTTGGCTTGTGTGCTGTCTGCGTCCAGCCTAATCGTGCACTCTATCAAAACATTTTTTCTAACGATATCGACAGAAGGCGTACTGCGATAAATATCTGATAAACCCGTTTTTTGCCCAGCCTATTACAGAACCCATGAGTTCCACCAACCACACTGACAGCACACAACACACACACACACACACACACACCACACACACACACACACAGTAGGGAAACCGTCAGGACCCTCTAGGCCAGGGGTGCCCAACCCTGGTCCCGGAGATCTACCTTCCTGCAGAGTTCCGTTCCAACCCTCATCACACACACCTGTTTTGGAATTATCCACTGCTCCTTCTAGATCCTAATTAGTTGTTCAAGTGTGTTGATCCAGGTTTGAGCTAACTCTGCAGGAAGGTAGATCCAGAACAGGTTGGGCACCCCTACTCATGCCCTCAGAGAATGCCTCAAAACCACAGTGGCGAACTTCGGTCCTGGAGAGCCGCAGCCCTGCTGAGTTCAGCTCTAACCCTAATTAAAACTCCCCTGCCTGTAGCTTCCTAGTAACCCTTCAGACCTCGATTAGCTTGTTCAGGTGTGTTTGATTATGGTTGAAGCAAAACTCTGCAGGGCTGCGCTCTCCAGGACCGACGTTCGCCACCACTGGCCTAAACTATTGTAAAAAAATGATATTTTAATTTTTTATATTTTTTAAATGACAAACCTTTAAATATTATTTTTAATAAAAAGCTCATAATTCCAATTTAAGCAATTCATATTTTACCATCTCATCTAAATAATAAAAAAAAATAGTTTCTGTAAACAGCATTCAAATCTGCCTATCTTAGCAATTGTTACATAAATCCGCCCATTTCTTCTTCTCCATAATTAGACTGTTTCCGCCAAGTGTTTTGCGGTCTCTGTTGCTTGGTGGTCCAGCTGTGAAATTACAGTGGGCCAAGCAATAGTAAATCAATGGGAGTGTAATTTTAAATGACAGAAAAACTGAGCAATCATATCTTTCCTCTAAATGGGCGGGCCTTATCACTAATTTTATGACAAGTTCCGCCCGCTGTGGGGATCTCTTGCAAAAAATATATATATGCTGATAAACTAACTAGCTATTATTCACATCACGATGGAAGTGCAAATAACGTAAGTGAGGACATTTACTGGGCCAATAATAATATTATTTAATATAAACACTGCTTGTTTGTATTGAAGTGTCTGTCGCTAAGTTGTTTTGCTGTGAGCGCTGTCATGATGTGTTTACATTGCATTAAACATTACATTTGTTGATTTTGAGAGCTTTTAATTTGAAAAGTTCTGAAAGACATTCAAAAGAGTCTATTATATTCTTTGCAAACAGCGACAACTTCGTTGCAGATAAGACACCGGCTTTGCATTCACAAAACTAGGTAGGACGAACGCATAGTTGTCTTTCCATTCTTCTTTGTATGCCCTATTTTCGCTGTCAACTTTCCTCATTAGACACTTTTGTAGCGTCTGGACCAATCCAACACACTATATATTTTCTTTTTATATTTAACAAATACTCTGTAACTTCAGTTAACAAGCCATACGAGGACCCATGAACTCTTCCCCACGGAATGCGTAACACCCCAGGAAGTCTAACAGGCTTCTTTGTTGCATGGCAACCCACGCTGATATCACTGGGTTTATTGGGCAAAAGTATGTAACACATCCTGCCTTCCCAAGGAAAAATGCAGAGAAATACAGAGGTAGAAATGGACTTTTCTTCTAATTAATTCATAGGAAAACCTTTATTTGAATGAACACACATATTCTTTAGGCCATTGGGTATATTATTGTCATTTGTGTATTTTGTCTTTGATATTTTTAGACTATTTTAGTATGCTTGTGAGGGAACTCATTCCTGATCATCTCTTTTCACTATATGTAATCTTACCTTGTTTATTATCTATGAATTCGCCTTCTTATGATAGAAACAAGCGTGCATATTATATATTGCTACATAGGCAATATATATTAGGGCCCAGAGAATCGTTAATAATTTCGATTTAAATCCATTTGCAAATTACCATGCTTAGAAAACAAAGGGTCGTAAACCCTCCAGCAAATTGCCACCTCCCGCTCGTGGCCAACTGTTGCCATTTGCTACCACTTCTGGACACCGAAGCCATCTTGTGAATCTGTTGTGTCGTTTCTCCGACCTTAAAGGTCCCGCCTCCTCACTGACCCTCGCAGCCAGTTCAGGGAGGACTGGTACGTTCCACCCTCAAAGACGACAGTAAAAAATACACAGATAAACTGGGGGGGGGTAGTCGGGGGTGGTCGTAGGTGATACCAAAGCATTCGTGTGTGCCAGGTGGCCCTTTTCGTCTGGCCTAGTCCTTTCCATTGCATCCAGGCCTCTGACTCAACTGGGTTACACAAATAACCGCGGGGGGGACCTAATTCCGCAAAGAATCACGGGAAGGACTACAGATTGCATCGCAAGCTTGTTCCAGACATACTCACAATACCAACCTTATTCTTTTAATTGTGCATTTTTAATCATCAGTTACATACACATTTTTACAAGGTTATGTTTGAACTAAATCTGCTTTGCCGCTCTAGGTTAGATCGTTATATACATGCCAAGTGTGCCATAAAATTCAGTCTTTATGCCCGTCTATGCTGATTTAAACTTTATCCCTTTCGATACTCACCTGTATTGTGTGTGGTGGTGTGTGTGTGGTGTGGGTGTCTGTGGTTGTTTTTAGACCACGGGGTTTATGTAGTATGTTAGACTAGTTTGTTTATGTAGTTAATAAAACCTTACGTGTATCACACTTGACGTGTTCATTGTATACTCATAACCGGAGTCAATAATCATACAGATTTACGTTACAAACTTATAGAAATGTACAGTAAGAAAGTTATTTCCCTTAAACAGGAAATTAAAGTTCTTAGAATTGAAAAGACAGTTGACAGAGAGGTCAGCTAAATATCTACAGCGAATCTAAAAATATGAATAGTTAATTATAACTAGTTATCGTTAATTATTCATATTTCCCCATGACTGATTCGCCTTAAACACTTTGATAGTTTCCTTTTTCTCTCACCAGCTTAGCTTAAATGTTAACATCACTCGTGCACACGCGTAATGTAGCGTACCTCCGAGCACTGCAAGAACCATTTGTATAAATTCCAGATCAGAATGAAGATACTTGCCAGGTTACGTGTCACTATTCTGCTTTATTAATTTATCCAGTGTAAAACCCGGACCCCGCCACACAAATGTGGCTTTTTGTTAATGACTATCTTACTACAGGATTTAACACAGAGTAACAGCTCCCTACCAGTTACAAAAGACACTGTAACAGTCTGTCACAGGCAATTCTAGTTACATTTTTCATCAATTAATTTCTTAAATCTATTCCTGACTATATATCTGGGTCTGGCCCAAACTCGGTCCTGAGGCCTGTCCTGCAGAGTTTAGCTCCAACTTGCCTCCACACACCTGACTGGAAGTTTCTATGCAAGAGCTTGATTAGCTGGTTCAGGTGATTGATTAGGGTTGGAGTTAAACTCTGCAGGACACCGGCCCTCCAGGACCGAGTTGTTCTACCCCGTATATATGTTCTCGGCCCTGACACATAGGGGCGGAATTTTTTTGGCCCTATGTCAAAGCTTATGCGACCATGTGCTCTAGGGCAACTTATCGCACACCGGACGTGTCGCGTTCAGTTTGAGATGGCAGTCCAAAACCTTTAATCTACTCTCCAAACAGTCAAACATTCACTTCAACAATGAGCAAGTGGTGTCAATGAGTTTGAAGTTCGGTGATTAAAAAAAAACAGCGCAAACAGAATGAGAAAGTGCGGTCTGTTGTAGTCAAAGCACGGAGGCCGGTGGTGCCGCCGGTGCGCGTGTAGAAAACAATGTGTTTGAATATTAAAGACATAGTGTGGCACAGCACTGTGCTTCTCGTCCGGTATGTGACCGCATTAATGCTGGAATAGCCTCTTGTTTCAAAGGTGGAACTGTCAAAAATGACTTTTAGAATTAGACTCTGTAAACTAGGCTGGTGGTCTGTTTTCCACCCCGACGAGGGTAGGGGGAGAGGGCCAAGGTTCAAAAGCCACAAAACGGTTCATACAGCACACTACCACAAAGGTTGAAACTGACACTGTACAATATGGATGCCACACGCCAGTCGACCACTGCTCAAAGTTCTAGAAGGCCGCTCATGATGGTGACTAGCCTCCCGACGGGTGTCCACCAGGGCATATATTAGGCACTTTGAGATTTTCCTTAGTACACATACTTTAAATCAATCGCACTTTAGTAAAACAAGCTTACTACACACACAAAAACAAGCTGATAGGTCCTCAATGTTTGAAATAGTTAAACTTCGTAGACCTAGTGTTTCAAAAAGCTCGTCACGACCAGGGTCACAGCCACAATTTCTTTTTTTAAGAAACCTGCTCCATGTGGTATATTCCCTACTGAATACTACCGGATAAATTATGATAAGGATTCGGGTCGGCAAGCCAGAGTTATAAGATGACTAATCTAAACTTTAAGCCTCGGGATGAGTTGGTTGCAGTACACGTCACAAAAGTCACGGGCCACGATCAGGTTTACAGCTTCTACCTATGGCCATCTGACTTTCAGATGGCTCCATCGCTTTCACGCGCGAAACCGATAGAGAGAGACTTTTTTTATTTTTGTTTTTTTTTAAAGTGAAATGGAGAGGGCTTGAGGAAAAAAAGTCAATCGAATGCAGAAATTTATTCTTTTTACTGATGCGAGAGTCGGATCCACCCTACCAAAAAGAGACAGCTGTTAGTCGTGTCTTGATGTGTGTGTGTGTGTGTGTGTGTGACGATGGGAGTGTGAGGATTTGTGAATGCGTAATTCTGAAACTAAAAAAGACAGGAAGGCCGATGGTTTTTCTCCTTCCATCTCATGCCCCCTTAACAAGCTCGTAACAATTTTCAGCGAGCCATTTTTTTCTTTCTTGGTTTTTTCACAGTATGTCTTACAAAGTGAGTGTTAGTAATGCTTTGCATAGGTAATGAGTTATCCGAAAAAATCTAAAAAACCTAGTTCCAATCTTTAATATAACTGATATGGTACCAATATATGACAGTGCATGTAGATGTACATGTACACTCTGCATAATAATTATAAAATAATTTTATAATTGGTTGTACTACCCATGTGTATATGTGAGTCCTAGAGACAGAGTGATTCCAGCTTTTAGCGGTTGAGCGAATGGTGCTGGTTTGTCAGAGTCCCATTACAGGCGAGCAGTGCCGTTCTTGTTCCACTGATGTATGTAGTTGTGAAGTGGAGAGGTCAGAGCAGCTGTGCAGCGGTTGTGCTGGTGGTTGTTTTAATGTTGTTTAAATGTTTCAGCACTAATCACTAGTGTGCTACACAGAGATTGGTCATGACAGCTTCATGAAAAGTCACTCAATGATGTGGAAACTTAGTGACAATAACAGTATATAATCTACCCTTTCCCCATCAACCTGCAGTTGACTGACTGAGCTGTCTATACACATTCCTGCTTTATTATAAGGGTACTGGGATCACGTTGAACTAGTATTCCACCACTTACCTGTGATCTCCTGCAGCAGAGGGCTTAATGAGGTCTGCTGGGTCAGTCGAAGTGTCAATGCGCCAATCAACTCATTTTCCACTTTCTCAACATGTTTTTCCTGCTCAGCACCACCCGGACATGCTTCCTGGGCCATAGAGTACACATAAACCAGCAGCACCAGAAGATCATCCACGCTCAGCTCACCAGAGCCTGAACTATAGTCAGAACCTGTCCCAGGCTCACTAGACTTTATGAGGGGAAGAAGTTGTTTCAGAACCTCTGCCAGGTCCGAGTCCCCCAAGGCCTGCAGAACAGAGACAAGACATTCATTAGCACTATTAAAAATGTAGCATCGCATCTATCAAACTACAGCTGTGAGATTTATCAAGCAGGAATGATAAAGTTCTGCTATAGTTATTTACGTGACATGATCAATCATTATGTCAGAGACATCCACCGCAGTCTTTTCCACTTCTGCATATGTTAAATTCTTTAGAAAATCAGGTCTGAAGGGAGCAATTACTCGTTCTGACCATGAACTAATATCTAATTTGGTTACTGAGCAAATTTGTGGATGAGATCTGCAAAAATATCTTTTAAAGGTGAAGTGCATACATTTTTTTTTTGAGTGTTAAAATATTTTCTCATATCCCATTTAATATACAGAGACAACAATAAGTATAGGTAAACCATTTGTAGGTTGATGTCTCTGAAAAAAGTGTACAAACATTTCTTATTATAATTATCAATGTTTAAAACATTTGTGCTACTTAATATTTTTGTAGAAACTGATACATTGTTTTCCAGATTCTCTTATCAACAGAAAATAAAAAAACAGTAATTATATGAAATAGAACATTTTTGTAACATGTAAATTACTTTTGACTAATTTATTAAGTATTCTTGTTGAATAATAATAATAATATATTAAAAAAAAAAATTACTGACTCCAACACTTTTAATGGTCGTGTGTGATAAGATTCAAATTAATATAATGTGACACATTAAACAATTGCACAATTATTTACTGCATATTATATTTATTTTAAGTATAATTAAAATAAATACAATTATTTAAGTTTATTATGCCATCAACTCCTAATCTGCATATAGTAGTTGCAGGGCATATCAAGTTGCCCCTACATAGGGAATCTGTGAATGGGAATACTGGAGAGTCCAATATTTATGCCCAACTAGGGATATGCCGGTGTAAGGACAAAAGAAACTCAGATACTTTGATCTCCTGAGAAACAAACAATACACTGGCATCTTCAAGACACCCCACAGAGGGGTGGTGCAGGAAACGCCTCTCTCACATATGCATTGGTTCCTCCTCATCCCCTTCCTTCCCCTCACCCATCCTTCTCTTCACCCAGCACACTCAGAATGGTCAAGAATATAATGTTCTATATGAATGCAAATAAGATTTACAGTCATGTTTGGTTTCATTTGAATAGTTTCAGGGCGAGTGGGATAATGGTCTTAATCTTACTAAAGATAATACAGATTCTAAGAGTTAAGAGATACTTTGATTACCGTAGAGAGCAATTCCATGCAAATTACCTTCTGTTCCCATTGAGGTGTAAAACCACCCAGGTCTGGGACCTGGGTTAATGTAAATTACATGCCTCCATTTGGAGGATGTCTTAACTTGGTTTTGTATTTAAAGGATTGTAGCAAAAGGGTCAGCGCGATTCTGTAGCCAGAAAGCCCGTAGTGTGAAGGGTGTCCACACACTTCACACTATGTATTTTTCTAAAAGTCAGGTATGCATCTTACTCTTAGATTTGTCTTTGAGAATTTGATGTCTTAATTTAATATCTTTGAATTGACTATGTAATTGGAATAATGCATATTTACCTGACTGATAATAAATTGTTACATTTGATTTATTCTGACTTATATTCTCAAGTAGATTAAGTGAATGCGTATGTCTCCGCAAATCTGCGTCCAGGGTTATGTGCATACTAGATCTCAGGATTAGATGAAGCATGGGGCGCATCAGGTGAGATTATAGGTTTCTGACTAACCGCTTGACCTTAAAGTTTAAGTTGTACTCAGTTACGGTAACCATGTATATGATTTCAGAGTTAATTAAGTTGTACGTAGCTATATTAGCTGTCGGGGTCTAGACAAAGGTGGTCTAGAAGAACCGCTGATTAATGTTTGAGTATTACATGTGTAACTGTAGGGGGCTAAACAGACCTACTATTTAAAGTATATTAAATAGTATTAGCCACAAACCTCTGAATAACGATCAAACTGGCGAGTTTTGTGATCGTGGAGCCCACGCATAGCGGCCGCCGTGAGGCATCCTAAGCGACATAGATTCCTAATGAACGAGTAAAATACAAAGTAAAGAGTTAACTAGAATAATCAAATGCAAGAATAATTAGAGACCAACAAACAACCAATTTGCCTTTCAACCAAAATTCGAGGTCATACTAAAATGGAGTCAGATTGAGTTAAACCTAAATTGAATAACTCTGCGCGCTGAAAAGACCGAACACGCAAGAAACCTTCATCCACCACTGGATACCTTCCTTGGGCCAAGTGCGGACAGTACACCGGTATTAAATTTTCATGTTGCGATTAATTGCTATTGCTTTTATCACGGTGTACGGTATTATCAGGGTATTTAAATTGTTTAAAAAAAGTGCTGTCATAATACATTATAACAACAGGTTAATAATTTTTTGTCGTCTAAAAAAATAACTGAAACTTGAAATGAAATAAAGCATACAGAAAAATGTATTAAAGTTAAAAAATTTTAACACCAGATTAAAGGCAAAAGAAGAACCCCTTTACCAATAAGACCTCAGTGTACACCTTAGGTAATGCATAACATTCACAATGAGCAATAGTACATTGTTTTTTTCTACAGACAGTTATTAATTTAGTAAAAAATACAAGTCTAGTTCAAGGTTCGCTCATTAAATAACACCAGTTGCAATTTTCGATTTTAACAACTGTTATGAAACTATTGGGAATACCTAAGATTAAAGAATTTCAGAGAATTTTGCATTGGCAGTGATGCTAACTAATGAATTAAACTAATGAAAAACCCTATTAAGTGTGACCGAACAATAAGGAATCAAAACACTTTCAAACAATATCTAGGGCATGTTGTAGTCCAGATTAAAATGTAAAAAAAGATTGAAAATAAATAGAGCCAAATACTTAAATATTTAAGTATATGTCTGTGCTGACATAATAGCAAAATCACAAACGAATGGCTGTTTAAATCATTTTAACACAATTAAGAAAAAGAAATGTGCAGCTGCTTTGTTTACAGGTTCCCGGGGGTAACGGCTGCATTTAATGGAATTATATTATTATTCTTTTTCTGCAGTCAGAGTGAAAAGGCGCGTTTACATCCAGACCCCCGAGCGTCGCTCACGGGTTCCGCCATGTGCTTCTCGTGCGCTTATTTACATCAGAGTGCGCACACGTCTTTCACGCAGCATACAGCGCTGCTGTGCAATTTGACCAGTTGATGGGAAAAGTATTCCTAAAATGCATTCAAAATTCTGTATAATTTGCAATAAGTAATTCTCTGTATTTTGAAGTGCCCACAACAACAATATCGTGCATATTCATTACCGCGATATATCGCATTACCGAATACCGGCACAAGTCTATGCCCAACCAAGGTGAAGTGCAGATGACCCTGAAAAGTTTCCACAAATGATATCTCTGTTATGCCATCTGTTTACAGGAGGCGATATCAGAACAAATACAACTCTGCTCCCTGGAAAAGCTGCTCGGTTTACGTGAGGACAGACTGTTGAGATACACATCAACTTATTTTTGTGTGTTCATGAGAGTCTGAGAATGATTGCGTGCTTGTGTTAAAATGTGTGCGCATTAGAAACCTCCATAATCGAATAACTTTGAGGATGGATTTCATTTGTGATGAAAAAACATCCCTATTGAGCTCAGCAGAGCTGTTCTGCCCAACACAAACACGGTTTGTCTCTCTGGAGAGAGCTGAACTGGCCTTGCTTCAGAATCTCATATCTGAAAACTACAAAATCCTCCCTCTGAGCCTGAGAGTACAATGACAACCAAACAATACATTCCAAAGCACTAAAACATGGAGTCTCAGCCCACTAGGCCCCTGCATGTTGTTCTTCCTTCCGAACATAAGAGGCCCACCTGAACCATCTTATGAGGTAACCATTATCAGTCAGAAGAGAATAAAAATGGACTGATTCTACTTCGTATCACACTCATTTTAATGATCTGTAATTGTTTTGCTGCATTTATTTAGCATGGAATGGATGATTTAAGACAGCAAAGAAACTATTCAGGAGGAAGTTCAGGAGATAGAGGTAAGGGTGTTTGATTAGCTTGAGCTTATCAATTTGCTGCGAACCTGAACCAAAATCTTTTGTGAAGATCTTTTCATTGTGAAGACTGTGCCACCTAGTGGTTCTGTAATGTTACTGAGAAGCTTGATTATTATATTGATGAAGTGAGAATGTTTTATTCGGCTATATGTTTTTGAATTTCAAAGCAAGAACTGTTCACATTTATAAGACATGTTTTATGAAAACAGGCATCACGGAAACAACAATCTCTACTACTAGAATTACATCTTTACCTCCACGTAAGTTACCCCTGTTCACCCTCCCATGTACAGTTGTATCTGTTCTCACTGTCTTATTTATTCATATTCAATGCCTTGTTTCTCTACTGAATTTGTGCATCATGGGAAAATTCATACTGTGGCTGTAACTTGAGCATCTTTTTCAGTATGAGGCCAAAGTGGACATTGCTGTAATTTACTGTGTTTTAACCCCACAGGAGGCTTCAGTGCATCCGCCAACAAGGGCATGTCAAGCACTTCTGGGTCTTCTGGCCTGGAGAAGAACATTTTTACTCAAAACAACAGCAGTCCTTTTTTCTCATCCTGTAAGCCAATCAAACATTATTTTTGACGAGCTATACTCTCATAAAGGATATTTAGGGGAAAGTCGTGGCCTAATGGTTAGAGAGTTGGACTCGTAACCCAAAGGTTGTGGGTTCGAGTCTCGTACTGGCATGGGATTGTAGGTGGGGGAGTGAATGTACAGCGCTCTCTCCCACCATCAATACCACGACTGAGGTGCCCTTGAGCAAGTACCGGAACCTTCAACTGCTCCTGGGATGGCTGGACCATGGCTCCGGGGTGTTCACTGCTGTGTGTGCGCACTTTGGATGGGATAAATGCAAAGCACTAATTACAAGTATGGGTCACCATACATGTCACGTCACTTTCACTTCACTTTTTCACTTCACTCTATATGTTTAATATATCTCATATATCTGTAAATGGCTAAAATAAATTAAATGTAAATGTAAATGGCCCTGCGTCTGTGTCTCAGCATCTGTGGGTGTGAGTGCAGGTGGGTTCGGCTCTAGATCAGGGGAATATCTGGTAGAGGAGACAACTGTGAGCAGGAAGACAGGTGGTGCCTCTGGAGTTTTCGAGAGTGTCTCTGGATCGGGAACAGGGTCGAGGGTGAGATCCAGCTCCACTGATGGCATGAGAAGAACGCAAGACTCCCCTTTGTTTGTGGAGAGGAAAAGCAAAACTACTCATTCACGTCGTTATGATGGTTAGTCACAGCTGAGACACCTTAAATAAATAAATAGCATTTTTAGTCAGTCCTTCATAATTAGCTACACTAGCATGTAATCATTTTTGTAAAACTTCAATAGGAAGCTCAAGTGACAGCTCATCCCCAGAAATAAAAAGAAAGGACTATGGTAAGACACTCAGACAAATAAATGTTTTATATGATGGTGACAAGAAATTTGTTTTGGAGACAAAAAACAGCTTTTATTTTATTTGCTATGTTTCCAGGTTCAACAAGAGGAAGGAGTCAAAGCAGGGGTGAGATTATTATTTACACTAATGCAAATAGTATAGAAATTACTTTGCATAGGATAATCATCTTTACTGTACAATTATATTATCCTTATAACTTTTTTACTACTTTGGAAAAGCACCCCAATTGGCTGAAAATGGTTACACCTTTAATTTAGGCCTGTTTCTTTCGATATCAGAAATGTATTCACAGCTACTTGATTCTTATTCTTAACTCAAAGCATTCAGCTGTCCAATATTTCTGAAAAATAGGGCCTACCATTTTCTGTTGCAACGCTGTGTAACAGAGAGCTCACTGCGGAAAATTGTTTCCTACAGCTGTGTTCCTGTTCTGTAGTAGCTAAGGCCTATAGTTCCCGTTTTTCCCCTAGTAATTAATAAAATAATTTCCACTCAATTCAATATTCAATATATATGGAATTTGAAAAGTAGTAGGGGAATAATGAACAGTGTGCGGCAAGTCGTCAATAGAAAGTAAACATCGCCAAATTGCGTTCAATGTTTCTGGTTCCTGGACATTATTGATCAGTTACATATTTAAATATATGTGCTAAATATATGTGTTGGTGTTGAAATAATGTTGAGATAATTATTAGTTAAAAAGATGTCTATCTGTGTTACTGTTTTAGAGATGGAAATCAGGACCAGGCTTCAGAGTGCATCTCCCTCCACTAGATGTATGTTATCCCTCTATTTCTTTCTAATTCAATTGTCTTAAGGATTCACATAAATAGGCTATAATAATAAAATAATTCGATTTTTTTTTTAACTGAATGAAACTGATATGTTGAGAAATGTTTTAACAGCCCCGTTAAAACTTGAGGAATCAAACAAATGTAGCCTATACAGTTTCTTTTCTTCTCAGAGGCTCAAGGAAAAGCTATAGGTTGTTGAACGCCACAGCGGACTGTAGTATGAGATAGTGAACCTGAAGGCACGTTTAGACTCGACTAATACAGTGCTGGTGCTACAGGGACAGAGCTGGATGATGTGAAGAAGCTGCTAAAGGGATCACGATCGGCCAGCATCAGCCCCACACCATCCCCCTCCTCCTCCCCTCTCCCTATACCTCGCAAGGCCAGCACCTTAAACACCAAGATCTCCACCAAGCAAGGTATGGAAAGCTGGATTAGAAGAGCTCAGGGCATTGACATATCATGCGTTATTAGTAAAGCTTACATAGCCTATTAGTAAAGAGTTTATAGTAGTTAACACTCCTACCACACCTATGGTGTGCAGAGCCTATTTATTTTCATGCACAAAAAAATTCATGCACAAATTCCCCGGTTCATCCGTGCATAGAGATCTTGTGTTCAATTCCAAGGCGTTAAGACTTCCTTTCAATTTTTTCAGTTGAGCAATATGACACCACTATTCTTGAGGATGACCTGGCCTCATACACATGGAACAGCTCCACACTGCCCTATACAGTCTCCACTGGTACTGCTTACGGCTTCAACAGCAACACCAACATCATGTCAACGGGAGCTACTCTTGTTAACAGCACATCACCATCCTCCTTATCAGGTCTGCGCAGTTGAACACTGATTTACTAAGCTGACCTGATAATAAAGAGAATTTATCAAGTCATCACCAATATCACTCTATTTTCTGATGTATTATAAATAAAACTAGCCTACCCTTCCCCCTTCCCCTTTTTTTTTCCCCCCCTTCCTTTCCCCTCCTACGACATACATTCAAAACATTCAGTGTAAGGCTAGTCCATCCAACCAAAATATATTAGCTAAATACATGCTTTATTTTGACACAGTGTATGGCTACACACCCAACAATCTAGCTCCTGCGAGTGGAGTTCTACTACTTCCAATGGGGGTTAACACCCCAATCGGTATCCTCTGAGGGTGTAAAATATTAAATAATTGATGCATGGCTTGACCAAATGACAATTAATAGCCATTCCGTGAGGCATGTTCTTGTAGTTTTAGGATATGGAGTGACGAAGAATTATGTGCAAGTACCAGCAGCACTATTGGGTTGTACAGGCCGTCTCCCCCACAGGTGGTTTGTTATCTTGTTTTCTGTACAGCATAGCCCGACAAAACAACCAATGGGAGATGTGAGAGAGTTTGGGGCAGTTGATAGACGAGGCACTGCTCTGTAGCCCAGGCTGAATGTCAAGTAGTAAACGTGTTCTGCGTTTTAAATCGGTGACAATTAAATAAAGGAGGTTTGTGAAATTGAATGAATCGAGGCTTAGAGGCAGCAGTGAGGAGGGAATGAAATAATCAAAAAAATCAGTAGGAGTTTCCACGTATTTCATTGTGTTTTAAAAAAAAATACACAAAAAAAATAACCATTTGTGAAAATTGTAAATATACATAAATATTGTAAATAACCACCTGCTGTCAAAGTTAGGTTGGTAAGGTTTTGATTGAGATATCTATGCTCACCACGGGCTGCATTTATTAGATCGAAATAACAGTAAAACAGTCAGTAATAAAGAGTCCATTTATGAATCAACGTTTACTGACAAGTTAATATTATAAATACTGATGAGATTTAATTTTATACGTTAAAATGTATTTTATCATCATTATGATAGAAAAACTTCTTAGTGTACATAAGCCTTCAGAACTCATTCATTGCTGATTTGCCTGATGCAAGAAACATTCTTCTGGAGGATTGATATACTTCTGATATATACTGTGAAAAACAGTTGTGCTGCTTAATATTTTGTGAAAACGAGATAGATTGCAACCAGGTAAAAGTCTTTACTGACACTTTTGTCCAATTTAATAGATCCTAGCGTTTTTCTGTTTGGGTCAGTGAAAATGTTGTAAACATCAGAACTATCTTTAGTTCTCTAAAGAGGTAGTTATTGTTGCTTAATGAACAGTGTCCTTATAAGTGGCAAAGAAATACTTGACATTCAAACATCTTTGTTTATTTGTTATGTGTGTATTTTTAGGATATGGAGTGCAGAAGAATTATTCCTCAAGTCCCATCAGCACTCTTGCTGTCAGCACAGGAGTCTCCACTTCAGGTGTTTGTTATACTCACACAGGAAAAAGATTTATGGCTTTTCAGTGTGGCTTGATAAACAGGAAGATTTTGTGTCATATTTAGGAACTGGTACAAGGACCCTTAATGAGAATGTGTCAAAGAGATACCTGACGCTGGAGAAAGAGAACATTCCAGTGAGAAGAGAAACCGAAGAACTTATCCTGACCAAAGACAGTGGCAAGCAGTTTACAAACAGCACCCCTAATGGGACAGCAGGTAAACACAGGACACTAGATTTTTATTTGATGTTGCAAGGGGAATTAAAGCGAATTGAAATATAACATGCTTAATATTATGACCTACACTAACACTACATTCTGATTAACTGAATACTCACTTTGCTTTTAAGGGTCGTATTCAGATGTTTCAGCGAAGAAGGGAACTATGATGACCAGCTATTCTGAAAGTGCCCCTGTAAAGTCTAGCTCTGGCACACATTGTAAGGGCTTAATTTTCATGTATCTTGCTGTTTTTTAATTTACATGTTTTCATCTTGAGGCATATTAAGATTAATTCACATGTTTACATCTTGAGGCACTGCTTGTCTCAAAGAAATATTGAAAATATCTGTTGACATCACAAAACAGTTTTTTTAACCTCTCTAAAGATGGGTCTACATCAGTGTCAACAAAAGACAAAGCTACTTATGCAGGTAAAATCTTTTTATAAAAAAAACAGTGCACACAGTAGAATGTACAGTCATACTGTATGATACAGAGAATCACCAGTCTCTTCCTGTGTGTGTCCTGTCAGAGATTCATAAGGTGAAGTTTGTTGGTGATGAGGATGATGACTGTAATTGTGGAGGGGGTCTTTGTGGATGTGGGCCAAACTGCTGTTCCTGGTGGAAGTGGCTGCTGGGGTTTTTGCTCAGCCTCCTGTTGCTCCTCGGCCTTCTGTTTGGACTCATTGCTTTATGTAAGTCTAGTCATTTTAATGAAAGACATGATTCATTTATTCACTATTTCTCTTGGGGTAAAGTTATAGCTAATAAAACATTTGAAACAGCTTGTAGCTTCATTTTAAAACTGTACAGTAGAAGGTTTTCAAAATGTGAGGCAAATTATGATTCACCAAATAATTTCAATAAAATGTAAAATTGTATTTTAAATTTTATTAAGAAGTTATTTAAAAAATAATAAGCATTCTTACCTCTGTGGATTTGGTTTAACTTGGGAGAAGGGAATTGTATCTTATGTATCAATGTGTATTTATCAACAGAGGATTAGTGTTTGTGTGCAGTTCAACTCAAGAATAGGATTTCTGCCTAACTTAGATATATGTGCTCTTGCATATTGTCTTCTAATCTGAAGCAAATCTCTTTTCCTTGAAGCTGAGGAGATAAAGAAACTAAAGTCTCGTGTCAGCGCTCTTGAGGGAATATCCTCCTCCATCAGTCGTCTGTACATTCCTATTGATGACACTGGCATACATAAAGAAGCTGGAAGTACAACGACAAATATTAATTCACCGGATTCTACAGTTAATTCAGGCAATTCTGTACTGCAAATACTGAGAGCAGAGCTGCAGTCTGAAGTCATGAAAGGTACGTGTGAACACAGTTCTGCCTAGACACACAAACAACACATGCACCTAAACATGTACATTGTTTATAAAATGTCACGCATATATGCATATGTTTAATACAAATAATATTACATTTAATACATACTTTTTGTGTATCTAGCCTTCTTTGCTTCTTCAGTTAACGCTGAAAGAGGACTTCCAGGGCTTAAAGGTACACCAGATATATAGTTTTTACTGAACTGCCAGTACAGAAAATTTTATTTATACGTTCTATGGAGATTTAATAGTCAGTAGCCTGCTTTTCCATCACTACTACATCAATCACACATTTGCTCTTTTCACCACTTTTAGGTGACACTGGATCTCCTGGAACAAAGGGTTTGTACAATTTTAAAACTGGCTGTGAAAAGTCTGTGAATTAGTTGACCTATATGTTTATATTGATCTGCTTACAGTCTTAAACATGAAAACTTAAACAATTTAAACTGTTTTTCAGGAGATAATGGTTTTCCAGGCCTTTCAGGTAAGAATAATGTTTGATCCTCTGTAGAGCTAATCTTAACAGTTGTGCAGAATGAAGTCTTAACAGATTTAATTGTTTTTTTATGTGCATCTCTAGGTCCACCAGGAATGCCAGGACATACAGGAAGAGATGGACAAAAAGGAAGTGCAGGTACATGAAACATTAGGCAGCACTTTTATTTTGTGGGAAAATCATTCACCATCATTAATTATGTGTTTAAATCACAAAGTAAATTAACAAGTATCCCAAAAGATAAGGCCTAGAGGTTAAGGTTTAGAAATACAGTCCATAAATGCTGCATCTGACAGGTGCTAATACTGTAGCACTAACAAATAACTTTAAATAGTCAATTCTTACAATCCAGTTGACAGACTAGTCCCTACCTACATTCAAGATACATCTCTTCTGTGAACACTTGACTCAGTCCTGTTAATGCTCTTAGTTATTTTGAAAAACCTTTTCCAGATGTTGCCTCATCAAAACTTTAAAATGTGTATGACAGGTGAACGTGGTCCAGAAGGACCACCAGGTTTCAGAGCAAGAGATGGTCAGCCTGGACCCCGTGGAGAGCCAGGACCCCCAGGGGCCGGAGAGAAGGGTGAAAGGGGTACGATACTGCATACTTTGAGAATATGGCTCTTGAAACATGATCCTAGCATTTAATTTTTAGTATTTCATTCATTACAATTTAGGGTTCTCATACACAACGTAAATTTAAGAATAAAACTGCTGTTTTGATCTCATTTACAATGTGTCTGTGTATCTGTTTTTTCTTCAGGTATTCCTGGTCCTCCTTGCTCTCCTGGTCTTGTTGGTCCACCTGGGCCTAAAGGTCAGTACACAAAAAGCAATTTATATAAAGGCTAATACTTATTATATTCAGTGAAATTAGCTGTACAGAATAATTTGAGATTGGCTAATGAAATGCATTGGCATAAATATATATATACTTAAATATGAATGTTTACATAATCATTAAGCAGTAATGCATCTTTGTTTTCTTTTTGTTTGTTTGTTCAACAGGTCCCAGTGGTTTACATGGTAATCAACTCTTTCTTTACAAAAAACCAAAATACTTTTCATGACATTTGGAATCAATAGGAACACTACTTGGGTGTTTTCACAAAGAATTACGTGTAATGACATAAAATAATGTTATAAAACAAAAAAATCGGTCTTTCCAGGTGATAAGTAATACTGGTCCACCTGGAATTAAAGGTTTGTAGCTAATTATATGTCAGCCTGACTTACAGTATCCAGTTCTTCATTATAGTCAATGTGAATTCATGTAAAATTGTGTATGTGTTGTGTCAGGTGATCATGGTGATAGAGGAGAAAATGGATTGCCAGGTGTGTATATTTGTACTGAGCCATAAGAACTTTATTCATTTGTGCCATGTTTACAAATATTTGATTCATTGTTAAATCTCTGTATCCTCAATCGGGTGCTTCTGGTGCTGCAGGACGACAAGGGCCACCTGGTGAGAAAGGAGCTAAAGGATCAGCAGGTGATTCATCTGTAGGAACAGACACAAACCTGAGATTTTTGGCTTTTTGCCATTTTATTATTAGAACAGGGAGAGAACAGACATGTGATAGGCAGTGTGGTGGGGAATCAGCAAATGACTAATTGCCAGGGTCCAATTCAGGTTGCCTGTATACTGTATATCAGCACTATATGCATACAGTTCAACATCAGACAGAGCTATATTTTTAACCGTGACGTGGCCACTCTAAACACCAAAAAAAAATGTAGTTTCACTAAAGGCTTGTCCCTTATTCATCACGGTTTGCCACACAAATAATATAAGCAGCATGATGTTTCAACAGTGTCTACCTAATAAGAAATCGTTGTTTTTTTTCCAAAATCAGCATAATAGGAATGACTAAAGGACAACTGAAGAGGGAGTATGAATTTTCGGTATCATTCGATCATTCGTTTTTTTTGATTTAATATTGAAAGTAGAAAAG
The DNA here is from genome assembly GCA_018155175.1 of Sinocyclocheilus anophthalmus. Classification (NCBI taxonomy): domain Eukaryota; kingdom Metazoa; phylum Chordata; class Actinopteri; order Cypriniformes; family Cyprinidae; genus Sinocyclocheilus; species Sinocyclocheilus anophthalmus. Next base: position 82,676 of record JADLZN010001088.1, on the reverse strand, counting down.
TAGAATTTTCAGAATTCAGCTTAAATTTTCTTTTTCGTTCAGGGGTGGAAAAATGAATAAACAGTTTGAATATTCGATTTCTACAAATGGGCGGGAATTAAACGCCCCTTTCAGCTAATTGGTCAACCGAAGATCAAACCGTGCCATCATCAATTCCTCTGCAGTATCACACAGCAGAATAATAGTCCACTGCTGCATTTGTACGGATTAATAACCCATTTTATCAATGTCATATTTCTCTCAATCAAACAGACTAATGAATAGTTGTCTAATGACAGAGTAATTAAGTTCCCTCTATCGGCGGGAAAAAGCCAAGTGAACACAATCCAAGTGAACGTCAAGTGAATGTAAACTGCTTTAAATGTGACTGCTGCTTATTTCCTGTGCACTTCTGCTGTCTGTCTGCTTATTGAGTTTATTTAAACCATCACAATTTCGCAACCATCGCAATGTCCGGAGCGGGCTGCCAATTTCAATGGTTCCGAGAAGGTGACTTCAGTGTTTTTTCTCTAAGAGTAGACATATTCGTCATAAACATAATAATATGAATCTAGTGCCGTATTTCATTCCAAGCATTCTGCAGGATACTGAGGGTTTGGTGAGCAAAAACGAATGGCAGTTATATATGTAGAAATCTTGCGTTGCAGCCACGCTGGACAAGTGCATTATCCTGAGATATCAATATAATCAAATTTTAATAAAACACAAGATTACTTATCTAACTTAACAGTAGGTATGTAATATTCTGTTGTCTCTGGTTGTCAGTCCCCAAAATGATACCCAAAACTTATATCAATCCACTTTATTATTTTTCATTTTTGTCTTAGTGTTTTCAAATAATTTATTTTGAAACTAACTTCATTAATTAATTTCTAATTACAACCAAACCGACTTACTGGTGAGCAGGGTAGGCCCCTATGACCGCTGTATATACTACCCCCCTGCCAGCCAGCTGATGCAAAGACATAATTTATCTACACGAAGAAAGCCCTGTCAGACTCTGACCCAGTATGGTTGTGTTGAGCTATTCTAGCTGTTTTGTCTTTGATGACCACAAATATGAAATGTAGTTGAAATACACTGTGTAAGAATCCGTACCCAAACTGCAGCAGCAGAGGACTCTATTCGGCTGGTGATACTGCGGAAGAACTGATGATGGCTCGGTTTGATCTTCGGCTGACCAATCATCAGAAAGGGGCGTTTAATTCCCACCCAGTTGTAAAAATCGAATATTCAAGCTGTTTATTCAGTTTTCCACCCAAGAACGAAAAACGAATATTTAAGCTGAATTCTCGTTTTTCATTTTTGGAAAAAAAACACAACTCGGTGAGAGGCATTTTCAGGTTTGATGATTCCAAGCCAAATCATTTTTTTTTATTATGTACCTATATCTGCATCTTTATTTTAATCTGTGTCTGTATTCTGTATCATTTTTGCTCATATCTAGATGAGCCAGGCTCAATTGGCTTACCAGGAATCAGAGGACCACCTGGACCACCCGGTGATCCTGGGCAACCAGGTATAAAAACATGAATCCTCATTTAATATAAATAAAAAATAGAAAAACATGATCCTCATTTTGAGAAAATGACCTTAATCTGCATGTTATAACACAGTTTCTATCATTCGCCATGTGGTTATACACATTCAAATTACTAGTTTAATAATGTTTGAAAAAATAGGTGAATTGTGTTAGATTTTTAATTTTTTTCCTCTTTAAATCAGGAATTCAAGGGATTCAAGGACCTCCAGGTAACCTGTCACTTGAACTGCATTCTTTTATGTGCATAATGTATGTTTTACATTTTTATGCAGTTTAGATTTTTACAGTTTATCTCAACTATGTATGAAGATATAATGGTCAACATGTTTCTTTTTGCATAGGCCTACCTGGCAATCCTGGTCAGCCTGGAGCTAAAGGTGCTGTATGGTGGCTGTTTTTGTATAATAGACTGTAGGATCAATGTTTAGCTGCCTTTTGAAGTCTTGCATTTTTAGCAATATATTTGTCTTATTATTGGACTGGAATCAGTTTGTGCAATAAGTCTACGAATGTTTAAATAATTATCTGAAAATGTTCCCAGGTGAGGACTCCCCCCCCCCCCCCCCCACCCACCCCCGGTGAGCCTGGAAGAGTGATCAATGCAGGTAAGATTACATGAAGTATTAAAACACATTTAACAGTCCACTGTGCAATCAACTTACATTGAGAGCTTTAATTTTACAGCAGGTTCTAGCTCAGTGGCAATCCCAGGACCACCTGGAAACCCTGGTCTTCCTGGCCCACCTGGATCTCCAGGACTCTCAGGTATGTTCATATTCTTTATCCTTTTAAAATCCCAGATTACAAAATCTCCTGTTAATCAGTGAAATCACTGTGTGCTTTGTATATTTGAACAATCCAATTATGCTTGAACTAATTGCACTGTTTGGGTACATCAGTATATTTATCATTTGATTTTATCAATCAATGTATGTCTTATGACGCTAGGACCCGTTGGCCCTGCTGGACTTCCTGGTCAGCCTGGTAAATTTGCATTTTTCATCTGGTGTTCCTGTGTAATATTGTATATTAGTAAAATAAAAATGATATCCAAATGACTTTCCATCCATCCACCTTGATTTTTGTGCAGGTCCTAAAGGTGCTCAAGGAGAACCAGGTATTGCTGTTAGCGCTGGTGCGACTTTGGTTGCAACGCGAGCAGAAAGTGACTCTTTATTTAAAAGATCTAATTGGAACATTAGGAACTTATAGAAATGCATTAATTTAATAATTGTGTGTCCTTTTTAGGACAGTATGGTTCTGCACATGTTGGTGTTTCTGGACCACCTGGTCCCCCAGGGCCTCCTGGACATCCAGGTACCATAACATTATACATGAAAGGCTTAAGGATCAGCATCTGATTTTTTTTTGCCACACACATTGTCTTTTGAATGTGAAATGTAATATTTATTTAATTATTTAGCTATATATCCTCCTGACTACCAGCTATGGAGTTTTGTCCTCTGTAGAGGACATTATGTTTTAACGATTTCTATGAGATCTTACATGTCACAGTTCTAACTCTGGATGTCCTGTAAGAGCACATACAGTGTTTTTTTAGAGATACCAAATGTTTGGAAGTTTCAAATTTAGTGATCAAATTTAACACCCTTATGGAAATATGATAATATTTTGTAAATATCATTTAAATCTGACTAATTTTCAAATTGTCATAAATCAAAATGTTATGGGGTTTCAAATCAAAAAATTACCTTCTGTTATGAAACAGGACGTCGATTTCATACATGTTCACTGTAGAGGACACCAGGACTTAAAGCATGTTTATTACACATTTTGGGAGACAAAACAAATGAATGGAGAAAAAATTATGTATCAACATTCCTATTCAATATTAGATATTATTATGAAAATCTTGCTAATTATTACTCCCAATTATTAACTTATTTGTCATTCTATTTGCCCCCCCCAAAAAAATTAATATGCAAATTAGATCAGTTTTATATACATTGTATATAATGGAAAAACTTGTTTATGGCAATTTTACACACATTTTGCATAAAGAAAAATGGTTTTTATCCCTATAGGTGATTCTAGACCAGGTCCACCGGGACCACCTGGTGAACCAGGCACACCAGGTAAGATGAACATTCATGCTTATTTTCATACTTTCCTGTAGTGGCATACACTTCTCAACTCTTTTGTTACTGTCTCATAGGATATGGCAGACCTGGTCCTAAAGGAGACAAGGGAGATTCAGGAAACTTTGTGCCTAATTCAGGTTTGATTCCAGCATATGTCTGGGTCTATGCATTAAGAATGTTGAGGTTTCTTAAGTCTCACAATTTTACACAGGAACATTTTTTGCGGGACCACCTGGGCCATCAGGACCTCCAGGGCCTACGGGAGCAACAGGTGAGTCTTACCCAGAACTTGTGTTTAATCGATTCTACTTGTTGGTACCTTTATTCCAGCCTATCATCAGTGAAGACACTATGGAAATGTGATGTCAGAAAGTAGGATACTTAACTATTATCAGATACTTAAACAATTTATAGTTATGGAAATTTTTCAGGTGCCAGGGTCCAAGAGGATACCAAGTGAGGCTCCATCTCCAGCCCAGTGTCAAGTTAAAAGAAGTTCAACTGCTCTGCATTCTTTTCTATTTTAAATGCACCTTGCATTTTTAAAGCAGAAGAGCATTCTGTGTGAGTATGTTTGAAATTTTAAGGCAATATAGTATGTTTCTCTTGTTGAGAATGCAATTCCTGAATGCAATGCAACAAGCTTTGTAGCATTGTGTTGAAGCTTAGCAACACTAATTAAACACCTGAAATATCTAATCAAGAGCTACGTCCAAAATCACATACTGTCTAGTATGTACTACATTTTGTTTGGACCTTACCGTTACCATTGAATATGGTTAGTATTAATGAAATTTGGATGTACTACATCCACCATGTTGTCACTGTCACAGAACCTATCAGCATCAGTTGCGTCACTTCACTTGCATTCACAACTCCTCTCCTGTGGCTTAATGGGATAGTAAAGTGTCCATTGAATGCTCACTTCAGAATCTCGCTGGAAGTAGTAAGACTAAAGCCAATCGACGCCCAAAAAACACCCAACATCGACCGTCGGCTTGGTGTGTCCCGGGCTTTTAGGATCACTAGAAATTTATAAGCAGGTATGTTGGAGCTAAACTTTGCAGGAAAGTTGCCCTCCAAGAGAAGGATTGGCCACTACTGCTTTAAAGGCAGCTGTTTATGTAGACAATAGACAGTAGGGTGGCTCATTTGGTTTTGGAACAGACCTATTGTCTCTATGGTTCCTCCACCTGCTAGGCTAAAGCTATGCGTACACAAGTCTTCCAGAAATTTCCAGGAATACAGTGCCAGTTTATTGAAGCCCCATACTTTTAGCCCCCACATAATATGCAATGTTACATCATTGTGTAGACATTAAAATGTCAACCCTCCCCTAAACCCCAATGTCTCAGGAGAGAGCAATTAATTTGAGGTGATTCTGGCCAAAGAACTATTGCTGCATTTGCACTGAGGTTAAAAGTTTTAGCCTCAGCTGTTGCCTCTGTGCCTCTAAATCAAACCCAGGGTGTTATACAGTGTTATACACAAACTCTAAATTATTGAGTTCAAAGACCAATGCATTGAGATGACATTATCAGCAATCTTAAACATATTGCACATTTAACAGCCCAGATGACAAACAGGCTTGTATTATTCACCCACATACTGCACTCAGATATGCATTGTATATTTCATACAGTAAATCAGACAGACCTTGTGTGAGTGCTTAGCTTAAGAACTAAAGTGCAAATGTGTTCCATGTGCTTCCACAGAATGTCGGATGGTGAGGATGTTCTGAAGATCTGAGGAATGTCTGTGGGCCATTTGAAATGCCTTGTGGTTCTTGGCCTTTGTTATTGTCATGATCCACTGCAGCTGGAAGCCGTACGTGCTGCTGCATGGTCACTGTATTTAAATTACGATGTGCTAATTGTGTTGGCTAAGGCAAGCATCACTTTCACTATTCATACAGTATGTGGGGTTAACAAAGTATTAAACTTTAGATATGATTTTAACCTGGCAGAAGATAATATATCCATAGATTTACATTTCAACCAAGACGGACCTTCCTTCTCCCATGAAGTGCTTACAACCATGCCCAAAAATTGCATAGCCCGGACCTGCCTGGCGCCCCTGGTGGCAGACTCTTTTTGTACACGCAGGGGCGAATTTGGATACAAAACAATGAAATACATGTTTTGGCTGCTAAACTGAAAATTGTTGTCTGTGCTTATCTTGCACTGTAAACTGAGGAGCCCGAGACCCTACTGGTTTGCGCACCCTGCGTGTAGTTAAAAACCTTGGGGCCCTAGTAGTCATCATCACATGTATGCACCGAGGCCCCAAAAATATCTAGTATTCAGCACACATTATGTGTAAAGGGGTGTGGGGGCCCTAGTTGTCACTAAATGCACCAAGGGCCCAACTTTTTTCTTTATTTTAGAAGTTTCAAGACACCCAGAACACCTTAAAATTGTGGTAGCAAGTTCTGAGCATTTCGTTCAAGTTCCAAGCTCTCATGTGCAACAAACCAGTCAAAAGCCCTATTCGCACAGGATTAGTAATACCTGGTGACCTCTAGTCATTTGTAATAATTGCAGAGGTTTTCTGTGATCTTAATCCCGTGCAAATCGGCCATGTCTGTAATTTGTAAAGTAAAATTCCCCCGCAAATGACCTACCATATTTCGCCGAACACTGAGGTCCTGTGATAATATTAGTCCCGTGCGAATTGGCATCTCTGTGATTCGGCCAGCATTTGGCGGGTCGCATATAATTTTTCGAGGCTTTTGTTTGCTGTGTACCTTTTTATCCATCTTTCGCGACGATGGTTGCTGTCATATCGCTACACCATACACTTTGCAGAAAGAGAAAGCTGAAAAGGTTTGAGGTTAATGTGTTAAAAATAAATCAAGCATAAAGCTTGAGATATTATTTTAACTTGGTGAAATGTAAATGACACAGCGCACGAAACCGTATTAGTTTCTTTTTTTTTTAATCCATCTGGACCATACAACGGGACTCTCAAAGCCTTGACATCCGAGTATCCGGGAGACAAGTCAGTAAATTCGAGTAAAATCACAGGCTTTGCTTATGCCGATGGCCAGTCCATCGTAGAGCTAAAACACACACACATATGGACAATTTATTGTCTCCAGTTGGCCAGTCTAACAGATCTAGTTTAATTAAGATAACATGCTAACACTCTCCCTGACTTTGTAAATCTCTTTGATTAAAAAGAGTCAGTAATTATCATAGGGAAAAACATGTGAGGTGAGAACAGACCTCCTTTTCCTTTTAAATGGATTGTCTGGTGCTGGTGATCAATAATCACAATTGATTTTGGTCAAACAGCTGTGAAGCTACAATCCATTCAAAGGTTTTCAAAGAAATGAACAATAAATACGTTGAAAGATGATTACCTTTGTAGAGAAGAAGAATTTACACTACAAAGAGCAGTGAATAATACAAAGGGATCACACTCTTCTTTAAAGCATGTTTACTAAAGAAAGAAAATTTGCATTCAAAGACAGCATCTCTTATTGACAGTCAAGATGATTTGCAGATTCTATTGAAGAGATGCCAGCATCATTTAGCAGGCAAATGTTGAACACACATGCCTTATCCAAGATGAAGCTGCAATGAGTTCACGTTGAGCATCAAAGGCACATATGGGGATAATATTACAGATAAACTACATGATTGTAATATGACTTCCAGATATGTCTTCTGTCTTTGTCCGGGTATGCATGACTAAGGTTGTGCAGTTACAGCAGTTTTGAACCACTTGTTTTTGTCCATTTATTAAACTTTTAACTTTTGCAACTAGATCTTTTAAATTTTTTTCTGAAGAAAAACTTGTCTTTGCAATATTTGCCTCTATATTACTGTGTGGTTGCTGACTGAGCCAAGTTTAACTTACCCTCAAGTTATAAGTCTTTAATAATTGAGTCAGACCTATATTTCTGTCATGACAACTCTCGAAGTTTAGCCATTGGTAATCTTGGCCGAATCGATCTGCTGCGAGACTGCTACTGCCAATTACATCCACAAACTGCTGCTGTAGCCAGAAGAAATACTGCTGCACCTATAACACAACCGCAATTACCCCCGATATATACCAACATGAATCTCACCCCATAGAGATTATACAGGTGGAGCTGTGGAAGATGGAGGTTTTCTGAAGTGCGCTGCAACTGCTACAGAAAGTCCTAGCCAAGTACTTGTATAATGAGCAACAAAGCTAATTGGATGCTGATGCAACTAAAACCAGTCAGCTGCTCCATGTGAGTAATGATGTGATAATATCATATAGAGTGGCCTGCGCCATCTAGAGTTTCATGGCAGAGCTTTGTATGTATGGATCAGGGACCTCCTTCAGAGTAAATTTAAGACTGATTTCACACTAGCACAGTTGATATCAGAGTTCAGTTACTTCGGATGATATGAACGCTGTTTTCTAAGTTCAGGTGCGTACCTACGAACAGTAGTCTGGGGTATGTTTTAGGTGATCTAGTGTGAAAGCAATCATCATGTAGTAAATTGTAAAGGTGAAGCACTATTGATGATGTATGATTTGGTCAAATTATGTTCCTGACAAGCGGGACTGAGGCCATGTTTATACCTGGTATCAAGACGGTTTTTAGTGAACCGATCTATGTTGCATGGTTTATGAGTGAGATTCCCATAATTCCACAAATGAGCCATAATCTGTGCACTGTACTTTTGATACAATTCAGTTTCAATTACTTGTTTTGGTGTGCTTTCTCACAACATGTTGCTGAACGATCACATATGAGTGGGTGGCAAGTGGGCAGAGTGTGGTCCGGGACATGTTCGGGACAGATGAGCACTACACATGCAATCTGGTCTCATGCGTTTCTGACTACCTATGCAGTTTTAGTGATCCGATCACCAAATGTTTTAGACCTTGCATTTAGCATATTTAGACATTGTCTACATTGTATTTAGCGCTGACCACTTGTGATCCAATCACAAAAATTGGATGTTACTGGCAGATGTAAACAGTGACTCTGCTCTTTGAACTTTGTGCAATAAGTTTGTGGAAAAAAACAGCATTTTTTTTTTTTTTTTTTTTTTTTTTTTTTTTTTTTTTTTTTTTTTTTTTTTTTTTTTTCTTTTTTTTTTTTTTTTTTTTTTCAAAAACCAAAGTCCAAATAAGATAGCAATATGAGCATTTCTGCCATTTCATGGGTTGTTGTTTCCTATAGCACCAGGCGTAAACAATTGCTGTCTCAAAGACAAATGTACTGTGGTTCTGACCCAAAAAGTACAATCGTGAACAGAATCCAGCAGGGAGAATAGCAATCAAACTCTGATTCAGACCAAGCAATTGTATCAAATATGAAAGTACCCTAAGAACAACTGGCGAAAATCATCTTGCTCACTCAAAGTGCTAGTATAGTTATCCTCACCAAGATGCATGATTAAAGATATCGTTTGGGGAGCACCAATGTTGCAGGACGAGTTACCAAAAAAAAATTGACCACATGTTCTCTCTTCATCTCTCAGACTGCATCTGTCTGCACCCTCCCCCACTTCTTTCTTTCAGTCGATCCCTCATTAGTCTCACTGAGGTCAGTTCACACCTCATTGCCACCTCCATTCATTACTGTATTTGGTGATAAGCCCCCTTTAGTAAGTCAATGGGACCCTTTCAGATTAAACTGCCTGCTTGCTTGCCAGAAGAACAAGAGGGGGCCTAACAGACAATTCGTTTAGATTTATTCCTAGGCTTTGCCATTGTGGGAAATAAGCTGAGAGGAACACTTCCTCTTTTCAGAGAATGTATCTTTCGTGTCTTACCAGCATCTGGTCTCATAAGTAGAGTTAGGGATGACTAAACCATTTGATGGTCTAATGGGCAGAAGGGGTATATAGTAATTTCTCTGTCGCTGGGAAAATAATAATGTTAAAGTAACTGATGTTTCAATAAAACGTGTCAAAAGAAAAGAAAACAGACAAGGAAACATTAGTCCTGGGGCCCTTTTGGAACATGAGTGGTGTGTCACACATTGCAGCGGCGTCTGCTGTCTCCGTCTTGGACTTTGCTGTTGTTTGGAGAGCAAATTGGGTCAATAAAGGTTTTAGTAGAGAGAAAATTGCCACCTCAAGCCCTGTGAGGAAACCTCACAACTGTGAACAGAACACCACCAAACAAATAAACAATGTTCAAAATTGGAATTTCAGAGGAAACTGTTTGGTTGTTTCTCAGAATGGAATACGTCACACTTGTAATGTTTCTGTTTTTACTTTTTAAGATGTTTATTTTTCCTTTTAATCATATCTTTTAATATAGCTTGAAAAATGTGTCTTTGCCAGGTCCATTGTAAAATTTCGCAGGATAAACATTTTATGTTCTCTCCTGAACTCACTGAGTATAGGCTCTAATAGTGGGGGCCCCTTCATTACAGAGCCAGGACAAGGGCCCCCAACAATGGCCGTGCCGCTACTTAAGCAGACGCTTCAAGGATCCACGGATGTTTTCTATGCTATAGTACCTCCAAACCAATTGGAATTTGAATAAAACAGGAGATGTTAATCTGGAGTTTGACCGAACCTTTTCCTGCTGTTCAGATAATACATTTGCAAGCTCTTAACTTTGTTGTGGTCATCTTTACTATGCAAACACAAACGTGTCAGGGGTGTGTGGACATTGTTGTCACAAATAGAAAGAATGAACGGAACAGCCTTATCTACGGAAGATAACGCAAACTTATCAGTCATTCCATCTATCTAACAATGTCGTTAAAGCATTTAGAATGTTATCGTATTTATCTTAATGGGTAGTTCATGCATAACGTGGACATTATTTTTTTTTTATTTACCTGGCTTATCATATAATACAATACAGTATGATACAATACGATACAACACAACGATGTTGTAGCTATATTGAACATTTAGAATGTCATTGTTTTTCTTTTGAGCAAGGTATTTTATAGGGGTTTTAAGAGGGGCTCGGTTTGACAGAAACTACAATCCCAGGATGCACTGGGTGAGCTGTTTGGTAGTCCTGAGGTGTTAGTGATGGAGGGGGAGTCAGGTCTTTCTGCCCACACACACTCCTCCATCCGTGAGTGCGGAATCCCGCTGTATCCTCTGAAGTGCTGGGGCAGGCCGACGACACGGACTACAAACCAGTAAAAAGATACAAAAGTAAAGTTAGTTTCCGGCGGCTAGACCAATTAATACAGAGCGACTCAAGTAAAATCGCATTTGAACGTTTCGATTAGATTTGACTTTAAGAGTCGGACTGCCGACCGAAGTAGAGATTGAGGTAAAAGTTTCCCCCCCTCTAACGTTACCTTCTTTTCGCACGAACGCAAACAAAAACCGCACGGGTGGCATTTTCAGAGGAAAACCAGACGAACCCGGTCGGGAGTCGCTTCGTTGGGTCTGTAAGTGAGTCTTTAACGTTGTGATACTCAACCGAAATCATCTCGACGCGATCTTGAGGACGAGCACGCGTCCCTGCTGAGCGTTTTCACTGATCTCAAACGATTCTCGGACGAGTCGAAAGAAAGCGTTACATCCCAGTGATTTCATGAAAACCAAAAGGGCTTCGACAGAGGAAGAAATGTGGAGGTTCGTCTAGTGACTATTTGGGAGTCTCTATTTTATGAACTTCTGAATCTAATCAGGGATTGACAATTTTGTAATATTCAGAGAGGATTTGTTCCAGAAAGGAGAAGGTGAGTAACGCCGGTAAATGGACTCTAGCATGTTCGTCTGTTAAAAAATACAAAATACAAATGCTTTGCTGTTTTATGGAATTATAATAATAGGCTACTATAGTAGTGTTTGTATAAAAACGCTTATATACTATAAAAACACGCTTTTTGGGAAGAGTTAGATGACAGTGAAATTTCCAGAAACGCGTATATAGGCTACTATTTAGGTTGTTTATTTCAATTTATATTCTCCTCTTGTCCACTCACTATTTTGCACCGTGCCTTAAATAATTTTAATTTGTTATATTTGTCTCTTTTAACCAAAAGAGGTTAATATAGCTGCATTAATAAGCACTTTTTTAAAAATTAATTTGAAATGAATGTGAAGTAATTCTGACTGAGCAGTTTAAATGTAAAATGTGTCTCAGGCTGACTGGGGGTTTTCTGTATGTTTGAGGGATCTCATTAGCTTTCATCATCAGATGGCTCCAAATCTGATCTGTTATGGGAGCAATTGATGCTATGCCTGTACTGCCATCTCATATCTGAAGCCATCCAGTACAGTAGCCTACAAAAGAAAAGCTTTCTCTGCAACTTTAGCAAGAGTAGCTTAAGCCACTACATCTCTCTTGTAGATACAGGTAAATACAACCTTTCCTGTTTCACTGAGTGGCTTCTGTGCATAAGGTGTTGTGGTTTGTTCAGCATGAGTAACAACTCTGAGCGAATACATTTCTTGGTATTTTTACTAGCCAGAGATGGGTCCCTGACAGTTACCTTTTAGTTTGAGTAGCACTATTTTATTGTATTTTTGTATTATTATTTAGTTTATTTGTAATTATTGTTATTGTGTAAGTTCAGTAGCCTATTGGCCCACCATCTTTGAGGTTTTGCAGATTCCCTTTGCCAAAATAAATGCCTGAAGGTATCTTGATGTAAAAGGCAGGTCTGTTCTTGCAGTTGTTCATCTTCCCACAGTAAAGGACAAACAACATAAATATACTGAAGCATGAGTTTGGATCTCCCTGTGGTGGAAAGATAATTCATAAAAAACATCGTACAGATACATGAGACACATTAAGTCCTGGAAGCTTTTCAGTATTTTCAATGAAAGAAAAAGACTCTCCAGCTGAAAGACACTTTTATGTCCTTATTTGGGCAGCTGAAGAAATGTACCTTTCACAGAGATTAATATACATTTTAATATATATTTATTATATTGTATTGTGTGTGGGTGTGTAATATATATATATATATATATATATATATATATATTCATATATATATATATATACACACACAAAAACATACATATAAATTTATGTAATCTATATAAACTACCAGTCAAAAGTTTTTGAACATAAGATTTTTTTTTTTTTTTTAAGAATTCTCTTCCGTTGACCAAGCCTGCATTTATTTGATCCAAAATAAAGCAAAAGCAGTAATATTGTGAAATATTTTACAATTTAAAATAACTCTTTTCTATTGTAATATAATTTAAAATGATTGCTGTAATCGAAGCTGAATTTCAGTATCATTACTCCAGTCTTCAGTGTCACCATCTTAGAAATCATTCTGATATGCTGATTTGCTGCTCAAGAAACTTTTTTAATTATCCCCAGTAATGTTTTTGAGCAGCAAATCAGAATAATTTCTGAAGGATCGTGTGACTGGAGTAATTATGCTAAATATTCAGCTTTGATCTCATGAAAATTACATTTTAAAATATATTCAAACAGAATATATTTTTTTAAATAGCCTAGTAAAAATATTTCTAAATTAGATATATTAAATACACTTTTTACTGTTTTACTGTACTTTGGATCAAATAAATGCAGCCTTAGCAAGCATAAGATATTTCTTTAAAAAAAAAACATAAAAAATCTTACTATTCAAAAACTTTTTACTGGTAGTGTATAGTCAACTTTAATATTTCTCTCATTTCCAGCTTTTAATTGGCTTAGAAATCAGATAACTGCTGGACAATAACCAATAATAATGATTTGCTTCTATACTACAAACACTTTTTTATCACATAATAAGGCAGAATAATTTCTATACTGTAATAAATGCTATGTCAGTTAGCACTGCATTGTTCATATACTTTATTTATTACCTGGAGATGACTTGACAAACACAAATAAACCATATTGTCGCAATCGTATGTTTAAAGTCTTCATGTTTCCAAACGTTTCTGTTTTTCTGAAAACTGTTTTCATACAGCGATAGCTGGACGCTTTTGTCCATATTAGGAATTTCCTCATAGGACTTTCTGCGTGAGAGTGCCCTCCGGCTTCGAGTATGAATGAAACATACACTGCATGGAGTGTTTAGCGCTCCGTGATGTTCATCTCGCCTTATTCTGGGTCCGAATAAAACATCAGATCATGCACATGGAGACTATCCTGTCTTTTTTTAATTTAAATCTATATTTATTCACACCGGCTCTTGAAAACCTCTATGCGAACACACTTGCCCGAAAAAGTGCGGGGGACGAATTTACGGGCTATTAAAAGTGGGGGGGATGCGTCCCCCGCGTAATCTACGCCCCTGGTATTTGCATTATATAAGATCTGAGCACAACAATATTCAAGGAAGGTTTGAATGGCTATAATGTACCAGACACAACCACACAAATTTTACACACACATACATACATACATATATTTTTATTCAACACTCTTGAATTTTGTTGTGCTTCAGATCTTATGTTTTGTCAGCAAAGTAATTCTGCACCCACCTCACAGTGTCACTCCCTCTTTTCTTCCTCATCACTCACTAGATAATTTCAGAGTACTGCAAAGTAACCCCCCTCTTCATTCTTGGACTGTGTAGTGCAGTCTAGAACTTTCTGATCATTGCTATACCCTTTACATTTACCCAGTTACATATACTACAGTTACAAACATCCTTTCTTTCAGTTCAGCCTTTAAAAAACTCTCTCTGCTGTTAAGTGACCATTGTCATTTAATAGGAACAGACATTCACAGATCGTTTCCACCTTTTCAATGGTGTGAAGGACGTGATGGAGGAGCAGAGCGGTTTGTGAATGGCGACATGCTGACTGGCAACTGCATGCGCAGACTTGACCTAGACTTGTTGCAAGACGGTGCAGAAATGTGAGCAAAATACAGTCAATTAGATATGAACAGCTTTAGGCAGTGTGTGCGAGAAAGTCTGCTGAAAATAAGTTTCGTAATGAAGACCCATATTGTAGCTTGAGTTTTTTAAAAAAGAGTTGGTTAAGATACGTTTTAATTTAATTCGAATCTTGAAACTAATTTTCACAGAACATAAAGCTCAGGGTAGATGGATGTTTTCGATTCATGTCTGGTTCCTTTATTCATAAAGCTTTTTTAGTGCTTTCCCTTGAAAGTTTTACGCTAGTTCTATTCAGCCATTGAAACACTGATGAACTTTAACCGAACTTGTCAAAATGTAGTTGTTTAAGTCCATAATTACATCAATTACTTAAATTAGAGGGGAAATCATTATGGCTGCTCGTCCCTCAGGATCTGACCAGTGATTTTACTGTTAGCTGCTCCAGAAAGGTCATCAGTTCGCCTGGTTTGCAGTGAAGTTAAGAGTATATTGCAAAGCATCAGTTGTATTTCCATAGTGGGATATTGCATTGAAAGTTTGAGTTGCAATAGTTAAAGTCAGTAAACTTGTTTATCTTGGAATACTTCGAGCTGCAGTGAGGTAATGGATGTATTTGAGTCAGAGCGCAGTGATTTGAGCCAGCATTTGTGTGTTGCATACGGTCACAATCCCCCGTTGTGGTGATCTTGTAGTTGCCGCTTTATAGTGAAATGCTCTGTTTGAAAATGAAAGGAAGCAAATGGATGAAGGAGAAAAGACGTGCTGTGCTGTGGGTGTTCTTCCGGTGGAAGTTTGTTGAGAGTTTGGAGAGAAGAGGAATTCTCTGCCCTCTAATTTACTGGGCTTGCAGGGCTGGGTTGGCACAGTAAACTATCGCCCAGCACTTTTAAAAAAGAAAGTTACTATTACACAACTGTCTGAGAGCTTTAGCATGAAACTTTAGGTGGAGTCTCTCAAAATGGAGAGATGTGTACAGTAGGCTTGCCGCGATAGACGGTGTTGACGGTGATACCGGTGTTAAGCCACAACACTGGTTACGTCACTTGCCCACCGCGTCACCGACCCCCACCGTCGTTTTGATTTTTTATAGTAATAAAAATCATTTAGTTCAGTAAAAGAACAGACACTACAATTAAAAACTGAACGCGGCTGCTCAATGCAGCGTGCCGAACGACAGTCGCATCACAGATCAGATTTCATTTCTCCAGAGAGGAGAGTGAGTCCAGATGGGGGGGGGACTGAACACGACGAGTGAGGCGAGACAGACAGACGATCGCGATCATGAGTTTCGAAAATAGATGCACAGCGCCTGGTGGAATATTTTGGATTTTGAAAAGCATGTTGACTTTTGCCGTTTATCTAAGAAGTTTTTTTTTTAAACATTCGTTTCTTATTTAATTGGTTCCACATTGTTTGCTGATTTTTACTTTATTTAAACTGTGTCATTTATTTATTTTATTTGACATTCGTTTTGCTAATAAACGTTCTACGTTTCTTATTTATTTGGTTATATATTATACATGTTTACATATTCCAGTTTGGATACCTATAACTTATGCAGTTTTGTTATTTTTATCTTAGGCATAGCTTGCCCTAAAGCATGGTGTATTTTTATTTGTTTTGTTAATAAAAGTTCTATGTTTCATATATACGCTAAAGTGAGTTTGACGTTGTATTTTGTGTTTGCATTCAAGCAATTGACGCCGAACAGCCGCTGATTCAAAAGTGAAAGTAAAATGCACACGGCGCTTTTAAGCTATTTAAAAGCGAAGGAAAGCGAGGAAAAGAGGGAAAATTCAAACTAACTAAAAACGAACAATTGCTTTACTCTGAATTGCCGCTATTTGAAAGTGAAAGTAAAATGGGCACACCGCTTTTACAAGCTATTTAAAAGTGAAGGAAAGTGAGGAAAAGAGGGATCACGCCCCGCGGTGATACCGGTATTACCGGTGTTGTCACGCGTCGATTAACCGGTGGGAAAATTTCCTCACCGTCACAACCCTAGTGTACAGCGCTTTGTTTTGTTTACTTCAACACATATGTGACTAAACAAAATAGATGATTTTCCTTCTAAATTCAGATTTTTTTAAGGTTAGGGTACAAGATGATACCTTTATCGACACCAGAGTCAGTTTCGGTTGGGGGATCGTCCGGGTTTTTCAAGAGCACCTTTGATAGACTGAGACAGTAGGCACGTTTCCAAACTTTGGCGATATTTTATAAATGTCGATAAAAAAGTATTGCGAAATGACGGTGTTTCCGTTAACCTAAACATTAATTAATTAATGTTATGCGATTAAAACGTAACCTTTTGCCTCTCACGATAAGTCATGGCAACGGATTTTGGTGGGATTTTGGCTATTGCTCTGGCTCCCACCGGCGCTGGAATTAGTGAGCTCAGGCGTCCCGTCTCCGACACAAACCAATGCTGTTCTCTGGAATGTTGCGCTCCAGTAGTAGGCAGCGGTAATGAGCTGGGCCTGCTGTACGCTCTCCCCATGTTCCACTCCAATGATCAGAGGGAGAGAAAAACACACTGGGGTTCATTAATTAGGGTACTAACTTATCTTTCCACTTCACTTGGTCTATTTCTTTTTATTCCGTGCACTCTCTCTGTCGTCTGTCTGCAGCTCCTTCCTTTTTCCCTCTCAAAGTGAACACTGTGGAAAGAATTTAAATATGACCAGCTGAATGTTTGTTCTGCTGTTTGTTTAACTTAGAAATAGTTCACGTAAACACAATTCTTTTCAAAAAAATGTTTAAACATTTACATCAGCGTAGACTCAGCCAAGTCATTCGATCGTAAACTAATCCTTCTACCTTGTATTTTTTCCCTTTCCATATTAATTAAATGTGTTAACAGCTAAAACTAGTTTAGTATTTCCAGTCAAGTTAACTTGACCTGTTGAATCATAAGCCGAGACTTAAAAAAAAAAAAAAAAAGAACAGATTTTCTAATGCTTGCGCTTTTTATTAGTAAAGTATTGGAGGGTATAATAAATGATGGGATGAAGACAGAGAACAAGAAATGTCTCAGATTCAATCGTGTTTCCCACATGAACTCACAGCTTTTATATATATATATAGAGAGAGAGAGCATGTGCATTACTATAGCTCTGACAAAGAATTTGCATACTTTTTTTTTTTTTTAAGTAACCAGCAAACTAAGATTTTGCTAACATGTTTTCTGAAGTTTTAATGATATTATCTGTCAGCTGTTGTCTGTGTCTAGTTCCTCTTAGCTCACCTGCCCTGTGGGGAGTTTCCCATGGGCTGTGTTTGCCTTTCTTAATACTTCATGAATTAATTTTTGATAAACTTTAGAGAAGTTAGGAATTAAATGAATTAGAAATGTATATGAAATTTTCATTTATTAGAATATAAATGAGTTTTGTGTGCAAGACAACCCTCTACATTGCGAGTAAATCTTACTCTGGGCGACTAAATAATGTCTAACATTAGCCATTGGCTAATAAATTCTTAGATTTTACATGCCAGTATGTGTGTGAGAGGCGTTCAACAACACAGATTTTCACTCGATAAACACGCTGACTGAGCGCTTGAGTTTCTCTCTCCGTCAAGCGATCTGTACTATTTGGATGCGCTCAATGGATCATGTCATGTACTCAATGGATGCGCAGTATGTAGCACGCAGCACACCTGTATTTGACGCACCCGTAAACTAGTGTGAAGGCGCACGACTCGCCCGTCGCTTTACTGATAGCTTGTACCCAAAAGTGAGCAAAGCCTGACAAAATCGGCAAAAACCTCAATTTGTGGATGTCCTCATTTGTAAAACTGTTATAAAAATAAAGTAAAAATTGTACAAATGCAGAAAGTTTTCTGTGAGGGGTAGGGGTGGGTTTAGGTTAAAAAGTGTATAACTATCTGTATATAAAAACAATAGAAGTCTATGTAAATTCCCCATTTAGTGTGTGTGTGAAAAATAGTATATCAGGTCGGCGACGTAAACAAAAAAATGTACTAGCCAATGGCGATTATATTGCCAAGGTGTGCGTAGAGGGTTGCAAGATGGTGCTTAAATCTCTTATTTACACCATGTCACCTTGTTTATTATATTGGAAGCACTCTGATTTTGTCATATGCCTTGTTATTATTACACTTCAGTACATTACTGGTGCACAAAGCAGATTCATATTAATAGGTCTTGCTGCTGTCAGATTTTTTTGTGTATGTTTTTGGCCTGGGGATGATTATTGGTATGTTGTAAGTGTCTTTTGCAGTGTCTGGTAGAGGATTAGAGTTGGCACAAGCTCCGAGTCCGTCACCCCTGGCTGACCAGTTGCCCATCTCTCCATTTGTCTGTTCTTCTGGTTTGTACCAGCTGCAGACATGGCTTGTAAAATGAAACAAACACAATCTCTATGGGAACGATTTTATGTGTATCAAGTCTCAATTCTTGGTGTTTATCCAAATTGCTCGTCCTTATTAGAGCAGATGTGAAGGTGATAGGCTCTCATTGCATCTCATTGCATTGTTCTGTAAAATATTTGTCTAAAGGGCATAATGCACCACCTTCTTTACAGGGGAACTAGAAATGATATAGGTGTAAGATATTGTATAGTATTGTTACAGTTTTGGTTTAGCGTGCAAGGGGACCTAGTTTCTAAACCTTATATATACAAGTACATACCATGCTCAAAAGTTTGGGGTCCGATAAGTTTTTTTTTTTTTTTTTATTGATCAAAAGTGCCAGTAAATACTTGACATTGTTACAAAAAATATATTTCAAATAAATTGTGTTCAAGAAGCCTTAAAAAAGATCAGGTTGGCACAAAATATGGAACGCAGCCAAACAGTTTTACAGCATTATAATAATAATAATAATATAACTGATTCTTGAGCAGCATATTAGAATGATTTCGGAGGGATCATGTGACAATGAAGACTGGAGAAATGAAAAACAGTTAAAAACAGAATAATGTATAAAGATAAAACCCTATGTAATGATGCAATGGTTAGTTTTACAGAATAAGTTGAATTCTAAAATCTACTTCAGCTCCAAAAATGTGACAGGACAAATGTCAGTTTGAATGGGCATGACATTTCTGATCTGTCAGGAGAATTGAAATGGAGGGAGGGAGGGAGAGGAGAGAGGAGATAGGAGAGAGGAGGGAGGACTGGAGAGGGGGGAGAGAGAGAGAGAGATGAGAGAGCTGTGCCTTCTGTTGTGTGAATCTTATTGATATTCATCACTTAGCACACGCTCATTGGGATTAAAACTAAATCGTAAATATAAGACAATTTATAGGGGCAGTCACTATAAACGTAATTTATTTTCAACCTTAGGCATACATGACTTTCTGGCGAAAGTTAATCTAGCAGCTTGTGTGAAATGCGCTCGGCTGTACTGTATTTGTCCATCTCATTCTGCACCAGTACAAATACGTGTGCACGTTGCGCATGTTTTGCTTGCTTCATAAGTGTTTCTGCATTATATGAGTGGCTTGGGAATATAATCGCTGATCGTTTGTTTCAGATGAAAAAAAAAACGTGACTTCTATTTATGAAAATATCACAGGTAGGAGATTTATAGCGAGTGGTTCCCAGCATTTTTACAGCAAATCGCGTGATTAAAGTACTAAGCCGCTGCAATGGAGCAGATCTAATGCTATTAAATTAAAGATGATGTAGGTACAGAGAGAGAGAAAAAATTAACAGGGAAAGTAACAAAAACTTGTAAAATACAATTTAATGGGCATAATTAAGTGTGAAAATAACAGAAGGATATAGTCAAACCAAAAATTATTCAGACCAGATATATTTGATATTTTTTTACTAGTGGGTGTAAGACACTATAGTTCATTTATGTAAAGTAAGGATAGCAAAATAAACTAAACTAAACCAAAATTTCTTCATACAGTGGACTACAAGTAAAACTGATACAAATTTGGGACCAAAAATTATTCAGACCGAGTCTGGGAAAAAATGTAAGTTGAGGTTTTCATGAAGCTGGTTGACAGCATGCCCAGGAGACTGCAGGCTGTCATTGAGGCTAAGGGTTGTCCGACAAAGTATTTATAGTTGTGTAAATATTGACAGCTGTCTGAATAATTTTTGGTTGATTGTAGTCTATTACATACCTTTCTATCAAAGTCATCTGACATTTTCAAGCTGAATTTGTTCTGACACAGTTTAACTCAGAGTTCTTGTCATATTTTATTACCATTTTCTAAACTATAACGAATAAACTGATAATGTGAGAAATGTTGAAGGTGTCTGAATAAATATTGGTTTGACTGTATCTATTTGATAAATGAAGTTAACCAACTTACATTATACATACTCTTTTGGTTTCTGTACCCAATATTTAAAAAATTTACAAATGCAATTAAAGTATTGGTACTCGGTATCGGCAAGTACCAAAGATAAAAGTATCGGTATCGGGCAAGTACTGGAAAAAGTGGTATCAGTGCATCCCTACACTAAACTCTTCTTTCCGTTATAAAACGATGTACGTTAAGGTTTATGCAATCTGCTTTCTACATTGGCTTTGTCTTCTGTGCATTCTGTAACAGAAAGGTCCACATTAACTTGTTGTTCAGAGTGATTTAGTTCATGCAAACTCAAAGGCTCAGAATGTTGTCTTCAGTTGTAGTGGAAACGTTTGCTGTTAAAATCCTTGAGTTCTTAAAGGACGAGCTGTTCCACGGTTGACCTTATACAGCAAAGTTATGTTTCAGTCAGTCTCATGGCTACGTCTAAAATGGATGGAGCGTTTTATTAGGCTGTTTAAAAAAAAACTTCATCTGTGCAGTTCAAGCATCAGAGGAGTTTTACAGAATTTTTCTGTCAGGGTTGCTTTTCTATTCTCAACTTTTGTCTACAATAAAAACTAAAGATTTATATTGTCAGTAAATGTCCTTAGTGTGAATTTGTACAATTTCTCAGACCAAGTTATGCGAGTTATGCAAGAGATGATTAGCAGAATTATTTCAGTATATTTTATGATTCTTCCATAGTAATAATCGTGTGGGTGAAGAAAAATATGAACCAATAACATCATAGGATTTGTTTAACAATTCAGTCAAATATAGATGGTAAAATTCAAGTCCCGCCCAATGTTATTTCCAACGGAGTATTCTGTTTCACTCAAATGTCACATTATGAAAGATTCCTGTTGTCTTTAATCATTAGTTGTGAATATTCTTAATTGGTTTGCTTTCTGCTTATCTATCTCCTTCTCACACCCAGTGCTGATGTCCTAGCTGTTTTTATGGAGAGCTGGGCTGGATGCAGAGTTCAGATGTAGAAAATCCTTGATGATGCTGATGATGATGATGAAGACCATGTTGCTGCTGATCTCAGTACTCCTAATTCAGGCTCTTCATTCCCAGGGCAGACCGGCCACCCAAGATGAGAGTAAGCCTTTTTTGTAGTACTCTTGTTGTATCGTGTCTCAGTTGAAGATGTGTTAATAATAAACCATGTCTCAGACACTTTGCAATTAAGCAACTGAAATAGTTTTTAAATTGGTCATGTCCTACACTTTTATGCCAGTTTTTTTTTTTCAATTTTTCCTCTTAAATCCACTTAATGTCTTTCACCAAAAACATTGTTTTCCACCCTCTGTCTGAGCCTAAATTAAACAGACTGTATGTTGCAACAGTACTATTAGGATTTCTTCATATATGAACATCATTAAGGTTTCACAATGACGTAATGTTAAGCTTATATTCAGGAAACTGTCTGCATAATTCATCAAACACTTTTCTTCATATTCACTGTAAAACATGTGATCAGTTTTCCAATTTCAGGTTCATTTTATGAGATTCAGCTCAATTTTTATGAGATTCAGCATTTTAAGTGCGTTTAATATAATTCAACTTGTACATCCAGTTGGATTATACTTAAATATTTAAGGTTGCAACTGAACATTTAAAGTTGAAGTAGGTGGCTTTTTTTTACAGTGTTTTTATTATTCTAAAGAGCAAGTAAAATGCTGTTTTATACAATATCTCCCCATTAAAATTAGCTAGATTTTGTTGAAATGGTACAATACAATTGTATGGCTATGTCATATGACCATATGCTTGTTCTCAAACCATGTTCGCATCTCCAATATGCTGTAAATCAGTGGTGTGCCAGGGGGAATCACATTCTACTCCTAGCTGTGGAAGTTTACACTTGGATACCATTCGTTCTCCATTTCCACCTCATATTCAAAATAGTCATTTAAAACCCTAAGGACTTTCATGCACTGAAGTCGTAGACAGAGTGAAAAAGGGAAACGGGTTGGGGAAAAAAACCACCAGCTGAAATAAAACCCTGAAAAATGTGTCCTTTGGCAACATTCCAGCTGAGCGAGTGCCTGTGGCTCTCACAGGCCCAAGCGTGCTTCCGTAGCTTCATCATCCTCTTTTGGATTTCGGAAATAGGGTGTTCCCAGGAGACTTCTAAATGCCTTACATTACAGTTACCACTATTATAAAGTGAGTGGTCACTTCTGCTCTGGCCGACTGTGGAGGCTTTAAATAAACACAGTAGTTTTGAATTTAAAAGCTGGAGGTGTGAAATAGCTGCCATCTGTACCCTCCGGCTAAGCAAAAATACCTAACTTTTCTCTTCCCCCCTCTATCTCTCTTTCTCCCTCCCCGTTGTCTCACCATCCTCCTTTTGTAATGAAAAGGTATTTGTTGTCAAGAGTTGACTGCCGGAGACGTTATAAATTACTGCTTTTAAAAGAAGACACAGAAAGTACTCCGCCCTGTGGTGCTATTCCACAGTGGAGATCGTGTTTCTGGGAAAACATAGCACGTTTTCTTGTGGTTGAGTGCAGAGTTGTTAAGTGTAGACCTATGGGTTGTACTCCTCATGAAAACTTGAATTGCATGAAAAACTTGGTAAATGTTAACAAGATCGCAGATTTAGTCCTGTAGAATTACTGCGGGTTTAACGAATCGGGGGCTCGTCCGGGATACAAGTTACTTCGTTCCCCATGATTTGACTATTTTGGTAATTTATTGCAGTTTCTGACTATTAGTTTGAATACTTTCCTAAAATATTTTGTTGTGACTATAATGTAGGGAGGAAACCCCAACCAGAATGTGATGGATTACCTTTTACCCACTTAATGCTTGACAGCCAAATGGCCAGGCATGCTGATACAGTCTACGTGTTTCCTCTACTCCTCCTCTCCCTTCGTCCTCCTGTCAGGACAGCGAGCACTTTTCCCTCTCTCCCCTCTGGCCTCCTGTGGTGTAAATGATAGTTTCAGCTGTTGATGAGTGACTTACACTCCAGCATTTGGTTACATTTGTTTTTTTCCCTAGGTGGGAATACAACCTGCACAAACAACAGGATTTCCTTAAGTAGTGTGTTTCAAATTTGTCTAAACACTCTTAAATGGTTTGGGATCGGAAGACACTTTCAAAGGCCCAAAATGTATTTAATGGAAAGTGAAATAAAAATCTAAATCTAATCTAAATGTGGAGTTATTTGCAAGTCATTCAAAAATGTTCCTTTTTCCTTTTGTTCAAATGAATACGTTATGCTTTTATAACTTCATCTATGGTAAATGATAATAAAATGTAAGTTTGTTATTGTTAATTTAGTTTTGTTTATATGCTAATATAGTGTTTGTTTTTCTTGAATTAGCTCTTTTCCAGTTTAATTATAAAAATAATTAAAATTTGTATTAGTTTTTTTTATGTTTCTATTTAACTTTAGTACATTTTTATTTCAGTTTTAGTTATTTTAGAACTTCAACTTATTTTATTTCAGTTATTTGCCAGGGCAGCATTTCTGATTTTCATCTAATATTTATACTTAATTATATTTAACTTTATTTCAATTTCCTTCAAAAAATAATTTTGAATAGTTTAACAATATCAACACTATTCCGTTAACTTCCAAAGAGCCAAGCGCACACTACATGACTCAATCTAATTGTCTTTGTTTTGTTATGGCAATATAACACTTTTATATAAGGAGCATTTGTGAGAGATGCTCCAATTAGTGATGAATACTATGACAGACTTCAAACCAGTTTCATAATTCAAACTTTTAATGAACCAGTTTGATTTAAAATTACTCAATGAGTTGTCACTCAATACTGTTCCCAATATTCCTCTTACATTACTTTAAGGATATAAAAATATCTGATTTCTGTTGTTCATGGTTAATGTCCATTGATGCATTTTTTATTTTTTGCCACATAATTTTTTTACTTTCTTTTAAACAATCTGACTATCTAGAAGGAGATGAATAAATACTTTGGAGAAACAATGGCTGTGATTCAGCATGCTGATCTCATTCCTGCCCCTCCTGCAGACCATGTGCGTGTGTACATGGCCACATTTGCATGTAGGCAAGCAGTGATTATGTTTGTACGACCGTGGTTATTGTGAACAAATGCCATTAGCATCTAAGTCCTGATGTGGGCTTTAATTGACGTAGGCTAGCATAAGACAAGGCAGGTTAATGCTAGGGGAGGTGTGTGTGTTTCTTTTGGTGTCACGCTGAGCCAACACCTTCACTAATCACTGACTGCTAGTCAGGATAATCAAATGTACTTACCAGTCACATTCCAGTTTCTTTGTGACTGTGCACATTCCAGGCTGTTACTGAGACTAAACCTCTGATATCTCAGCCGCAGATCACTGGGATAAAGTAGTGGTCATTTTTCTGTCTGTTTTTTTTTACATTTTCTGTGGCTTTCTAAGTTCTACTTACATCTCTGTACTTGACCATCATTCTCTCTCATGAAAGGAAATCCCTGTGGTCATTTTCTTCTTGTATTGCTTCCTCTCTTGTATCCAGTCTCTCTCTGAAAGGTCCCTCTGCCCTTCCTGCACACTAAGTCTTACTCGCCTCTCATTTTGTCCATCGCCAAAAAATTTCTCTTTCACAATTTACCGTAATTAACTTGATTTTCAAGGATGTAAATCATGTTTTCCGAATGGCTTGGAGCAGGAAAGAAAAAAATGCAATGGCTATTCCAGCTGGGATGCTTTCCCGAAAATATAGACTTTAATCCAAACTAATCTAGTCACAGAATCTGGAATATTAACAGCCTTGAGATTCCACGAGGAGTGACTTGGCACGACAGGGTGCATATTTACTTGAAGTTAGTTACGTTAGAATTACATTTGCTGTATTAATTGTAATAAAAACAACATGCACAGCCCTCAGAATTCTTTTTTTGTTGAAACTACAAAAAAGTTTTGTTAAGTACACACGGAACTCAAATGTCTTAATTTTTCCACCAGTTTGAGGCTGTGACCGAACTAGTTGCTTTGTGAAAGTACTAAAATATTACTATTATAATAAATTAATTTACAATTTTTTTAACAATTTTTTTTTTTTTTTATTTCACAACTTTGTTGTTGCAATAATATATTGAAGTATAATGGGTTAATTTTTAGTGACAATGTGAGATGTAACAAAGTTTAATCAATTATAACCATTTCAATATTTGTGAAAATTTATTTTAGTTAGAATCCAAAAAAGTACAAGGAAAAAAACACTGCCTATTTCTATTTCAACCGTGTAGCTGAAGTTAGGGAAACAGATCTTTTCTTTACATAATGTGGCGTAATTTAAACTGATTATTGAATTAAGAAAACATGTAGGACATAGGTGTTTTTTGTTTCTAATGCATCAGTTTATTCATTGGATGGAATTCAGATCTGAACGCAAGCTTGCAGTCGATTTTGTGAGAAGGGAGCAGGGTTTAAAAAGCCTAAATGATTAGAGAAATGCAGTTATGACATTAACATCTGATTAAATTTACACAAAGATCAATATTATATATATATATATATATATATATTATATATATATGTATAACATGTAACTATTCCATTTTAAGAGAATAGATTCAAAAGATTTGACTTTCTGGCTTCTATTTTCTTCAACTTGTACACCAAATATGTTTCCCCATCATAAGTTTTTTTTTCATCATAACTTTTTTCCAGTTAATATTCTTTATTCCCCCCAGTGCAGTAGTTGTGCCAGACGACATCTGGAGTCTATAGCTCGCACACCGGTCCATGTCTTCAGCTTGTATTGCATGGTGTTTTGTTCTTTTGAAGTGACTGATGGCTTGGTAACATGCCACTATTTAATATCCTGGAAGGAAGTCGATTAATGACTATAAATCATAAAGCAGCTGTATAATTTTCTCCCTGTGTGATTATTGCAGAATACTCTCACTTGATACCTCACAGTAAACAGCTTCTCTGGTGACTGGTGCGAAATGTTTTCCGCATCTGCTCTGCTCAATCAAAAATGTAAAGAGGAAATTACAATCTCATTGTCACGAACTTACGATCAGTCAATGTGTCTTTTATATGAATTTCTCATTAATTATAATGTGAAACATTTCTGGCTCATTGGCACTGAGGTCAAGTGAGGCTGTGCTGTTTATAGGGTAGAAGTGAGTGTCTTTGAATGGCCCCAGTAGACTTAGTTGTCTTAAGACTGGTTTTATGCCAGTACGCAAATGTGTTTTCTCTAGCAGTGTTTTTTTTTTAAATGTTGGTTTCAAACATCTAGTTTAGAAGCCTCTTAAATTAGAATACATTTTGTAAATTCTGTCCACCAATAACAATTTTTTATGCAGCTCTTGGGAGACAGGTGAACACAATGAAACCACACTGGCATTCAGAAGCAAGAGGCAGTTATATAATGGAAGTAGATTTTAACTGAAAGATTGAAACTCTGTTTTGCAAACAAGGGTATTTTTCTTAAAGGGGTGGTTGATTATGATTTCACATTTTGAACTTTAGTTTGTGTGTAATGTTGCTGTTAGAGCATAAACAACGTCTGCAAAGTTACGCTCCGAGTTCAATGCAAAGGGAGATATTTTCTTTTAAAGAAATCGCTGTTTAAGGACTACAATAAGTGGCTGAATGGCCTCAAAACAAACTCACCTTCTTCAGCCCGAGTTTGCTCAAACTAAACGCAGACTTACCTCGGTAAAACCCAAAACCGGCTTTGTGCAACAGGCCTATGGTGTGTCAAAATAATATTGGGTAAATTGACAGTGGGCAGACACACACAGACCAAAACAAAAACAGACTTTCCGACACAGAACACACATTTCAAAGTAGATTAACTGGCTGCTCTAGCATTGTTTTTCTGAGAAAAAAAAACAATATCTGCAAACAAATGGTATTTTTCTGCTTTAGTACAGTCAAAAAAATTACATGTATCAACCCTGAATATTTTTTCCTGAACGGTAAGTGTACAAATGCTCAATTGCCTTTTTTTTGTAGTATAGATTTCAAGGTATATAAAAATTGGCTCGCCAACCTTGAAAACAATCCAATGTTGAGAAGTATGATATCTTGCCCTGTTTTAGGCTTATTTTTTGTATCTAAATAATAAGACTGCTAGCTCATCTTCTTTTCTCCTTCCTTTATTCTTTTCTGGAGTGTTTTGGTGGGGAAAGTTGATCCTTCCCTGGCCCCCATTCCTGTCAGGATTAAGAGCCTGTTAGACACATGCGAAGCAGGAAATACCTTAACTAGACCCTACTGAGGTCACCATGGATACCAGCCCAAAAACCTGCTGCTATAGGCCTCTCTCTCGCTCGCTTGCCTTTATTAGCAGAGTTAATGGTAGTGATGGGTGGAGTTACTACAGCAGAACTAGTTAAGAGGAAACCTGGCTTATGTTTGCACTCTGTTTACTATTAAAAATGTGTCAGTAATGAGCATACCGGTATCAACAAAGCAGTTTCTTTCCTTAAAATAATACTTAAATTAATGCTTTTTCACAACCATAGACCTTTGCCAGAGTTTTCAGAAGAAATTTTCTTTGCATTCACCTTTTTGTGTCTTTTTACCACAGTGACTCGGTAGGATGTAGGCCATGCATTGTTTCTTTAGATTTACTCACATTTCCAAACAATAGTGTAAATGTCGTCTTCAGCGGGTGGCAGGATTTCATAGAAATTTGACCTTTTTTGAACAATCATCAAGTCCTGACGCATCTTTTACGGGAAACATTCAGATGCCTTCGGCAATCAAATGCATTGTTATTGAAAGGAAATTAATCCAATTTCCATTTGAATATGAAGCAGTCACCATTTGTTTTGTAAATGTGAAAATCTCACCTCGGCTTACTGTTAGTAAAGAGTCACAATTAGCATATGGTGTCAGTATGTGCTTTTTGACAACATCAGTATATTCTTTTAGAAAGAACCCCCAACAGGGATAATTCTCCAGTACACCACTCTAAGAAGCAGTCCCCCTTTAAAAGAGTACGGCCAGTTGCTTGAAAGGTGCAGACGCGTGACATAATGTTGATGGACAATGAATCAGTGTAATTATATTTACACCCCCCCCCCCCCCCCCCCCAAACTGGTCGTCAGAAACGACGGGTGGGCTCAGATGGTGGTGTCTGAGGCAGTGCCCCCGACCTTGCATCCCATAATCAAATTTCAGCTCCATCTCAGAATTGGCCTGACAATTGGCCCTTGACTAATTCAAACACAGATTTGATTTAGGAGTGACTGAGGTGGGATCTTTGATAGACGGTTGAAGGTGTTTTTGCTCATCTGTAGGATGCCAGAGACTAATGTTCTGGGGCTCGATTACCATTTTTCTTTAGATGAAAGTTAGGAAGATAAATTCCATGATGTTCATAAGAACAGTACAGTTCTTAAAGGTCACATATTTTACACTTTTCTGGAGTTTTATTTTAGGTTTTGATGTTCTTAAGAATATATATTTGCGGTATAATTACCAAAAACCATCTCAATATATTTTTTTACAGCTCCTCTCTCAGGAGCTCTGCAGAGAACAGGTCGATTTTGGCCTGTCTAATTAATATTCATGAGCCTCTCTTCTGATTGGCCTGTTGTTTTCTGAGTCACAGCGCTAACTGGAGGCAGCAAAACAAAGGGGAAACTGGAGGCGGCCCATTCAAACCAGAGCAGATTCGGCTACATAAGGAGCTTAAAATATCATCCTGTTGTGATGTTGGGTGCCAGAATCGACTTAATACAGCATCAAATTAGAAATTTGATCGCATATCAGCTGCCACTGCCAGACAAAAAAACGACAACAGCTGTGGTTAAACGCAATAAAACGAGCACACTGGACAGAAAGGATCGTCAAAAATGCTCGTGTTTGCAGTGCACACTTCTTATCAGAAAATGTTCAATAAAGTATTGTCTTTTGTTGGTATGGGCGCGTCTACAGATTTCTTGCCATATGTCTATGTTTCTTGCATCTCACGACTATGTAGTGTATGAAATAATGTCTGTGTGCATGCATGTGTGTGTAAAACAACAAACTGACGATTCATATATATATATTCATTTGTAATTGTATATACATTGTTTGTGATTAATTGTGGCTGGAACAATAATGTAAGCTGTAAAAATGTTTCCTGCTGAATTGAAATGTATAACACATCCTTCCATCATGACTATATAGACCCGGTGAGTTTTTGTCTATGCTAATACATGTTGATCCCCACTCAATATTAAACAATCCCTGTCAGAATCGTCCATCCCTTTGAAGTGCCAGGTCGACCGCATCCTATTTTTTCATGGTTACAGCTAACCTTTTCGACATGTTTCCCGTGTTGTTTGTTGCTCAGCATAGCATGGACGCGATGTTTTTCGGGGGTTGGCAAAGGAGAGTGTGACGTGGGCGGTGGCTCGGGGTGGTGACTTGAAAGGCGGTGACCTGTGTAGTTTTCCTGACCGTCAACTTTTTTTTTACGGAGTCACAACAGTTTTCGTGGACTGCATACTTTACGTGAGTCGAAACGTCTTGGCATTGTAGTCTAAAACATTACTCCCGCCCCAGGATTAGTAAAACCAGTCCCCCTCCATAAAATGTGCTTCACACATCTGGATATTTGGGTTAAACAGTTCTGGAACAGTGTTGTAAACACAACCTAACCACTGATTTCTAGCCGTGTCCTCTTTTGGAAGACCAAACAAAAAACAAAGTAGTTTCGCTTTCACAAAAAACACAGCGGCCTAGCGTGAGGGGAAGCCCCGGCTTAGCTTGCGCTGAGGCCGGGCTAGAGTGAGCCGGAAGCTGGGCTAGCGTGAGCCGAAAGCCCCGTCTTAGCGTGCGCTGAGGCCGGGATTAGAGTGAGCTGAGGCGGCATGGTCGAGAATGGCGTGCCCGGCGGATCCAACGAATGAGCGGCAACCACACGTGACGACCCCAGGCTGGACTCCGCTTCTTCCACGGTGAAAATTTATGTATTCCCTCAGCGACCAGCACAGAATCAGATCCAGGCCATGACGAAGCGTCATAATCGTACACCTCTTTTGGAAGGACAAAGTAGTTTCGCTTCCACAACGAAGCACACAGCGCCTTCACGACATGGCTGCAGCGTCAACAATGCTACAGTGAGAATAAAAGTTACGCCGCCTTTCTTTGCGTGAACATTTGGGCGGCGTTATGCAAATCTTCCCACATAGTGATGTAGATATGTGGGGGCGTGTTAGAACGAGACATTTTAGGTAGGCGTGGCTGACTCTTAAACTTTTTAAAAGAATATTCTCTTTGGATTTGTGAAGACTTAGCTTTGCAACTTTACAGATCTTCCTTGTGCACCAAGAGCTTGTAACACTCCAAAGAGAAAGGAAAAATTTAAATCGCATCATATGACCCCTTTAAGAAAAAAAGAAAAGAACATTCTTAAGAAACGTTTCTGAGAATATGAAATATTCTTAACTTTATTTTTAAGTTAGAAAATAATAAGCAAATAGCAAAATTTCATTCTTAAGAATGTGTCACGAATCTTGCCCCTGGATTCAGTAACAGATCAAATAAATGCTATAATTTAAATAAAATTCAAATGTCTACTGTATAGCAAGTGTGCATGGAGACTAAATGGAATTGCTGTATTAGTGTATATAGAAGCATTCAGTTTATAAAAAGAAAATTGATTTATTTAACTAGGACAGTTAATTTAGTGCAATTATTTAAACTTTTTTTTTTTAATTGGTGCACAAATTATGCCCCAGATCTCTATTAAATGTCCCTAATTATTTTATTAAGCCTAACAAATTTGCATCCTGTTCTTAGTGTTAGCCCTGGTCGAGCTGACGCCGTACACTTTGTATCCGGGGGACAAACTGGAGCTGAGCTGTAAAGGTATCGAGGAGATACAGGAAGTGACCTGGACTAAGGACCACGTTCCCCTGGTTGACGGAGAGCACACTCGCCTGCATAACCATCAGATGGAGATTGAAACAGTAGAGCCGGCCGACTCTGGTCTGTATGCTTGCTTTGCTCAGGGACCCAACAGCAACCATACAGATTACTTCAATGTCAACGTTACAGGTGAGAAATTATGATTTTGGTTGATTTTCATATTGTTTACAACAAAACATTTAACCTACATTTTTGTTCTCGATCAGATGGATTGGCTTCCTCAGAAGACGATGAAGAAGATGAGTCTTCCTCAGAGGAGGCCAAGCTATCAAGTGACCAGAAACTGCTTCGTGAGTCGCCCTCCTCTCTTAGTCAAACTCTGTGCTCCAAACTCTGACTCAAAGAGCTGCAAATGTCAATAACAGTATCAGTTCCTCAAGAAATTGTTAGGATTTTACTTTAAAGCAGGAATTATAACAGGCAATAGTGCATGTTTTTGTCTTATAAACCACAGCCGTCTTGTGGAATGTGCCTTTGTTCATTAGACTCAAAGTCTTTATTTCTTTTGATGGATTATTCTTTGAGTCCCAAGGGCATTATCAAGCAAGGCAAAAGGAGCGAAACCAGCAGCCATTACCCAAATCTCGCACACTTTGAGCTGCCACTTTAGATTACTGTTTTAAATAGTCATGGCCTTGGTATTGTTCACATTGGTTTTGAATGACCAATCTAACTTTCTCAGTATTATTTTATGTGCTTTCTGTCTGTCGTTCAGCAATGGCACCTGTCTGGGCTCAGCCTGATCAGATGGAGAAGAAGCTCCACGCTGTTCCCGCCAGCAAAACCGTTAAATTCCGTTGTCGGGCAAATGGTAACCCTACACCAACACTCAAATGGCTCAAGAACAGCAAAGAGTTTAAGAAAGACCAGCGAATAGGAGGCTATAAGGTGAGGGCACTACACTACAACCCATTAAAATCATGAAACATACAACATCTTGGTTACCTAACTCCAGTTCAGCAACTCTGGTTTGGGGGTTAAAAGGGCACTCCGCCCTCAACAGATATGTCTTCCAGACACCTCACTGTAGCATGACAGAGGCTGAATAGCCATGCCTGGAAGGCAGACACTGGAGCCATGGGTTTCTGGTGGAGGCGGCCTACTCTTGCTTGGCTGTCCTCATTTTACACAACTGGTTGTGCTCCGACAGATAAGAATAAACTCTGTCCTTTTACTCATTTGACCATGTTGATCGGGAATGCCAACAGACCCAATGTAACAAAACATTTAAATTGATTCCGTAGCAAAGTGTCATTAGTAGTGGTGCTTTGTTTGAGTTTCAGCCTCACTTCACTTGTTTCACACTTGTGAAATGTGTAGTTCAGCCCAAAGTTGTTCTAGTTATGCACAATACTGTTTTAATTTAAAATTAATTCATTTTGGAATTTATTTTTCCAAGTACTATATTGTTGTGGAACATAAAAATATAATTTTCTTCATGCATCTGTTGTCCATATGAAAATATTTTTTACCTTTGCCAAGCTCTAAAAAGGACCAAAAACAAAAAGTTGTTCAAAGAACTTAAATAGATATTTCACCAAAATTGAATGAAAATAAACTAAATCCAGAAGAACTGTGGCGACGTCTCCAAGATGCATGAAGAAACCTACCTGCAAAGTTACAGTACCGTGAAAGGTTTTGGGCACTTGATTAAAATGCTGTAAAGTGAGGATGCCTTTGAAAAATAATGCCATAAATAGATTTTAGTTATCAATTAACTGCTATTAACTAAATCAAATCAATATTTGGTGTGACCACCCTTTGCGTTTAAAAAAGCTTGGTACACCTGTGCATAGAGTTTCAGGTAGTTTTGCAGGAAGGTTTCTTCAAGTGTCTTGGAGTCATTGCCATAGTCTTCTGGATTTAGTCTCAGTTCAGTCTGTCTTTGTGTGGAGCACTGGCTATTGTCAGACTCCTTGTGCATACAAAAATCTCACTGGGTTATTATAATTAATGGCAAAAGTAATGTTTGGAAATGTAAATTGACACACTACAGCAAAAGATAGGAATAACTGGCTTAAAACCATTTTTTGTTGGTGAAAATTCTAATGGCCTAAGACTTCTGCACAGTAATGTAAATATTGATCAATGCACAAACCTAGAGCACATCAAATATGGTCAACCTCATTGGCTCTCGTGCATCAAGCAATCACAGTTGAGCTTCCGTTTGATAGCCTTAAGGCCTGTTCAACACCAAGAAAGCTAACTATAAAGTTAACAATAATGATAACTATTTTAGCGTCCACACCCAATGCACAGTAACTGATTATTATAAGCTTGTGCTGCAGTTTTGTCGTTTAAATGCCCTTTTTAACATTTCTGTCACTTTAAATGCTCAGGATCTTAAGGATTTTCACAAAAATGAAAATGTGATGTTTATCTGCTTACCCCCAGGGCATCCAAGATGTAGGTGACTTTGTTTCTTCAGTAGAACACAAACGGAAGATTTTTAACACAAACCGTTGCAGTCTGTCAGTCTTATAATAAAGGTGAATGGGAATCACGGCTTTGAGAGTAAAAAAAAACATACACAAACAAAACCAAATTAAACCCTGCAACTCGTGACGATACATTGATGTGTAAAGACACAAATGATCGGTCTGTGCAAGAAACTGAATAGTATTTATATCGTTTTTTTACCTCTAATTCACGCAATGTCCGAACTGTCCTGAGCGGCGACATGTCCTCCTGAGTGCGTTCTCAACAGCAGGCACCTGAGGCGTCTTCTTCTTGCTTTAAGGCGGAGACCTTAAAGATCGCAAACTTATAAGTGCATTACCGCCACCTATCTCTCAAATGGACCATTGACACTCCCAATTGAGATTGTAGATAGAGTGTCAATGGTCCATTTGAGACATAGGTGATTTTATTTATTTACCTATAAAATAAACTGTGTAAAGATTTTTGTGAAAATTCATAATTTCTCTTAAAAATAACAGAATACTGGGTTAGAAAATCAACACGAGTAAATAATGACGAAATCTTAATTTTGGGGTTGAAATATTTCTTTAATTACATTTTTCTTTCTTCATTCTACTCTCTTTTACATGAACATTCAAGTGATATTTTCTGCAGTTTTCTGTTTGTGTCATTGTAGACCTGTAGTGTCTGTGTTTCTCATCAAGGTGTTCTCCAGCTGGGAGACATTAGTCCTCTTCCTCTCCTTACCGCATACACACTTTACCATCTGGAGTGTGTTTGAGGCCACTGCAATGCATATACACATGCACGCACACACAGTAAACGTGCATCAGCATGGTTTATAAAAACATTTGAATATACTGTAACTCAGCAAAATGCTCTCTTTTTAATTTTAATTTTTAATTTATATTTTTTAACTGAGCCAAATCCTAGCGATAGTAATGCATACATAGATTCATCCAAACGTGCCTTTGAGCTCCAGGAGCGTGAGGGGCTTCCGTTAAGGGGCCCTGCAGCTTTTCATAGCAACCTCCCCCGACACTCTTCCCAGTCTCTCGTGGTTCCTTTTGTTTAACAAGAGTCTGGCACAGACTTGTTCATTCACATTAAGTGACTGTGAAAAGGAAGTCAGGCAGACTGTGAGTGTAGCAGCTCACATCTGGGGTTCTGTAGGCCCAAAAGCCGTAACCTCTTAATAATTTTGCACAGCCTAAATCTCATTCAATCAAGAAGAGCTGTTACGGCAGAGAACACTTGCTG
The DNA here is from genome assembly GCA_018155175.1 of Sinocyclocheilus anophthalmus. Lineage (NCBI taxonomy): Eukaryota > Metazoa > Chordata > Actinopteri > Cypriniformes > Cyprinidae > Sinocyclocheilus > Sinocyclocheilus anophthalmus. Next base: position 47,456 of record JADLZN010001088.1, on the reverse strand, counting down.
TGTTTGCTGGATCTTTATAGGTTTAGTTCACCCGAATATGAAAATCCTGTCATAATTTGCTCAACCTCATGTCATTCCAAACCCATATTACATTTCATATTTTTGTGAAACACATAATGAGATAGTGGTCAAGGATAAAAAAGCAATATTAAGTACCATAACATTACACTTCTGTGCTTCGGAAGCCACATTTAACTGCATGACAAACATTCACAAATAACAAAAATGTTGTGAATATCGGCCATGAATAATATAATGTACTTAAAGTGCATAAGTATATTGCAAATATTTTAATAAAAGTATATATTTATTGAAACTCTGCTGGTTTGTAGAGGTCCATGTTGCTTAGCAAACATATGTTTTTTAATAGACTGAAGTTTGATGTTTTCTGGCAGTTCATAGGGCTTTTGGCTTGAGAATAGGCCTGTATTAGTGGACATGGAGTGGCCCATTTCCCACTCTCCACCAGGAAACACACTGTTCTCCATGGCTCTGATCTCGTGCCTGACTGATGTTAAACTGACCTGATGGGGATTTGCTGCCAACTCACTCTCAAACTTCCTCAGCCTTTCACTGAAATTATCTTAAAAGACAATCAGCACTCTAATGCATCTTGAAGTTTTCTGCTTTTACATTGGGCTGCAAGATTTTGTCTATAGTAGCCTATAATTGAAGAGTTTTACTTACGTGCACCCAAACATGCATTTTTTTTTTTTTTTTTTCTAAAAATAAAAAAAAAAAAAAAAAAAATAGTTTCCTACCAGTATGAATAACTTTAATTGCATTTAGGTCTACACTTTTTTCACCTTTTGATTTTATTGCGCAGGTTCGAGAGCGCATGTGGACCATCATAATGGAGTCGGTGGTACCGTCAGACAAAGGCAACTACACCTGCCTGGTGGAAAACAAATACGGCAGCATCAATCACACCTACCAGCTGGACGTAGTCGGTCAGTCATGGTTCTTTTTTCGTCTTACCTCAACATTTTGAAATTTGGTTTAATTTAAATGTCATTTTCCCCCCAAGTTCAAAATGTTTTGTCATCGTTCTTTGGATGAGCAAATTGTGTTGGCCTTCCCTTCCCCACTAGCTCAGCTGCAGTGATTTATTGCTAAACCTCTGATTAAATCGATTCACTTTTTTTAGCAAAGCACAGGATATGGCAAATGATTCCCAAGGGAGGGTCGCAGAATCACTGCAATGTTTACGCGAGTCAATCAGATGCAAATGGGCTAATGCTTTGGCGCAGTATCATTAATGGTTACCATTACTTCTCTGAAATGAACCGAAATAACGGGTGGCTTTACACTTTGCGTGTGAGTGTCTGTGTACTTGTCAAGGACAGGCACGTGGACTCCATTGATGGTGCGTGTTAATTAATTAAATGATCCATTGCAAATATAAAGTGTTTACTTGATGCCATGGATGAGTTAGAGACGTGGTTAGTGGTTTAAGATGAGATCAGAATATTTGGAATAAAGTAATTTAAACACTGATTGGCTGACGTGGATTTGATTGATGCCTTCACTAAGTAGCAAATAAATCAGTGCTACACCCATGAAGATGGAGCTTGCTGTGACATCATTTGCACCATCCATACACATTCATGAGAAGACTGTTTGAATCTGGCACGGAGAAGACACTCACGCAGAAGACACTCACACATTTGTTCCATTTGTGCCAAGTCCTCTTGGGAAGGTCCTACTTAGGAGTTAAGTGGTTGAAATTGTGATGTGGTTTTGATCAAAATGCAATGGATGCATTGGGCACGTTAATTTTTCTTTTCTCCTAGTACCACAAAATGAAGAGCAAAGTGTGCATGTTAGGGGTGTAGTTGATGCTGAATGTATTATTCTTGTGCAGCCACGGAGATTGAGAAATGTAGTTGTTTTTAGATTTCGAATATCAGATTTGCATACAGATTTTCATACCAACTACAACAAGATGCCCAAACCAGGACCTGCGGGCCATAATTGGCCCCTGATGACCTTTGATTTAACCTGCCATGCCATACCATAAGAGGAGGAAATGTTCGGAAAAAACATGCAATTGAAGCATATCTTCATTTCTAATTTCTTTTCTTTTAACTTTTTTTCTGTGTTTTTCGTTTAAATGTAGAGAAAATAAGTTCATTTGATTGCAAAATGTAAATTTGAATATAATACAGGTGCATCTCAATAAATTAGAATGTCATGGAAAAGTTCATTTATTTCAGTAATTCAACTCAAATTGTGAAAACTCGTGTATTAAATAAATTCAATGCACACAGACTGAAGTAGTTTAAGTCTTTGGTTCTTTTAATTGTGATGATTTTGGCTCACATTTAACAAAAACCCACCAATTCACTATCTCAACAAATTATAATACTTCATAAGATCAATAAAAAAATTTTTTTAGTGAATTTTTGGCTTTCTGGAAAGTATGTTAATTTACTGTATGTGTACTCAATACTTGGTAGGGGCTCTGTTTGCTTAAATTACTGCCTCAATTCTGCGTGGCATGGAGGTGATCAGTTTGTGGCACTGCTGAAGTGGTATGGAAGCCCAGGTTTTTTTGACAGGGGCCTTCAGCTCATCTGCATTTTTTTTTGGTCTCTTGTTTTCTCATTTTCCTCTTGACAATACCCCACAGATTCTCTATGTGGTTTTCGGCCTGGTGATTTTTTTTTGCCTGGGCCAGTCAAGCACACCAACACCATGGTCCAACTTTTGGTGCTTTTGGCAGTGAGGGCAGGTGCCGGTAAATGAAATCAGCATCTTCCAAAAAGCTGTTCAGCAGAAGAAAGCATGAAGTGCTCTAAAATTTCTTGGTAAACGGGTGCAGTGATTTTGGTTTTCAAAAAACACAATGGACCAATACCAGTAGATGACATTGCACCCCAAATCGGCACAGACTGTGGAAACTTAACACTGAAATTCAAGCAACTTGGGCTATGAGCTTCAACACCCTTCCTCCAGACTCTAGGACCTTGGATTCCAAATGAAATACAGAACTTGCTCTCTTCTGAAAAGAGGACTTTGGACCACTGGGCAATAGTCCAGTTCTTCTTCTCCTTAGCTCTTAAGACGCCTCTGACGTTGGTTCAGGAGTGGCTTAACAAGAGAAATACAACAACTGTAGCCAAATTCCTTGACACGTCTGTGTGTGGTGGCTCTTGATGCCTTGACCCCAGCCTCAGTCCATTCCTTGTGAAGTTCACTCAAATTTTTTGAATCGATTTTGCTTGACAATACTCATTAGGCTGCGGTTCTCTCGGTTGGTTGGTTGTGCATCTTTTTCTTTCACATTTTTTCCTTCCACTCAACTTTCTATGAATATGTTTGGATACAGCACTCTGTGAACAGCCAGCTTCTTTGGCAGTGAATGTTTGTGGCTTACCCTCCTTGTGAAGGGTGTCAATGATTGTCTTCTGGACAACTGTCAGATCAGCAGTCTTCCCCATAATTTTGTAGCCTAGTGAACCAAACTGAGAGACCATTTTGAAGGCTCAGGAAACCTTTGCATGTGTTTTGAGTTGATTAGCTGATTGGCATGTCACCATATTCTAATTTGTTGAGATAGTGAATTGGTGGGTTTTTGTTAAATGTGAGCCAAAATCCTCACAATTAAAAGAACCAAAGACTTAAACTACTTCAGTCTGTGTGCATTGAATTTATTTAATACATGAGTTTCACAATTTGAGTTGAATTACTGAAATAAATTAACTTTTCCACGACATTCTAATTTATTGAGATGCACCTGTATAATCAAGAACAAAAAAAAGTGTTAGTGTTCATGCTGCCTTAAAGTTTTAAGTTTAGTCAACTTGAAATGTTAAGTTGTACTAAGTGGCAACTTGGATATTTGAGTTGATTAAACATACCATTTGAAGGCAGCACAAATACGTCGTTAAAACAACTATATATTGTTTTCTTTACAGTGTTGTAAAATGTTGAACACCTCTGGACTCCACCATTGCTCACAGTGAGAGCCAGTGCCAGATTGTCTGTAGATTCACAGACTTTTATTCAGAAGCCCTGAGAGAGATGGGCTGTGGCTTAAAATAACAGTTCCACTCATTTCCACCAAATTACAGCAATTATAATAAACGTTTAGCCTGCATGTTAAAGAGGCTGCTTCCTGCAGGCTATGTGATATTAATGTTTATTGAACATCTGTTGAATATCCCATTTGCTGTAATGCAGATTCCAATTTTCATTTCTTAAGAGGGGAAAAGGATTAAAAATAACTTATGTTAATTGGGGTCATTTCCACCATACTAACTGCGTACAGTGTTTTTGTGTGTTTTATTCAGAGCGTTCACCGCACAGGCCGATTCTTCAGGCGGGGTTGCCTGCTAACCGTACAGTAGTGGTGGGGAGTGACGTGGAGTTTGAATGTAAAGTCTTCAGCGATCCTCAGCCACACATCCAGTGGCTGAAGCACATCGTGGTCAACGGAAGTAGATTTGGCCCTGATGGACTGCCATATGTTCGGATCTTAAAGGTAAAAAACATTTAACCAGTAAACCTAAACATTTGATTGAAGTGCTTCAGTGTTGTCTATGTCAATTAATCCTCTCCCCACCGTTAATGGAATTTTCCATAATTTGAGATGAGGCTTCCCTGCATTGACGGAATTTTCCAGCTTTATACAATAGGAGGTGCTATTACACATCTTCTTAAAGAGTACAAAATCTCTGGTTCAAAACTCAATTGAAGAAGAAGCAGAAATATGCGATCACATATGTAAGCAGATACATATATACAATAATGCAATCATCAAACAATAAAAAGCCTATAAATCAAATCTGCCTAATGTTACCAAATGAAACGTTGACCCAGGAAGTGGACTGTGTAAGCTTTGGAGTGTTAATGGACTTGATCTACTCCATCTATTTTTTGATTATCGGTCTGAATCTGGATGTAGTCTTTTGACAAAGCAACATTTTTCTCAGCTTTTTGTTCAAAATGTTGCTTTTTTTTTTTTTTATGAAACTTAACCCCTTTTTTTAAAGCAGAGGCTCTTTTCTTTCTTTTAATATACTGCATGTTCAATATTCATACAACAAAATATTCTGGGTGCCATGAATGTTTTGTGAAAATCTTCAAAAATGCAGCCAGTGGCTGGCAGCTTTTTTTAAAAATGCTAGTGGGGAATGAGTTAATAATAACATAGTTATTATGGTTAAGAGTTTACAATATTTTCATTCAATCTTTAATGATTCACTATTTTCAACTCACCCCTACATCAGTGGTTATTGCAGTATTTATTTATATAACTATAATGTATTTTTATTACTATTTTGAATAAATTTTATTTGTTTATATTTCAGTTTTTCCAATTTTTTTAATTTTAGTTCAGAAATGTTGCTGTTTTTTTTATATATTACATTTAAGTTTTTAATTTATTTTCATTTTTAGTTAGTTTTTAGTTTTTAATTTTTAAGTGTGTTTAGTATTAAAAGCTTAGTTCCCCCCATTTTTTTTTTTTTGCCAATTTAAGCATTTCTAAATTGCTTTTAGATTTTCTTTTTTCTTTTTTTTATTATTTTTTTTATTTTTGGAAATGTTTTTTATAATAGGTTTTTTGTTTTAACAGTACTAGCCATACAATAAATGTGATGACACCACTGCTAGTGAAGTCTGAGCACCCATAACCCAAATTTTTCCAATATATAATAATATATATATATATATCTCTATTATATATATTTTTTTTTTAAATAAAAATATATAATAATTTTTTTTATTTATTTATATTTTTTTACATTAAACTACATTTTCCCATAAACTTCTACGTAATGTATAAAACTTCTTTTTTTTTTTTTTTGTGTAATTGATGTTTGCACAGATACTGCTTGATATTGCTCATGTTGTAACCTTGAACGTTACTTTAAATACAAATATCAGAAATCTGTGTTGTCCAAAGATCTTCACTTTTTCTGTTGCTGTTAAAATGTGTGTCCAAAATTGTTTGTGCATGTCTTTTTTAAAGTAACTTTCACCATATTACTTCACCTCTATGGACTGAGCACCTGAGCAAATGAAGCAAGACTAACAGCTTTGGGGAAAAATATGAGCCATGTTCTTGGCAGACTGTCATAATGTATTTAATAAGAGCAGTAATGGCCGGTTTCGTCATTCTGTGACTGCTGGGATCTCAGTGACCGCAATGTTTGACTTTGTGCTTGACCTCTGACATATGTTTGGCCTCCGCAGCACTCTGGGGTCAACAGCTCGGACACACAGGTCTTGACGCTGTACAACGTGACAGAAGAAGAAAGTGGGGAGTATATATGTAAAGTGGCCAATTATATAGGCCAAGCCAACCAATCAGCATGGCTCACCGTAGTTAAAAACTCACAAGGTAACACACGACTCCTGCTACAGAGATTCATCAGTACAGAAAGAGACAGACATACACAGTTAGACGGAGGTAGAGACAGCGGTTATCTGACTTTTAGGTGACCACGACTCATCTTCCTACTTCGTCGCTCCTTTTTGCTTTCTGTGGTGCCGTAAATGATGCCATGGAAAATCCCAGCAGAGCAACTGGAAGTATTTTGGCTTTTGTTTACACTGGATATTTCCTTCTCTCCATCTCTGTGCTACACTTTGCCCTCCTAATAAGGGTGTGTTTCATGCCCTCTGAAGATTACTTGCACTCTCTTGCACTTCAAAAGCATTTCAGTGGCACCTTGGAAATGTGCCTGTCTAAATTCCTTCAGCTCGCTTGAGGGCTGACCTCTCGTGTGCAGAAGTCATGCAGGGGAATAAGCGGCAATGGCTCACCGGGAAAAGAGATGCATTAAATGCATCAACACAATTGTCAGTGGGGAGAAGAGGAGGGTAGTCTCGTATAAAGGGCTAATGACCATAATCTTACGGATTGAAATGAAGGCGATATGTCTGGGAGAGTGCGAGAGGGGAAGGTGTAAGCCAAGTGGTGTCCCATACTCGGGTTTTTTTCTCTGCATTTAACCCATCCAAGTGCACTCACACACCATGTGCAAACACATACAGATGCGCACCGTGAACACCCACCTTTCACCTAAAAAGGATAATTCTCTCATCATTTACTCACCCTGATGTCGTTCCAAACCTGTACGAGTTTCTTTCTTCTGGTGAACACTAAAGAAGATATTTTGAAGAATGTTGGTAACCAAGCAGTTGCTGGGCTCCATTGACCCCATACTATGGAAGTCAGGGGGGCCAACATTCTTCAAAATATCTTCTAGTTTTCTACAATTAATCGTGATTAAATCTTGTTAGGTGCAATTAATTTCCAAGGAGAGTAATGCAGGGGGCAAAATACCATAACTGGAAAGCAGTGCTTCGTGGACTGGTGGAAACCAGTAGAGCAAGTTGCCCCAAAATAACGTGAGCTTACAGGAAGTAAGGAAAACCCTTTTAAACTGTCCACATCAATCGCAGAAATTCTTGTTATTTTTCCTAGCCTTTGTGTAATCGTATCTGGCCAACAGTACTCACTTCTGAAGATGGCCACAATTTTCAAAATAGCGCATACCAATATTTTCTTGATTTATTGACAGCACTTGGATAGCAAATTCAATAGGTACTATAGTATCGCTCCAGTGAGTGAAGTTCCAGTACCTTTTGCATCCTGACTCACACATATTTCTCTTTCTATGTCAGACATTCTTTAATGAGCCTTTCTAATCCCTTAGTTTCTCCTCCCTGTCTGATTATGATCACTTCTTTTCTGAATGCGTGCGTATGTGAAAGCAATACAGTTCAGTCTCTGCTGGGTAATGTTCCATGTGGCCCGTCTTGTGCATGTCGAGATGGACTCTAGGGTGGCGAGGGGGTGGACGTCGCCCTCATCTTCAGGTGTTGGGTCTCTAGCAGGTGGAGCCGTGCACTCCGTTCTCCAGCTAACCACAAATCTGTCAGCAGGGTCATGGAAGGGTCCAATCAGGGAGCAGTCCTGATTTCCTTAAGGGTGCTGAAGGGTGTTTCTCCAACGCCTTTCTCTTATGATGTCAAATCTTCACCACTCTTTATCCAAAACCTCTCTCTCTCCTCTGGTGGGTTTTCCCGGAGCTCTCCGGCTTCATTCTGTGGTTCTTTTGTCTATAGACGGCAGGCATCAACACCACGGATAAGGAGATGGAGGTACTGCAGATCAGGAATGTGTCTTTAGAGGAAGCTGGAGAGTACACCTGCTTGGCTGGAAACTCTATCGGCCACTCCCATCACTCTGCATGGTTGACTGTCTATAAAGGTATCTTGTGGTGCTCCTTTTGGTTGCTGGTTTCTTCTCTCTGTTTAACAGCGGCAGTTCACACTGTGGGTTGAATTTGGTCACATCACTTCGTTGTTTTCCATAAAATCCATTCCAGAACAATAATTCGTTCAAAGGTTGGGCTTAATGGAAAACACAAAATATTGTTTTTAACCTTTTAAATGTTCTGTTGAAATTGACTTTTTAGCAAATAGTGGACATTCACTTATCATAAATATGACTCATGTCCAGTTGTTAAAATTGAAATCAGTTTGACAAAAACACATTTTAGAATTTGCAATAAAAGAAATAACCCATTATATGGAGTATGTTAGCGAATCCTAGCATGTGAATGTCATAAATATTTTTTAAGCTATTAAATTGGCCTCAGAGTCCCATTGTCATTGCCAGTAAACACTTCCTCTTGTGTTCACTTTCATTACAAGCAATACAGTGGTTTTGTAGCAAATAACAATGCAAACATATTCTTTGTGAACCGCACCATTCTTCAACCCCTTTGTGTCTGCTTTGTGGTTTTGTTATTCATCTGGGTGTTGACTGACACTCGAAATGTCAGTCGAAGCATGTCAAAATGACATGTTTCTGGTCTTTCTTTAGAAAAATGGAATCAAAGTGTAGCCAAACCTCCCACAATCTCGGAGTAAAACTGAACTTTTTAGAGGTGCACAAAGTAAATATTTACTCAAAGACAGGAACAGTACTTTTGAAAAATCGTTTACACTAACATAACGTTGAGATCACGTGAGCACCCGAATACTATTTGCTTTATATTGGTAACCCCATGTTATGTATTCATTTGCGGAATCAAATAATCGTGGCTGACTGGAATTGGTAAAGAATTGCATTTTACAGTACATGTACTTACTATCTATTTACAGTGTACTTTCACAAGAAAGTACTAAGTAATACAAGTTAACTACTTGGACTTCATTTTGTTTTAGGTTATGTTTAGTACATAGTTGTAGCTAGTACCAAGAAAACTAAGAGTATAAATATTGACCAGTGCCACATTAACAAAATTTGTTTTGCACTGCTGACGTAATTAGTGACGTTGGACGACCATCTCTAATTATTCTCACAATGTACATCAGAAACTGTAATTTAACTTCAAAATATGTTATGTAAAGCATAACAAATAACAACTGAGAACAGATGACATATTGTGGCTAGTGGTTTGGCAAAGCTTTGTTTCCATTAGAAACTTTTATATTATAAAACCCTTTTCCTAGTTTTTAAAGATTAACCTGTTTCCAGTTAACATTTCTGTTTGCCTGAACAATGGACAAGCATCCCAAAGAGCATGATTTTAAGCATAAGCACTATGCTGATATCATTTCCTCTTTGGCTCAGGTTTGATAAATGCCTCACTTAGAGGGTAAGTCTATTTAAATACATTTAAATAGATTAAATTTATCAAGATGCTTGTCGGTCTGTCTTAAATACATTCAACATAGAATGAAATTTCATTCTCATTGTTGAATGTTGATTTTTTTTTTTTGCATTTGCATGTTGCAGTCAGCAAATTGAGGGCTTAAGTCTTATTACAAAATCCATTTTGTAAATACAATAGTTTTAGAATTTGAGCTTCATGTTTACTTTACAATGTTCATATTTGATTGTTCATTTTATTTTTTTAAAAGAGAAGGCAAAGAGAAGGGATCTGTCAATGAGATGCATTTGCATGTGTATTGTTGTGTGCTGTGTGAAATGTATACATGACACAAAAACATCTTTTGTGTGCATGAATTGTGTGAAAGAAACTCAGTATTATGAACCAGAGCCTTGGGGCAGACAAACACCAACCAAATAGCATAGAAAATATCTGTATCAGCCAGAGTTCTCATGTAATTTTACCCCCATAACCTAGCTCTCCATTTATACTGAAATGCATACCCGCTCAGATTTTGTCCATCCACCCAGATAAGCCATTCCTCTCAATTTGCATTTGTATTTGTGTTGCAAATTTAATGTCTCATATGAGTTTACATAAGGCTATTTTTTGGCCTAAGCTCGAAGCGAGAGCTGCCAAGTATCATGAGCAGTGGTTTCCTTCTCCTGCTAGTCACATAAGTAGAAGAATGTGCCATGAAACCCGATCCATGAAAGAAGTAATTATCATGCTACAATAGGAGTTTGTGTTCATTGCAATGCACCACTCACATGAACAACGGCATCTCCAGATTTGTTTTGAGAGGAGTTTTGTTTTGCTTTGTGCATGTATGTGTGTGCATCAGTGCGTTTGTGCTTTTACAAAGAATTGCATATGTACATTCAGGTTTGTTTATAAAAAAAACACCTAGAAAAAAAGAGCCCTCCTGCTCCTAATATGATATACAGTACTTCAATCTTCTGAACCAACAGATACTAGTATATATTCATACCTCTTAGACAGGCTGGTCATTAAGGTTACAGTTCAAAGTATCCTCTCCAGCTGACCTTTTGTTAAGCTCCATCCCACGTTTGTTTGCTATTTTTAACAAACATGCAATAAATACATATTAAATAATAAATAAACAAAAATTATTTTATTTTAAAGTTCAATGCTCGCTATTAACTACAAATGTTGTCTCAATAAACTCCTAATTTGCCAGAATAGTGAGAATTGTCCCATAAAATATGAAATTGTGCAAAAAAGTCACAAAAAAACTTGCTTCTTGAAAGTCGAAATTGCAAGATTTAAACTCAGAATTGTAAGAAATAATTCGTGAATTGTGAGATAAAAAGTCACAAAAAGTTACTTTTATAATTACACAATTATTGGAAATGGACTTGCATAATTATTACATGAATTTAGTTACTAAGATTAATTTACTTTGGAGCAAATGTAGGTGTTTTTACTTATGTATGCATGTTTATTTGGCAATGAGGGTTTTCAAATAGTTTAATCCACAGCATCAAGGCACAGCATCAATGTTTTATCAATCTTTTTTATATTTTAGCATAAGCATATTTTATGGTTTCTAAAAGCTTGGAAAGAGCAAAAGCTTGTCCTATAATATGGCAGGCTGATTCTGATTTCTCAGAAATGAAGTGTGGATTTAGCGAAAGGTCAGTTGCAGTGATTGTCAAAGATTCAAGCTCTGCTGGTACAGAATCATTTGCTCTGTTTGCACCTAGACTGCATTTCTCATTTTTAGCACACAAAGGTAAATAAACACATCATCATCCCTTCAGCATTCAGCAAGCTCACTCCCTTCCCTTCTGCCACCTTGCATTGCTCCCTTCTTTCATAATCCAGCCGTTCCCCCAACTCAACTGCCAAACCAGACCTATTTGGAGGTGCTGATCTACTGCGTGGGCTTCTTCCTCATCTGTGTGATGGTGGTGACCGCCGTGCTGGCCAAAATGCATAGCTCGGCCAAGAAAAGCAACTTCAACAGCCAGCTGGCTGTCCACAAGCTGGCCAAGAGCATCCCGCTGCGCAGACAGGTAACAGAAAGTAGATAGGGGGTTTGATCTCTTTACCACTAAACATAAACATCTAATTTCAACAGCTTCTTCTTATGTTAACATTACTGTGGGAGTGTTGTAGCATGTCATGGATACTAAGTGTTTCTCTAAAAAAAAAGTTCAGGTCACCTTCGGAGGTCATCCAGGACAACAATACAGTTTGAATATATTTAGCTATAATGTTGTTAAAGTGATAGTTTTGACGAAAAACATGGAAAATTCTGTCACAGTGTTTTCAGTAAATACAAGCTTAATTGCTCTGTTACTTAAGATAAGGTGACAATTGCAAAAATCCATGAGCAAAAAGGGTGAATGTCTGTTTTCTATCATGTACTGACGTATGAAGCATTTTCAAACAAAGCACCAAATCTGCATGACCAACTTGAGCTCATTGCGAAATAGCTACATGGGGAAATTGTTTGCCCTCATGCAAAATTCCCAGTCACATGGATTCCTACTGAAAAGACTGGATTTCACCCGCAGTGATGTATGAAGTCACTTCCAAGCCAGAGGCGAATCCGAGTGACCAACTTGAACCTGTTGCGAAACCTGCTTGGGGAAATCATTTGCAAATATTCAGATCATGGATTCCTATTGAAATTACTGAATTTAGCCTGCAGTGATGTATGAAGTCACTTTCAAACCAAACAACTCTAAATTAATGTGACAAATTTGAACGCGATGCAAAACCTGCAGGGGAAATCATTCGCCCTCATGAGAAATGGCCATTCATGTGGACTCATTAGAATTACTGTATCGGTAAAATATGATCGCAACTTTTCAAAGCTTTCATGTGGCTTTAAAAAAACTTTGAAAATAATGTGTAATAAAATCAAGCTTATTGTCATTTAGAATTTACATTTACTTACAATTGAGGAATACAACAAGCGTCATAGCAGGTTCAAGTTGGTCATGCAGATTCATTGCTTCTTGGTTTGAAAGTGACTTTAAATGTCACTAGACTATTGACAGAAAACCTCAAGCTTTGCGGATTGTGAAAGTTGATTCCAAATCATCAGTTCTCATTATGCTGGATCTATCTGCCACCTTTGATACTGTGAATCATCAGATTCTTCTGTCCGCCCTCTTGTCACTGGGCATCACAGGGATTCCGCTTCGCTGGTTTGAATCCTATCTCACTGGTAGGTCCTTCAGGGTGGCCTGGGGAGGGGAGGTATCCAAAGCACATCACCTGGTCACTGGGGTTCCTCAGGGATCAATTCTCGGACCCCTCCTCTTCTCCATATACACTACAACACTGGGACCCATAATACAGGCACATGGTTTCTCCTACCATTGCTATGCTGAAGACACAGCTCTATCTTTCATTTCAACCAGATGATCCAACGGTAGCTGCACGAATCTCAGGCTGCCTGGTGGACATCTCGGCATGGATGAAGGAACATCACCTACAGCTCGGGCAAAGACTGAGCTTCTTGTCTTCCCTGCCACTCCGACTCTACATCATGATTTCACCTTCCAGCTAAGTTCATCAACAATTACCCCATTAATTTCGGTCAGAAATCTTGGTGTAATTTTTGATGGCTAGCTGACTTTCAAAGACATTGCAAAAACCGCTCGTTCATGCAGGTTTGCATTGCACAACATCAGAAAGGTCAGGCCCTTTCTAATGGAGCCTGCTACACAACTTCTTGTCCAGGCCCTTGTCATTTCTAGGCTAGACTACTGCAATGCTCTTCTGGCTGGACTTTTACGGCTACTGGTTGCGGCTAGCATCAAGTTCAAAACAATGATGTTTCATATAAAAACCAAGCACGGGACAGCACCCTCCTGCTTCCACTCACTCTTACGAATCTACATCGCCTCCAGAAGCCTGAGATCTACAAGTGGTACCAACACAGAGAGGCATAAAATCACTTTCCAGAACATTTTCGTTCACCGTTCTTGGCTGGTGGAATGATCTTCCCATCCCCATCCGGAATGCTGAATCCCTGACAATTTTTTAAGTGATATTTCAGCAACATTTGACTGCATTCTAATATGAAACCTGCATGGGAAAATTGTCACATGAAATTCCAGAGCATGTAGATTCCTATTGAAATTATTGGATTTCCCCACAGCGATGTATAAATCACTTTCAAACCTAGCAACTCTAAAATCCATGTGACGAACTTGAATGCGTTGCGAAACCTGCATGAGGAAATCGCTTTTCCCTCAAGGTTTTATGTCGGTCTCAAATGGCAAACTTTTAATTTCTTGTTGAGCTGATTATTGAATTTTGGGTTTTGTTATCTGCATCAGCGTCTGTAGGTGCTTCTTGAGCAAGTAACTCACATACACACAAGTCTTCATATGTGTATTTCTCTTGCTGTGTTGTATGGAGAGTAATTATAAGTGTTTTCGTACAGGTGTCTGTGGACTCCAGCTCATCTATGCACTCGGGTAGGATGCTGGTCCGGCCCTCGCGTCTGTCCTCCAGCGGCTCCCCTATGCTGTCAGGGGTCTCCGAATATGAACTGCCCCAGGACCCACGCTGGGAGGTGGCCAGAGACAGGTAACACATACACACACACACTCACTGTACTCATCATTTGTTGTCCATCTGAAGTATGGCCTGGAGAAATGTTGGTTATTCAACACAGTGATTAATATTGTGTGTATCAGGCTGGTTCTCGGGAAGCCGCTTGGCGAGGGCTGCTTTGGGCAGGTGATGATGGCCGAGGCTATCGGGATGGACAAAGACAAACCCAGTCGTATCACCAAAGTGGCTGTCAAGATGCTCAAATGTAAGTGTTTTCTGCCGCCGTTGTTAGCCGACAGTTGTGTGTGTGTGGTGTAAAAATGGAAGTACGCCAGCAAACTCTGCCTGGAATTGAGTGTCTCATGAGGAATCTGATGGTCTGCTGAGCTTTCTCCTGTATTTCACCTTGACCCTGAAGCATGTTAATCGAGCTCTCGTGTCACATACCATACCAGAGCAGCTGTTTATTCTGATTCAGGTTCTGTCTGTTTCCCATCCTCTCCTCAGCGAGTGAATGCCCGCAAACATTAGCAAACACTCTGACTCTCTGTGTGCTGATGTCTCCTGAATTAGTATAATTTTAGTATTATTTATTAACTTTAAATACATTAGAATAATTATGATTATACTGTTATAGTTTTTATTAATGTTTTGAATTAGCTTTTATTTTATATTGTCAGTTTTCATTTCATTTAGTAATCTTATATGCTTTTGTTATATTTTGTACATGGGTTTTATTTTGTTGTGCATATTTAGATTTAATTTTCTAATAGATAAAATCTTTTCTAAAGGTTAAAATAGATTTAATGTTATTTTCTTTTTAGATGTATTTATTTGTTTGTTTTTATTAATTGTATTACTTAAACTGTTTTTATTTCAGTTACCAAGGCAATATTTAATTTTTTTTAATTCTAATTTTTACATATTGCTATAGCTTTGTTTACAATAAAAACATCACTGCCCTGCATCAAGCCCTGCATCACTGAATATACAGCACTACTGCATAATTAATCATATCTGTCATATTTATGTTGGTTGATTCACAAATAAATGACACTTATGAATTGATTCTGTAGCTGAATTGGTGAAACAGACTCACCAACAGACTTCGAAACTCTCATTATCCATTTGATTCATTCACTTAATTAACATCTGACTCACTTACTGATCTGTAATGCATCATACATAGACAGTATTTTTCTCAACACAATTATAAATTGTAACAAACTAAATTAATCTGAACAAAATAATAAATGTTCCTGGACTTGTGGTGTACACAATTCATTAATTCACATTATTCTATAAAAAAATACTAGTAATCACACAGCCTAATTTTTTAGTATCCACTAAAATCAAGTCTAGCTCTACATTATTTTCTACCAAGAATTGAGTTTCACTGAAAAATGCATCAGATTACGCACATTAAATAAGTTGCATACTGTTAAGTTGATTTCAAGTCAACACCGGAAATAAATGAGAAAGAAAAGCATAAATAAAATGACCCATCTGCTCGGTTTGTTTTGTCCATCACAGCTTAGAGGCTGAAGGTTTCGTGACCTGTCATACTAAGATATTTGTGTGTTCATTAATATTGCTTTTATAGCCGACGCCACAGAGAAGGACCTGTCAGACCTCATCTCCGAGATGGAAATGATGAAGATTATTGGCAAACACAAGAACATCATCAACTTACTGGGGGCCTGCACACAAGATGGTGAGTAAGGATGAATCAAGGAGGAGGGAGAGAGTTGGGTGGGCAAGGGAGACATTTAGGGATAATGCAATACGGCTTTTTTACTTTAAAAGGACAGGATGTTGTCATCAGTCCAACTATTGTGATTGTACATGCTACATAAATTAAACCCAGCTTCCTTAGTGTAAATCCTAGTTTACAAACAGTGGCCTCTTCAAGGCTACCTCAGTATAAAATAAAACATTAATTTGTTAAAAACAAATTGTGAATTAAGTAAATTTTTTTTAGTATTATTTATTTACTATTATATTATTTGTCAATATTTTGAAATGGCTTTTTTTATATTTTGGGTTGTCAGTTTAATTTTAGTATTTTTGTCATGTTTTAATTTTTATTCGTTTTTATATATTTATATTTAATTAATTTTTAATTCGTTTTAGTACAATTTAGTACTTAAAATGATTTGATTTCAGTAAGTTACTAAGTCAACATTTCTTGTCACATTTTTAAAAAGTTTTTATATTTTATTTATTTTGGCTTTATTTGCAGCTTTATAATGAAACAGGTTTCTAATAGGTTTAGTTAGCGATAAAAACAGGTTTAGTTAGCGATAAAAACACTGTCCAAAAATTTTGGTTCAATAAGATCTTTTCATTTTTTATTTATGGAAGAAAAAAAATATGTTTTTATTCAACAAGGCTGCATTAAATTAATCAAACGTGACCGTAAAGGTTTTTATAGGCTATTTTATAAAGATTTCTATTACACATAAATAATGTTCTTTTGAGCCTTTTATTCAAAGAATCCTGCAAAATGTGCCACATTGCCACAAAAATATGAAGCCACATAAAAACCCTCTTCTCACCTCTAAACCCTACCCCTCGCGCCTTGACTCCCTCGCTCCTTTGTCCCCCCTGCCCTCCCGTTCTCTGCTGAAACCTCCTCCCCCCTGACCCTTCTGTACCCTCTCTACTTCCCTCTCCCCCCTCTTCCTCCCCTCTACCCCCCCCCCCCCCTGCTTCCCCGTTTTCAACATGATATAATAAGAAATGTTTCTTGAGCATCAAATGATCATATTGAATGATTTCTGAAGGATCATGTGACACTGAAGAATGTGTGAGGAAAGGTTGCTGAAAATTCAGCTTTGCATCACAGGAATAACTTACATTTTACAATATATTAAATAGAAAACCATTATTTTAAATTGTAGTAATATTTCACAATATTACAGTTTTTTTATGCATTTTAAATAAAGCAGCCCATGAGCATCAAGAGACTGACTTAAAAAAAAATCTTACCAACCCCAATCTTTGTAAAATTAATGTTAAAAAATTGTAAGATACATGTTTATTTAAATCACATTTGCTGTCATTATATTGTATGATGTATAGAAATGCTGGCATTATAATAGCTTTTCACTAACCTGCTCTCTAGACACTCATTTTGTTCAACCACTAATTTTGATCAGTGTTATATTCCAGCAAGAATTATGTGACTGAAATGTTTTCATATGTCCATTGTCAGGTCCTCTCTACGTCATTGTGGAGTTTGCTTCAAAGGGCAATCTGAGGGAGTATCTGCGTGTGCGTCGTCCGCTTGGGATGGAGTACTGCTACAACCCCGACCAGGTGCCTGTAGAGAACATGTCAATCAAAGACCTGGTGTCCTGCGCCTACCAGGTGGCACGTGGCATGGAATACCTCGCATCCAAGAAGGTTGGCATCTCAAATGCTTCTGTTCTCATATCTGTCAAATTAACATATGACTTTGATTAATTATTTGCTTGATTAATATGCATGCGTGTTTTCTCTGTTGTAGTGTATTCATAGAGACTTGGCTGCCCGTAATGTCCTGGTAACTGAAGATAACGTTATGAAGATAGCAGACTTTGGCCTGGCCAGAGACATCCATCATATTGATTACTACAAGAAGACCACCAATGTAAGATTTTGGAATGAGACATAAGAAAAGTCACTTTATTAAATATAAAATAATGTTCATTTGGTCTTTGATTGCTGTACTAGGGCTGAGCAATATAGCTAAATAATTTATCAACGATATAATGTTTCATAACGTTCGGTAACGATAATTATTCACATTTTTTATAACCTTTTTTAAAAAAAAGAGCAATAGAATTTTTTTTTTAATTTAACCACTGTATTTATAATTAACACAAATATATTGAGACAAGACAACAAATATTTTTTTTGTTTAAACAATCAAACACAAAAATTAAATAAATATCTAATTTCTAATGTTTTATATGCAGATTAAATAAGTCTTAAGGAAATTTTTGTCTAGTCTTCCAAGGCCACAGGAGGGCGCAACGAGCAAAACAATGCAGCGCAATTAAATTGTCAACGCAAGGAAGTAACTCCTATAAAAACGTGCATTACGTCTAAATTAACTCATAACAATCAAATATAATTTCGTAAATTGCATAAACAATTATGAACAAAACAGCATAATGTATTTATGCATTGCTTAATACAAAGAGCCTAAGCACCATTCAAAAATAGAGATGCAGTGAAAAGGAATAAACCTCCACAAATTTGTGACGGGTTTTCTAAAAGTTTAATGTTTTAACTTTGCCTGGCTTTCTGTTACATAATCGTGTGTGAGACGCGAGTGCAGCCGTAATATTTGTCGTCTAAAAAATGCGCTGAATAGGCTCCGGTGAATGGCTGGTTTCGGTTTTAACCCATTCAATACCTTCTCCGCATTGAGCTTCTATATTTCTCTTAATATTTTGAATGAATAACGCAGCAGCGGCACGTCTCGTGGGCTAGACTAACAAAACATTCAAATGCAACAACGTCACTTACATCATCACTGCATCTCGCGCGCCACTGATGACGCTCCCCGACGCACTCCTAACATTCAAATGCAAATGTTTATTTGAAATTCGACCAATATTCATTCTTTATTCACACAATCTCCTCATCACAGGCAGGCACAGCACTCATTTCAGCATGTGTTCGTGTTTTGTGCTGTCTGCGTCACTCATAGCACGTGCCTATATAGTGCGCTATATCGAACATTTTTTCTATCGATATTGAAGAAGGTGTACCGTCGATAAATATCGATACCGTTTTATCGCCCAGGCCTACTATGAACCTGTCCAAGCGATTTATTTTATGTTGCTTGTCTGAATTATCGTATTTTATGAGATGATTCTTGTCATAATTACCGGTGGGATTTTCTTTGAACACCAACTTTGAGTTAACACTGACTTTGATAACTAGATATGTACATTTTGTAAAGAAAATGTGAGTGGAGCTTACCGTGGCGTAAAATGAGCCCACCCCCAGAGTTATGTTTGATGCAAAATTCCAATGCAAGTTACGATAGTAGGAAAAACGTGCTCAGTTCCTTCACCATAGTATGTCTATGGGGCAACTTTGGGGGGATCTTGCGTCCCAGGGGTAGAACCTATACCCCATTGTGAGGTATGTTCTAGCACAATTTATATTGAATTCTCTTCAAATGTGGTGATCCACACGTTTCTACGAAATTCTTGGTCAATTTGGACCCTGTCAAATTTGGTCAAAATGTTGTGTTTTCTATGGGATAGAAGTCTATGGGATTTTTCGCCAGATTTTTTTGTCCGCTGTGCGGATATGTTGAGCGGATTCTTAAACCACTCTGATTGGCCATTGTGTTCACACACTCAACAGATCTGTCTGTGATTAGCTACAATGATCATCGCTTCATGCTCTTCACCGAGCGCTTACACAGATTAGTGATGGGAAGTTCGGATCAATTTACCGACTCGGACCTTTGAGTCTCGTTCAGCAAAATGAACGAATCTTTTTTCGAGTCATTTTGTTCATTTCGTTCATTTTAGCAAAATATATTTAAAATGTTACGTGTTACTTCCCTAATACATCTACTACTTACGCAAACATTGATCACACTACAAACAATACAAAACTGCTATAAGAAACAGAAAAGATTAATTCATTGTTTACCTTCAGTCTATGATTAGCTCAGACTATTCCGGCTCAGACTGCATTGGTTAAAGCTTATGGGGCTGTCACGTGATGAACGAACGACACAAAAAACCCGAAGACTCGAAACTGAACTACTTGACTAATTCCAGTACAGAACCTATAGGATGTTGCGCATGCGCGACTGAACGAATCACTCACTGAGACTGCTCGTTCTTCCCGAGTCACATTAAAGATTCGTTCAAAATGAACGAATCGTTCAAGAACGACCCAACACTAACACAGATACACACGGGAGCGTTTGAAAGCCACGTCTGTCAGTGGATCCCTAATATATCTGCTCATAGACGTAGTCTATCACAGACATTTCTGTTGAGCGTGTGAACACAATGGCCAATTAGAGGTGTTTGAGAATCACACAACAGTGCTCAAAATGCTATCGAGAAATGCTGGTATAGTCACATTTTTACATTTTGAGTATGGACTGGTACCGACATCTGTACTTTTGACAACACTATTCGCAAACACCACTAATAATTACAGTTTCCTCCCAGCAGGATTTGAAGGCAGCATTTGTCACAAGCAGATATACCAGTTCTTTAATCTCAAACAGGGGATGATTAAGTGAATGAAGTGCTTGTGTCTTCCACAGGGTCGTTTACCAGTGAAATGGATGGCGCCTGAAGCTCTGTTCGACCGCATTTACACCCATCAGTGTGACGTGTACGTCTCAATATATTCTCTCAAACTCACTCACATACAAAATGCAGTTGTCTGTTAATAATGGTCATTCTTTGCATGTAAGGTGGTCTTTTGGGGTGTTGCTGTGGGAGATCTTTACTCTTGGCGGCTCACCGTATCCAGGTGTCCCTGTTGAGGAGCTATTTAAACTGCTAAAGGAGGGCCACCGCATGGACCGCCCCTCCACGTGTACCCACGAACTGTAAGACTGTTTTAATGCTGTATCTTCAGTCATGATGCCAGAGGTTTCTTATTACAGTTGTTAAACCTGTCTTCCTTTTGCAGGTATATGATGATGAGAGATTGCTGGCATGCCGTCCCATCTCAGAGACCCACGTTCAAACATCTGGTGGAGGATCTAGACCGCACCCTCTCTATGATGTCCAATCAGGTGAGCCAGAACCGTTTGATAATCCACAAATCAGCTTTCAATGCTTTACATGGCATTGTAACTGTGCTTCAAAAAAGCTGTTTTTTTAATCTAAATAATTTTTATTGTGACACTGCATAACAGCATAGAAATATTAAATAATTATGATACATTTGTATTATTCAGTGTTGTTATTATTCAGTAATTATTATTATTAGTATTATTATCCAGTAATTAATCATTAGTTATTAATATTATTAATAATAATAGTAATATAATAGTTTGATCATCAAGTATCATCATCAAGGATAATAAATAATATAGAAAATAAATTTAAATTAAAAAATCCAACCAATAAAATAATAATAATATAAATAAGTATATTATCTATTATTATTACATACATTATTAAGTAGTTAATAATATAGTTGATCATCAATTAAAATAATCAGATTATAAATTAAAAATAATAAATAAAATAAATTAAAAATTCAGTCCAATAATAATAATAATAATATTATTATGTTGTTATTATTATATGATTGTAGTTGTTCAGGGATTCATAATAATAAGTCAAGAATAATAATAATAAAGATCAAATAATGATTAAACTTAATGACAATCTAAGAACAAAGATTATTAATAAATAATTGTTGTTCTTCAGTAGTTGTATAGTAGTAGTAGTAATAATAATAATTGTACCACTCAGAGAACCCTGGTAGTAGTTCAATAAGTCTAATGTTCAATGATAATTAAATTATTAAAATAACACAATAACAAAATTTTTTTATATTATAGAGTATATTATTATTATTATTAAATAACTAGTTCTAATAATAATTATCATCATCATCATCAACAATAATAATAATACAAATACATTACCAAATAATAATAACTATTATAATTATTCAATAATAATACATTTCAACAACAGCAAAATACAGCAGTCAACATTTGAAGTGGATCACAAAAGTTCATCAAAGTTGTCTTAAGACAAGAACCCATTTTGGTTTTAGGTTTTAGGACAACTTTAATGAAAGGTTTTGATCCACTTCAAATGTTGATTACTGTAATAATAATCTGTTGTTGTATTAACAACAATAATACATTTTCTGTGTATTTTTAATTTTTAGGAGTATCTGGACCTGTCTGTGTCTCTGGACCAGTTTTCTCCAAATTTCCCCGACACACGCAGCTCGACGTGCTCTTCCGGTGAAGACTCTGTGTTCTCCCATGACCCCGGTGCTGATGAGCCCTGCCTGCCCAAATTCCCCCCTCATCCCAACCGCGGAGTGGCGTTTAAAAAGCGCTGAGTTCACTCACATTCAGTTCCTCTCCAGTGTGCTACCCGGCTGGACCCATGAACCCTAGGAGACGATGCTTTGCCACATAGCACACTACAGAGCGGCCAAGAGCTGAAGAGCTCGGCATGGACTTCACATAATGAGACGCTAGATCCACACAGCTGGAAGAGAACAAACTGGGCCTTCACTGACCCCATTACCTGTCGTTGCTATAAAGCTACAGGGCACTTGAGCAGAATGGTACACATGTGTTTCTCAAGACTCGTCAATATGAAATATCCTCCTGCCATCTGTAGTAGAGCAAGCCTTGAAGACGTTACCGTCATCGAATGAGGAACAGCTTGATGGATGCTGGGAGTGTTTATATAATAACGAAGACCTTTCTTTTGACCAAATTCGTAAGAAAATGTATTCCACTAAAAGCTCTGCCCGAATGTATTTTAACAACAGGCACGCTGTTTATCTGACTGACAGCCTTTCTTGTAAATACATCTAGAAATGTATAAATATGAATATATATTTACACACTACCCTTATTTTTATTATACTATTTGAATCGTGTTGCTTTTTGTACCAGGATGCGTTTATGTAGAACTTTTTGAAGTGTAGCTTTTTTTTTTTTAAAGGGACAGTGAAAAACGTCCATGAGAATTGTAGATGAAATTATATTATTAAGAGCTGATAGATGGCCAGTTTTGTTACTAAATGTTGTTGTCCTCTCTCGTTGATGCAGCTTGGCAGAAGTGGCTCAGAACTGCTGCTATCTTCCTGATGGTACTCAGTACAGCGTCAGACTTAAGCTATAATATATGAATTGAAAAGGTTCGCGTCTTAAGCAAGTCGATGCATTTTTTTGAAAGATCAAAGGAAAAAATGAAATTCTCGATGAACACAAATATATCAATGACCTAAAATGTACCTCAGAGAGATGCTATAAGTGTTTAGCTTCATGTAATGAGATGAGCGTATGTTAAAACAATGGTCGAATATGGTTAAGATCAACAGATCGCATGTGTTACTCTACAAAATGTACATCCAATAAAATGCTGTTGACGAACGAATCACGAAACCTTTCGTACCGCATAAAGAACCTTGTAAATATCACTCTTGCTGATGAGTTTACAACATAAATTATGTTTACAGTGAAATTGACTCTCTCATTTACCGCAGGTTAGTAGGGCTGATTAAATATTATAATGCATGGCTTACAGTGTAAAAGCCGAGTGTAGTCGTTAGCGCTTTATTTATAGCAGTGTGGATGACCCTTCTTAGCGAGGTGCTATGCTACAAATGCATCAGACAGCAGACACTGTTACCGTGGCGACTGGCTCCCTGCCAGCGGCTGATGCATCACTTCCACTACATGTACTTAGCGACGGGCACTTGCTTCAGCCAAGTGAACCCTGATGCCCACTACCAGCTCACGTACCAGCTGTGATTTATACGGCTGAAAATATAGTTGAAGGTTGCAGAGTATGCAGCAGTTTAAATTGAATGCCGTTTGTCATGTTTATGGGACAGTTGCAGTAAATTTTAATTTGTGGAACATTGTTTTGTTCTGAGAGACACAACGCGGGTCAGCGGATATGGACTTGTACGTCTGTTTACTCCAAAGGCATGCATTATGATTGGGATTGTTGCATTGCAGTTTAGTCAACACCAAATTTATAGCTCTAATGCATCAATAAATGTATCGGCTTTTATTTTATATGCAACCGCTTGTGTTGATTTCTTATTTTGAGTTGCAAGTGAAAGACTCCCAAGGAATGGTTTGCCTAAAATGTAAAAATCTGTCATGGTATCGTTTCAGAGTTGTTAAACACAATGTTGATCCGCTTTTCTGTACAGCGAATGGTGACCACATGGTATTAAAAAAATAGAACTGTACCATAAAAAAAAACACAGTGTAAACATTTTAGGTTTTACAGATTAGTTTGGACGTAGTGTCCGTGACGTCACCCCAAGGTTACTGAAGAGCGGTTTTGAAGCTCAAAGTGGGCGGAGCCGGCCGTCGCCGCGCGTCACTCCCGGATAATCGAAGATGGGCAAAAAGGCGGGAGCTGGTTGCTGAAACCACGCCCACCAAGCTCGATGGCAGTGTCAGCAGCGGCAATCCACCTGTCACTCAAGAGGCCACGCCCTTAATTATGCAGAACTTTAAGGCTAATAAGATTTAAAGGTTGAGGTTATATAAGAACACACATTCACTTCCCATCACCGCGACGCCATGAGAGGGGACAAAATCTAGCTAAATAGACACCAAAATCATTTTTGAACAGAGGCTGTATGTAAATATGTTTTTTTATTTTCTGCTGTAAATGTTGGCTTTAACGCGGGGGAGTCTATGGGCATGGGGGACTGACTCCCTTTTGCTGCCAGCCTCTAGCGGCCAGTTGATGATTTGTTTTAGTCACTTCCGTGTTGGCTTCTCGAGAGAGAGCGGGAGGTTGCCGCTTGGTTTTAGAGTACAGTAGTTTTACTGTAAAATAAATGACAACAGGCATCTGTCTCTTAGCAGGTTTTTTCCAATCGTGGTCCTGGACGGCCCATGTCCTGCAGAGTTTAGCTCCAACAAACATGCCTTGAAATTTCTAGTCAGTCTGAAGATCTTGATTACTTTGGATCAAGTGTGTTTAATTAGGGTTAGAGCTAAACTCTACAGTGCATCGGCACTCCAGGATCGATGATGGAGCCCTGCTTAAAGCAGCAACAAAAATGTTTTGGGGTGTGAAAGAGAGAGCCGGGGAGGGGGGGGGCGGGGGTTGGAAGTGAATTGTATTATCAGATTGGGCCGATGGTGGGAAGTGGAGCCATCAGCAGGAGCAGCACAGCTGTTCTCGAGCCTGTACGTGTTAACTCAACAACGTCAGCAGAATTTCAGCCTTCAGCACACAAAGTCGAAGGGAATCCAATGTAAGCTGTGTACTTCCAAGCTTTAAGTGTCACAGAGAGGGCAAGTGCACAGTGTACAGTGTACTCTTGAGTAGCCACGAAAATCACAGGATCTTAATAGTTGTAGTGTTTTAGTGCAGTAATTGGTATGTTAGTTGTGTATTTGTTGGTTTCTTCGTGGTAAGACTGTTTGTAAATACACTATTCTGGGAATTTATTAAGCCAATCATACACTGAATGGCAAAAAAACTTTATTTAAATTTTTTTCTAAGTCAATGAAAGGAGATTTTCAATTCAGTTTTTATGAGACGAGATGTTTTTGCAACCCTTAACAGAATGTTTGGATACATTTTAAAACTTTGATTTGTGCATTTCTTTTATGAGCATTAAATAACATTCCACAAAAAAATTAAATGTAAAATAAAAACTTAATAAAATGGCAGAAAAGACAATCACAGAATGGCAAACAGAGGGCTAGCGGCCGAACCCCCCCCCCCGGAGCTACTACTTGGAACAAATATTGGTGATAGTTTATAACTTTTATCATATAAAAAGTCAGTATTTTCCAGAACTAATATTTGTTCAGACAGTTCTTTTTTGTTGATGGGCTTTTGTTTGTTTTTTTCAGTCTTTTGGATTTCATTGTACCTTCATAGAATATCACACTCGTTTGCAACATTAATAATAACTCAGCCAGTCCTTTCTTCGGATCAAATCAGCATATTAACTGATTTACCGACCGAACCGCCGATCGTGTGACTCTGAAGACTGGAGTAATGATGTGAAAATTCAGCTTTGCATCACAGGATTAAATTACATTTTAAAATATATTTGAATGGAAAACAATTTTTTTTTTTTTTACTTTAATATTGCTGTTTTACTGTATTTTTGTTCAAATTGTTGAGCATAAGAGACTTCTTTGAAAAATATTTAAAAATCTTAGGCGTGTATGTAAAGCAATTCGAACCCTATTCGTAAAAAGACACGAATATTTGCTCATGGTCTGTGTGTTAGATGAGATTAGTTAAATTAGATTCATTGGTCTACTTTTTTTTTATTTCCACAGGACTTAATTTATGTGAGGCCGTTCTTGACATTGCGTCTCCTACGCCTCTCATACACCATCATTCACTCAGTCAGACAAATGTCACCAATGTTTCACCCAGTCAAGCAAGGACACACTCAAACCTTGTCAGCAGTTGTGATTTCTGTATCCATAACATTAATGAGCCAATGAAATAAATAAGCAGCTCTCCTCTACTGGGGCCATCTAAGCACCTGTCCATGGAGAATCTGATATCTCTGACTGAAGCAGAGCATCTTTACTGGGTGGAGTGCAGGGTTTTTATCGCAGTCTCTGATATCTTTACTCTCTGAAAAGGAAAATGTAGGGTTTGGAGATAAAGAGGGTATTTCAGGATCTCTAATCTTCAAAGAGCCCCAGATTGCATTCTAAATGAAGGCCTCACGAAAGAGATTTTTGTTTATTCACTGAATACTTTAGATGAGGACAAACCCACTTTGTCTGCATGAGTTCTGAATGTATAGAAAGTCTTCATACTTGCACAATGTTTGTGGTCTATAGTGGTAGATTTGCTTTAGTTGTTTCTTTGTGGGGGAAAAAAGTACACTTTAGCATACTTTTAAAAAGAGTACTGTATTACAGAAATAAAAGATAAGAATGGAAAATTGAATGTATGTTTAAAGACACTTGTTGCCGTGGTATTGCCATTAACAGAATAAATTGTCATAGTGTACTATTAATATGTGATTGGATTGTGACCCCGCTAGAGCGGGAAGTATGTATGTGAAACCGATTATAAGAGGGTCGTATTATGCTGTAGAGGACGAGGAGGAAGTTGTGAAATAGGTGGAAACAAGGTTACTCAAAAAGGACATCAAGCGTTCAGTACCAACCTATTTCCCAGGTTGCAGAAGTTGGTCGCTATTATCATTGGTTCTTTGAGCTTGTGTTGTTACGAGATTTGAGGCATGTCTTCACATCTACAGCGCTTAAAACAAGGCTTCACGATGCATAGAAGAACCTTTTTGTCTAAATTGTTCCACAAAGAACCTAACTCTGAAGAACTTTTGTTCACAGAAGGTGCTTTGTGGCGAAAGAGCGGTCTTCAGTTAATAAAGGTACTAGCAAGAGCAGGTTGTCCCGTTCCGCCCGGCGCCCTCCACCGGACCCCATCAGGGCTGTTCTGTTTACAACAGACATCTTTGGACGCTGTGGGATGAACCGCTTTGAAGCGCCCTGCTAGAGCTACCTCCACGTGCAGCCCCACCCTTTACTTGATTAAAGAGCCAGTACACTGCTTCTCTTGCTCTTCTTTTGCATTTTTCCATCCCCAGATGTCCTTCATGTAACCTCTTCAGTATTTCTGGACGCATAGAATGACAATTCTGTTTTTTCTAAGCAAGAGACCATTCACCATGGACAGCTCAGATCGATTGTGAAAATATGGTGAACTCAAACCACTTGGCCAACCATGTCTCATATTATGAATTACCGCTTGCAATGCAACGTCCTTTGCGGTTTCATCAGCTGTTTTAATTTACACTCTGACACAGGTAAAGCCTCTGCTATCATGTTCACATGTAAAGTCACATCCTCTTCTGTAGAGCTTAACTGGCTCGGTGTGCTTCATACAGGTGCACGAGATAAAGCATCTGCTAACACCAAATATTTGCCTGGTGTATAGATCAATTCAAAATCATACTGCTGCAATTTCATCATCAGACGCTGAATGCGAGGAGACATATCATTTAGGTTTTGCTTGATTATAGCGATCAACGGCTTGTGATCTGTTTCAACTACAAAAGTAGACAAGCCATAAACATAATTATGGAATTTCTCACATCCAAATACTAGACCTAAACATTCTTTCTCTATTTGCGCATGCCTCCGCTCAGTATCTGTCATGGTTCTAGATGCATATGCCACTGGTCTCCATTCATCACCATCAGCTCGTAACAATGCTGCACCTAATCCATCTTTCGAAGCATCCGTAGATATTTTCAAGGACTTTGCAGAATCGACGAAAGCCAACACTGGCTCTGTGGTTAAAGTTGCCTTCAGGTCTGTCCCCTCTTTTTCATGTTTGGAAGTCAATTTAAACTCACTAGCGTGCTGTAGCAATTCTCTGATGCATACTGTCTTAGAGGAGAGATTTGGAATAAACTTTCCGATAAAATTAAGCATTCCCATGACCCGTAGCACTCCTTGCTTATCTGTAGGTCTTGGCATTTCAAGAATAGCTTGAGTTTTCTCTTTCTCAGGCTCAACACCATGCTCTGACAGTCTATCTCCAAGAAAAACAATTTCTCTGACTCCAAACTGACATTTACTCTTGTTCAGTTTTAGTCCATTGCTCTGAATTCTGTGCATTACATTTCTCAATCTTACATTGTGTTGCTCTAGCGTGGAACCCCATTCTCCATAGCACGGTGGAAGATCTCAGAAGCTGAAACAATTCCAAACGGTAGTCTCAAAAAACAGTATCGTCCAAAGGGCGTATTAAAAGTGCAGTATTTTGTACTCTTTTCCTCTAACTTGATTTGCCAAAACCCCTGAGACGCATCAAGCTTGGAAAAATACTTTGCAGCTACCATTTCACTTGTGATTTCTTCTCTTTTAGGAATTTGATAATGTTCACGTCTTATGTTCTCATTCAAATCCTTCGGATCCATACATATTCTGATCTCACCATTCTTTTTCTTTACGCAGACCATTGAATTAACCCAGTCGGTCGGCTCTTCTATTTTACGGATCACACCCAATGTTGTCATCCGGTCCAGTTCCTCCCTTAACCGCTCACGGAGGGGCGCTGGAACTCTCCTTGCAGCATGAACCACAGGCTGTGTATCTGCTTTAAGCTGAATTTGGTAAGTATGTGGAAGAACACCAAATCCTGTAAAGACATCCGTGAACTGCTGCAATATTAAAGCCACAGATTGATTATTGGTCGACACTTTAACATTCTGCACTCTTTTGACTAATTCCAAATGCTCACATGCTTGATCTCCAAGCAGAGAATCATGGCCTTCTGGTACAATGACAAACATCAAGTTGTGAAATAAGGTGGGAACAATTGTTATTAAAAGGACATCAAGAGTTAAACATTGTTATGAACAAGGACAGCAAGAGTATTCAGAGAAACAGTATCTTTATTTGCTATAAACCCAACATAGTTTACATTCTATTAAATAACTATGCGAATGAGAGCCCCATACTATCCATCACTGAATTATAAAATAATAAAAAAAGGTACTTGTGATTCTTTTTAATCTTACAATTTTTCATCACTTTTTCAGAATGTGATATAAAAACTCGTAATACCTCTTTTATTTTTTAGTCATGGCAAGAAAACAGGTTTCTATAAAATACAGTTACTTGAAATTAGTTATTTTTGTGCCCACTTCAAGTAGGACTAGCATGGCAATGGTAACACGTTGTATTTATTTCTTTTGCTCTGCTGCACCAACTTTTCTCAGCGGACCTGACGTTAGTGAATGGGTAACTTTTAACTTCAATGTGCTATTTTTATTTGATTTGACCCTTGATGTAACTAAATGATGCACATTTTAGGTCACCAAGAAAATATTTTAAAAATCTATTTTTTTTTAATCTCTCTGCCAAAACCGTTCATTATTTATATAAATAATATAATATAATATAATATATCTATGAAAAATGCACATTCAAGGTATTTCAAGCATGTACACGACTGCAGAATTACTATTGTTTAAACATTTTTTTCTGTTAAATCAAAGATAAGTATTTTGTGATCATTCACAAAAATGTAATAATTGTCTATGTCTTGTTTTTTAATCATATATATCAGACGCACAAACTATTTGGATCTTCAATAACATCAGTATTTAGGATTTGCAGTGGCATGTATCTAGGCTACTGTTATTTGCCCCAAGAACACGATATCAGGTTAATTATGGAATATTGATTGAACTGTGTGACAACAAACTGGAATTACACTTTATTGCCCTATAGGGGTAGTTGTCACAGGGGGGCGTTCAATTGCCATTTCGTCCCTACTTCTATATGGAGAACCTCCTGGAGCCCAGTCTCATGAAAGAATTGCGATATAAATAGTAACGTTTTTGCGTATCAGTACCCACGAGTTTTCTTTTATATTGGCGTACTAGTTAATATCGCGCGTTTCACTTGAGATCAGTGGAGCCAATGTCCTTGTCGCAGCAAGATAAAAAAAAAAAAACCATAAAACCAAAAACAATATAAGAGCTTTTTGCGCTTTATCGTGGGGGGCCCTGTTTTTGGGTCATGACCACTTGTGTGTGTGTGGCTGCCCACTGCCGTGGTCATGGAGTTCGTGTTGAGCTGAATCGCGGTGCACGAAATGGCAGAAAGGCCAAACAGGGCGCTAAAGCTGTCAATCAATTTGAAATCCTGTATTGTTTGTCATTTCCTGTTTCTGCATTTCCTTCAGAATAATGGTGAGTGAAAAACAAAAAGAGTGGATAAAGAACCAACAGAAATCTGACAAAAGAAATCAACAAAAGATTGTAAGAAAACACTGAGAATTTAAACTATATAGTAAATAGTATATCAAAGTGTAAAAGTCATTCCTGGCCAAAATACGAGTCCATAATCCACAATAATGCTTCTTCCACAGTAAAAAAAGTGGAGTGGTTGTGATACTTGTGGGCTAGTGTTAATGATTTTTCTAATAGATTTGTTTGGACTTTCATTCTGACGGCACCCATTCACTGCAGCAGCTTCATTGGTGGGCAAGTGATGCAGTGCTACATTTCTCCCAAATCTGTTCTGATGAGGAAACAACTAATCTACATCTTGGCATGACCTGAAGGTGATGGCCTTTTTCCATCAGGAATTACTGTTCTCTAGAAAATGTATTTTTGCAATGATTCCTGTTAAAAGGTAAGGGGGGGGGGGGGTCGTCAGTTAACAGACTCCTTTTTTCCTCTTTCATGGTAATTGCCGTACTTTTGGGGGGAAAGCATGTCTTCTCCCATAATGCACCTGTTCCCCTGAGGCTGTGCTCTGCCCCGCTCACACTGGATCGGATTTCCTCTGCAGGTTGGTTGTAATATACTCGCATGCATTAGGTGGGGCTCTATGATCTTGACTTGTCAGCTTGTTATACAGAATTAGCCCTTCAGCTAAACTTATTTTTCTTGTCTGAGCAGACAAAATGATACCTGGGAGAGAAAAACACACTATATCATTTTACACTTAGAAATGTCTGGCTTGAGGCTCGTTCTAAATTTAGTATTTCAGAATCTTAAATAGATTAATAATGTAGGTCGTGACTATGATGATGTGGCAATGAGCTTTTTTTTTTCTTTTTCTTTTTTTGACAAATCCTTCAGAATTAATCAATATATTCTCTCATGATTCCTAAAATTATTCCACAAATTATGGCAGTCAAGACAATTAATTTTTTAATAAAATTTTAAAAAATAGATTAAAGTAAATCCTTTTACTGTACTTTGCATTGTACAATATAAAATATTGACACCTAATTATTAATAACTGTAGTCCCCTTTATCTTTTGCTTCAAGCATAAGATTGAAGATCAGTCTAAATGACGGCAGATTTGATAGGTTACTTGAATCTGGGCCTCATGTTTTGTGAAAGGAAGGGAGAAATGACTGATGTCTGCCTCAATCTTTCTAATCACATCACCAAACCTTGAAGCTTATGTCTTTGTATCCTCCGTAATTGAATTGGGCTTAGATTAAATTGCACGACAGAACTCATTTTGTTTAGCTTCAAACTGGGACACAATCCTTCCTCAGTAAGACTGTAGGGCTGAACCGACTGTCAATGAAATGCATAAATCAGTTCAGATATGTTCTCTCTTCCTCTCTCCTCAAGTTAAGAAAATGTGGTTTGGAAAGAATCTTTACGCAGCAGATTTTTTAATTAATAAATTTTTTTAAAGGGGTCATATGATGTTGCTAAAAAGAAAATTTTTTGGTGTAATGAAATTTGTTTATGCTGTTTAAGGTTAAAAAACTCATTATTTTCCACATACTGTACATTATTGTTTCTCCTCTATGCCCTGCCTTTCTGAAACGCGTTTTTTTTACAAAGCTCATCGGTCTGAAAGCAAGGTGTGCTGTGATTGACCAGCTATCCAGTGCATTGTGATTTTTTTTTTTGCTGGCCGAATCCTCAAGCGTGCTGCAGCTAAAATGTTTTTACTCACACCAAACATTATCCCGCTTACCGTTTTTTCTCTTTACTATACTCCCTTTTGCGATGCCCTGTCCGGCCGGAGCGACGAGACAAAAACATGAAAACCCTTTTATAAACGAGGCATTTGTTGCATCCGGTGTGGACATAATTACTGATTATAATGACTATACTGTCTTTTTACGCGTTGCGTTTGCATCGTGCCGCGTAACCCAAAACCATGTCTGATCTGTGATCGGGAGAAAGGACAACAACAAGCCCTACTCTACACTCCCAACAAAATCTCACTTTAATATAAAAAATTAATAAATAGAAAAACTATTTAAATATAACAAACGTACTTACAGTCCGTGAGTCAGAACAGCCAGAACAGTCTACTCTACCAGGACCAGGAAACAGCCCTCCATAAAATGCGCTGCACACATCCAAATATTTGGGTTCAACTGTTCTGGAACATGTGGCTCAATTCAACTTAACCCGGATTTCCTATTCGTGTCCATTTTTGGAACCCAAACAAGTAGTTTCGCTTTCACAACGAAACACAGCGTCACACACCGCGGCCTAGAGTGAGCAGAGGCCCGGGGCTAAGTGAGGATACGGCCAGGGTCTAGATTACAGCGGCGCGGTCAGGCTGATTGAATGGCGCGGCCGGCGGATTCGACGAAGGTTGGCTTGCGGCAACCACATGTGACGATTGCTGGACTCCGCTTCGTCCACGGTGATAAATGGATGGATATCACAATACAACACAAAAACTATACCTTATTTTGCAACGCGGAAATAAGCTATTTTCTTTGAATGTGTGAGACTTCAAATTCATTAGCTGCTATATTGGTAAATAACTTGAATAGAATAGTAAACGGTAAAGCTATTTGCGTTACAAAACAGTGTGTTTATGATTATGATAATAAAGTAAAATATAATAACAAATACCAGTTTGGAATATCGAGCAACATTTAAAGGACTTTACTATAGCCTACACCTAAAAAAAAATGGAAGAAAATTACACCAGAGGCCCGCAAGTTACAAACGGCTGTGCCTGCTTTTACGTCAAAAATAAGTCAGATTAGTTAACTGTAAAGGGATGTTCAACAGACAGTGTACTGAAAGTTATTTATAGAAATTTCATTTAAAAAGTTAATTTGCTTGAGAGCTGTTATAACAAACTTGTCTTGTAAAAGGTCTCTTCCTTCACGGCACTTGAGGTTCAGCTTGACTACTTTTCTCTGCTGCATGTTGAGGTAACTTCCACTTAAGTCCGTTTGTTCAGTCCAGAACATAGAAGCAAATGATTCATAGCTATTTCCGAGTGCATATACTAGATAAGCCAAAAACTACTGCATGAACTTTTCTGCTCGAGTCTTACACATCGGCCACATTTTAAAGACCAACAGATGTGCAAGGGAAACACGCACACACAGAGACTCTTTCAAGAGGCCTGAGCTGGCAAAAGAATTGATTCAGGAAATGGGTTTGGGACACAAACTCAATAGTGTGTTTATCTGCTGTTTTTCGGCAGTGATTCATGGTGGTCGACAGCTTTCCAAACAGCATAAAGCCACGACAGGTTACTGCTCCATAGAACGGAAGTCATGACTCATGATGATTAATGAAAGCACACACAAAGCAGGCCTAAATGACAAGTGATTTGGATTGCCTGTGGCAGATGATAGATAGATAGATCAGATAGTACATAGATAATAGGATTAGATACGATATATAATGATAGAAGATAGATAGATAGATAGATAGATCGTATAGATAGAACAAAATACGAAGATATTATAGCCATAAACACATGGTTGGCTTCCGATGATTGCGGAAGCAGATATGGTGAAGTGAAGGCTCTGCTCCAGAAGCACAGCTGGTAATGCTATGCCTGTGGGAAAACTGCTAATGGTGCAGTGTGAGAAAGAGAGGACCATAAAACATGTGTTTGACTCCAACTCTCTGGCCAAGGGCCGTAAGTGTCCTGGTTTCTTCACAACTCATCCTAGGCTTCTCGGAAGTGAGAACATGACTCACAAGAAAGCCTGTGGTCTGTGTACCTGTAACGTGGACTGGCTGAATAGAGTCGGAGTGTGTGGTGTCAGCTGGTGACAGCCGTGCCTGCCGCTGCAGTGCCACCCTGCCAAGAACAGAGTGACCGCGAGTGCAGGAAAAAAGAAGAAGAGACCAGTTCTTCTGCCTCTGTTGAAGGCAATGCTCTAGTACCCTCTTGTGTTCACATATCATACTAATGTCTTAGGTAATGTGTTTCACTGAACAGTCGGATTGTGCGTGAAATGAGGTCAGTAGCTTTACTCTGCATTCCTGCAGTACTGCAGTCTGTCCTGATAGAACAGCTCTTCTCTTCTCTTCTCTTCTCTTCACTTCTCTTCTCTTCTCTTCTCTTCTCTTCTCTGTCATCTTCTTCTTCTCTTCTTCTTCCTCTTCTCTTT
Source organism: Sinocyclocheilus anophthalmus (assembly GCA_018155175.1). Classification (NCBI taxonomy): domain Eukaryota; kingdom Metazoa; phylum Chordata; class Actinopteri; order Cypriniformes; family Cyprinidae; genus Sinocyclocheilus; species Sinocyclocheilus anophthalmus. The sequence continues at coordinate 12,678 of JADLZN010001088.1, read as the reverse complement.
CTCTCTTCTCTTCTCTTATTTTACAGTAGAAATTATATGATTTAAATATTAATCATATATTAATAGTCAGCTATTCAGGGTTTTGTGAAAAAGTGCATGCTCTGGATTTTGATATACTTGTCCTTTTGGGGATGCTAAATTGTAAAGGAACTTTTGATATCTCGAATGGTGGCAAGGAAAGGAAAATATGGTGAAAATAGGGGAACAGGAAGTGTCTAATATCTTTTGCACACTTTGTCTGATTTTGACCTTCATCTTCAGCACTTTTGTTTGTGAGGCGATTCCCATAGATGTGACTCCACAATTAGAGTCACAAAGTTAAGCGCCACCACTGCAGCAGGAAGTGTGTCATTTCTACAAAATGCTTTGAATCAGCTCTTATTTTGTACTCGTTTTCTCTCATTCTAATACTGTCAAAACCTGGCAGATGTAAAGCGCTACAAAGGTATCCTTGATACATCCTTAAAGTATCGCATTTCTTCCCATGTAGTCAAAGGTCGAACTTGAATATTATTTTCCAGTGTTTTTTTGAAAGGGCACTTAATTCATGCTTACTTTCATGAACACGCGATCACACTACATCAGTATTAATGCCTAGGTTGACACTGGCACAAGCTATAATTGGGCGCGCTATGGCGCACAAAAGTGGGTGTGTGTGGGGGGGGGGGGGGTGTACTTTATTGATTCTCCATCAACCCAGACAACTTCTAATTCACAGTCATTAGCTCGACAGAACCAACTACCACAAAACCACAACTCTTTTCTTGTTTTTCACTGCAAAAATTTTACATTTTTACCTTGGATAATGAATTATAGTTCATAATTTATGAACTTCGTGAGCCCCTGTTTGAGAATACTGTTCTAGAAGGTGGTTTTTTCAAGCTTGTGCACTGACTTCTTAAGATGTGATGCCGATCCATAAACAAGAGGCTTGTATGTACACTCTACAAATGCTGCGGTTGTTTCAACCCAACCTTTGGGTTCAATTTTTACATTCAATTTTTAACCCAAAAATTGGGTTAGTCCAAATTTGACCCAAAGTTGGGTTAAAACAACCCAGCATTGTTTAGAGTGTACATTAGTTAGTATAGCCTCTCCACTGACCAATCCATCAGCCCTGTCTCTTCATCTTGGTTCAAGCTCCCCATCCCACTACTTTCTCTGCTGTGTTCCCTGCTGCAGCTTAAGTGTTAGTCCGTGCGATTGTTAATAATTCAATGTCAGCGCTGCTGCACTCTGGTCTGAGGCTGAGCGTGTGCAGAGCAGCGCTGGCTGATACGCTCCTGCACTCTGTGCTCTGACGGCTGCGCCACAGAGAGAAGAGGAGAGAGAGAGATACGATTGCAGAGACACTGGGAAAATCACATACCCCCTCATACACACACCCAGGGGACAGCAGTCTCTGCCCACTCTATCTGTGTCCCTCTCTTCTGAGTCTAACACCTCCCCACATCTCTCATTCACACCCTGGATCTTCTCTTGCAGTTTCCTTAAAAGGGACGGATAGAAACCAGGATCATCCAGCCGTCTGTGATTCTTGACTGAGAAAACTCAAGCTGGAGAAGAGAAGGTGGAAGATGGTGGATGCAAGGCCAAGACGGACCCTTCGATGGCTGGACTGGCGGCTGTCTGTTTGTGTGCTGCTTTTGTGTATGTTTGGGATGGCCATGGGCCGCAGAGCTCCCAAAACCCCACGATGTCCAGCCACCTGCTCCTGTACTAAAGACAGTGCCTTCTGCGTGGACACCAAGGCCATTCCCAAGAGCTTCCCACCAGGAATTATCTCCCTGTGAGTACTGGAAATATCACGTGTACCTATTTCTTCCCTCTTTTTTTGTTCATATTCAAAATAGGGGAAAGTTGCTCATATAAAATGACTATTATCATCGACTTGCCTATAAACCATTTTCTCAGCAGCATAACATGGATTGTCTAGAGTAGATGATTAATAGGAAGGAGACAGTTAGGTTGGCCATTATGTCACCTGTCAAGTGGCGTCATTCCGTTAGAATTGTGACAAGTTTTATGTGATTATGATACAATCATAAAGAAGTCTGAACAAAAAAAAAATTGAGCCCTGTTTTCCATATAGTGACAGTTTTTGGCCTGCAAAGCTAAAAAAAAGACAACAAAAACATTTTAAAATAGTCATATATATATATATATGCCATATGTATTCCAACCTGATATTTGTTAGTCACTGAAATTAATTTTTCACCTGTCGGAGCTGCAGTAGAGGGGAGTTATTAGTGAGCAATAACTTTATTTTAGTCTGTCTATCACACAGATATGTTTTATGGCTTGAGAAGTCTATCGTGCATATATAGTGCATGTTATGTAATGCAGAGTTGAATGGACTACTTTGAGTTTCGTATGCTAGTGAACTATTCCTTGTTAAACTGACTGGGCAGATGAACAGAAAGTAATTTAGCTGAGCTGATAGAAGGTGTGGTGAAGTCTAAATGCTGCTCTTTTTTAGTCAGCTTACGTCTGCTGTAGAGACATAACCACAGAAACCTCATCATATACACGGTTATCATCCTCATGGAGACCATAACCGCAGATACCATTATTATTATTTCATCAACTGTCTCATGAGTTTTCAAGGTTTTTCCTCTCCCTGTTTGTGTTTTTATATACAATATTAGGTTCACTCAAGTTATCACACAATTCCATAGTATGCCATTAAATACTATTTGCATGCAAGTCATTCATTTATGAAGACTTATGAAGAGTTTACTCATATTCATGTCTGTATTCTGAAGAATTTTCTCAAACTATAAATTTCATGTTAGCTGAGTAGTACTGTATATAGAGTTGTGCACTCTATAATGGTGCCCTTATTTTCAGACTGAGAGGGAAGGAAGATCTGTGTCCTACTTTCCAATAATTAAATTGTGAAATTGTGAGATCCTTTCAGGTGTGCAGAGCAACTATTTAAGAAAAAAGGCCAAACATAACTGCTCCAAATTAGACTAAAATGACTTTTAACTATGTAAAGGATATATACATTGGGAAGAAGTGGTGCTTCTCCTAAATTATTCATCATAATGCTTGTGGTATACTTAGAGTTAAAGCCCCTAAATCTATTATATGTAATTATTAAATATTAAATGCATACTCATCTCATGCTATGCACCCAAATGATACTTCAAATCATGAAGCTTGTAGAGAAGGCGTGCTATTGTCTAGGTTTTTAATCTTCGCTATAGGCAATCTTGTGATCTGTACCATATTAGCTGGACTCAGTAAACACTCCAACCCAACATCTCCAAATTTCAAAGAGCCCTGTCTCTAAAAGCATTACTAAATACTACTGACAATTGTTGTAATTATTTTGAGAAAGGTAATACTGGTTTTGAGTGGAAAAAAAAAACAAAAAAAAATTGTTTCCAAGTACATCTACACCATTTTCTGCATAGAGTTTTTTGACTTGGGCTAAAGTAACCATAATAGCAGAACAATAGCATTGAAACTACATATCAACATGATACAAATCACATATAGTGCCTAGCAACCACAAAGAGATTCCCTAGCAACCACCACAAACATCTTAGCATTGTGGTGGTTGTGCACAGGAAAGCATCATTCATAATGTGTTCAGAAAATTTGAAAATCTAGTTTTGTGTATACTGTAAATGTTCACTCAAGGCAGGGTTTTAGAGACTTAAAATGAGAGCCTTCTGAAATGTGATTTTCAGATGCTCTGACGAGAATTTTCTGAATTCATGAGTTTTTACTTTAAGATGACTGTAACCGCAACTATATTTGTGATGATGATGATGATAATGATAATGATTATGATGGTGGTGTTTGTGTTATTCTATCAGGACTATGGTGAATGCTGCTTTCACAGAGATTCCTGAAGGAGCTTTTTCCCACATGCACCTACTGCAGTTCCTGTAAGTACCAAATGCACAATAATCCACCTCCGCATTTTCTTATTATGGCCTGTGTGTGTTTGAAAGTGAATAAAAGTGTGAGGATTGTAACGTTCGTCAGCCGCATGTCTGAGCAGTGTGTAGTGTGATGTGTATCAGTGACAGACCCTCCATTTACAGACTGCCCACACTCACACAACAACAGTGTTTCTGTCCTCGCTCTGTGTGTGTGTGAGAAAGACACAAGAGAGAAGTTTGTTTTCAAATGACAGCATGCCAGTTCTTCAGTCTCTGAGACAGTAAACAAAATAAACATGTCCTGCAATATCAGATATGCAATGCGTCGTAAAATATATTAGTATCATACATGTAATGTTTAATTATATTATACAAATAAATAACATAAATGCAGTGATACTAGATTTGCATGGTGATCTTTCGGGCAATACTGTTTTCACAGAGTTAACAGATTTTTATCTGTGTTTGCGCACAAATATGTACATTACAACTTCATAATTTGAAAAATTGACAAGCTTTTGTGCAACTCTCTGATCGGCAGTAATTGTGAAATGTTGTTGACGAGCATTTATACTACTTTTTTTTTTTAAATGTGCATTTATGGTTTATTGCACATTCTTACTGATGAAGTTGCAATTTATTCAATATATTAACCTTAAATGTAATATTGAATAACACACTACAGTTGAAATGATAATCAAGTACTTTACATATGCTTTAGGATGTTCGTCAACACGTTCAAATAATGTGCTTCTTTAAATCATGACAAAAGATTATTAAAACATAGCGATTTTAAAATACTTTAAGTTTTAATTTGACATTAGTGAGAAAAAGTGTACTTGGGTGTGTTTAGAAACATGATCATGAAAATGTACCCTCTTTCAATACGCTTAAGTGGCCTTTTATTTCAGAATATTATATGATTTGCAAGTACGACTTTTAAAAACATATTCTACAGGGATTTGTGACGTACAATGCTATTTGGTTTTAGTTCAAACTATAAATAGAAGAGTGCTGATACTGGGACTCATTTTTTATTTTTTTAGATGGACTGTAGAGGACTAGGAGATGAATGTTGCACAATCGTGCTGTTATAATACTTGGAGACTCTCGATTTGGCGACATCTTTGGTGATGTTAGAGGGATCTTATCATCGCACCAAATGGCTTGTCGGTTTGGTCATCTAGATAGTACCGGTGTCTAAAATCTATGAGAACTGTTCTCTGGCATCAATGAAAGTGGACACGCTTTACCTTTATCTCTTTCTCTTTGATTCTGCACAGGCGTTGAACTCAAAAACATTCTCTCTGATTTTGTCTGATTACTGTTTTGCTGGTCGGACATCTGCTAGTACCTGTATAGAGTATGTTCCGTTGTAGGATGGATGTGGATGGGAGGGGAAGGGATGGATGGATGGATGAAGGATGGATGGAAGGATGGATGGATGGAAGAATGGATGGAAGAATGGATGGATGGATGGAAGGATGGATGATGGATGGATGGATGGAAGGAAGGATGGATAGAAGGATGGAAGGATGGATGGATAGAAAAGAGAAATGGAATAGGGCGTGGATGGATGTAAAATCCAATTTAGATAATGCATTACATTAACAAGTCAGCGACCGCAACTGAATTCTTTGTATGCTAACCAGCCGAAGGACCACCTCTTAAATAAAAATGACAGAAATGTTAATCAAATACTTTTTAAAAAGCCACCGAGCATGAAGATGGGAAATAGTAAGTAGCTTTATCTCCAGGTATTGAGCGGGAACTGGACGTGTGCATGTCTTGTCTCTCAATCTTCATGCAGGTTGTGCATTTCTTGTCTGAGTCTTCTTAAGATTAAGTAGCCTTGGTTTCAGATGGAAAGCATGGCAGGCTCCTGACTGACACCGAAAGAGGAGGAATGAGATAAAAAGAGACGAGGGGGAAGGACTGGCTGATGTTTGAGAAAGCTAGTTGTTGAGCATTAAGATAAGCCCCGCCCAACCTCAGTGTCGTTAAGGCTAAAAGCTTGTAACAAAGCAAATGTGGCAGGTTCCGAGGATAGGCAGGCATTCTATTCGTGAGTGCAGATCATGAATCCATCAGGAGAGAACAGGCAGATGCCCTCAATCCTTAGCGTGTATTTAATATGCAGTTGTGAAATATCCCTTTCCTTCATCTGATTATCTTTTCTAGCTTGACACTGGCAACAGCACCTAAATATTTACTGACTTGACCGGCAAAATAAGCTCTCTATTACAAAAATATTTGTAAATGAGTTGTTGGAGAAGTCTGTAAGTTTACGCAGGCCTTAAATGGTTTAATGTTGAAGTCCCATCTTCTTTTTTTATAAGACAACTCCTTACAGATTTATTTGAGAACAATGACATCCCAGCCCTGTCAAAACACACAGTTCAGAGGGTGAAGTCTTGACAACACTTGAGTATTGCATAAAAATATCTACCTCGCAAGCCGTCAGTTATAAAAGTGTCTGATGGCAAACAATAAAAAAAATGTAAAAAACATGAAATAAAATCAACATTTGAAGGCCAATGCATTTAAGAATGTGTTAGAAAGGCACAAATTTAGAATTTGAGATGTTTATTGAGAGCCCATTGTACAGTTGCTTTTGTATATTAGAGTCAATTGCTGAGTTGAAAAATGTTCATCGGTGCAGTTCACCAGGTAGGGACTGTTCTCACTTTAGAAACTTGACTTTTTATTAAAATTAGCATTTTAACACTATGTCTACACCCGGATGAGCAGTTTTGTCACGGCGAGCTTACGCCGCATCCCGTGTGACGAGCATCACTATTTTATGGGTTGCTAGTATTTTTGCCACATCCAGCTGTACTTGTAGACACAGTAGACAAATAAATGAGAAAAAGCACGCTTGCCAATTGGAGTAAGACAATGTAACAAGTTCCTATAATATAATAAAATAAAACTAATTAGTTTTGTACATTGCTAAAAAAAAATCAAAATCTTTAAATATGATTTATATGAAACAGTTTATAATATTAAGGAACATTAATAAAATAGAAACATTCTTAAGGGGCCGCCTACAGACTGGAAAATTGCATTGTGCGACTATTGTACCGTGGTTTTTCCGGATGGAGCAATACTATTAAGAAATTTCTATGATACAAATACGTTTATTGAGCTTTGTCTTGAGCAAATACCGAATAGTTTTTTGACAGCCTGTACTTGCCAAAACAGTTCAGACTCGTTTAGTGACACAGAAAACTTTTATATCTGATCCACAACAATCTTGATATAGAGAGATACATCACACATAATGTTGGTGGATTGTTACTTAATCGACTTTGACTGATGAGGTGGGGTATGTAATTTTTGCAAAGATCATAATGGATAAATGGTTTGTTTATGTCTCTCCTTGTCAGGTCTCGTCCAACAACAACCTGCAGCGGTTGCGTCCCAGAGATCTCTTGAAAAACACCGGGCCATCCTCATCTGAACCGAAATGTAGCCGGACACCCAGATAATTCCGTGCTGGGAGGGACCTTACAAAAACAAGCCTTATTACGTTTGCCCTGAATACAGACACATTATCTGTATGGAGTGAAAAAATAGTAAAGCATTAATTATAAAGGCTAAATGGTTCCAAACTAAAGAATGGATTAGCTTTTATTACGCCTTGCTTGTACTAAAGCTAAATTCAGCTTATTTCGAGACTATAAAAATTAACATAATTAGATCATGACACATTGTTGAAAGATTTTAGAAGTGGTGTTGATAGGGATATATTGCAATGTTAATGTGTTTGGTTTTGGTGGAATAGATCTGCTACGCTGCTGATGTTGGTTATTGCTTTAGTTGTAGATTATTGCTGCTGCTGCCAGCATGTACAGGAAATTGCAACTGACAATGCATATGGCGATAAGGTTGCCGGGCAACGTCCAGTGATGGTTGAGTATTTTCAGAGATAGCTGCTGTGCACAAATAGCGAATATAACACACATGTAATCACCTCGTAGCAGATCTATACATGTGGAGCTGGGGAAGGTGTAGGGTTTCAGAGAACTCTGAAAGCGCTCTGCAGGAATCTCTAGTGAATGCTAGACAGCCATATAAATGCAAGGCAGTAAGATCATTGGCTGCATATGCAGCATGAACAAATCAGCTTGTGACAAGTCGTTTAACTCTCTGAATATCATCGGTTACGTTAACAACCCGTCGCCTGCGCCATCTAGAATTTCATGAACTATATCTTTCTTCACAAAACTCAAATGTTCCACAGATCCCAATTTGAAAACCACTCACAGATCAGAGTCAACAGGTGAAAATTTGTGTATTTTGTAAATCTCTTTTGTACCTTTTTATTTCTGTCTCCAATGCAGAGACCTGCGAGGGAACTCGTTCCGTTGTGACTGTAAGATCAAATGGCTGGTTGACTGGATGGAGAAGACCAACACCTCAGTTCCCGCCATATACTGCGCCAGTCCTTTTGAATTCCAGGGCCGACGCATCCATGACCTTACACCACGTGACTTCAACTGCATTAGCGCAGGTAAGCCAGTTCAGGTCTTAACAAATGGCAGTTCAGACAGGTGCCTGGAATCTGAAAGTAATATTTCTATATCTGTAAAACCTATGTTCTATACATTGACAAACATATGTGGACATCGCTTTACTATGATCACGTGACAGCGTCAGCACCTTTTTTTCTGGAAAGTTTTTAATTAGAATAGTTTGCAAGAGGGTGTGTTTGTGATTTTTTAAAGGGGTCATAATAGGATGCGATTTCAAGTTTTCCTTTCTCTTTGGAGTGTTCCAAGAATGATTGTGCATAGATAAATCCTGAAGTGGCAAGACTCAGTCTAAAAACAAGAGAAGAATTCTTTATCAAGTTAAGAACTTTGCGCACGCCCCCTTAAAAGTGTTACGTTCGGAGAAGCACACCAGGCCTGACACATATCTACGTCACGATGTGGTTAGATTTGCATAACGCCGCCCAAATGTCACGCAAAGAAAGAAGGTGCGGTTTCAGTAACCGCAGTTAGTGTTTATAGGTAAGGTGAATTAGCAGGCAGGTCAGGAGACGCGGAGGTGTGTGTTTCTAGGCGAAAGCAATAGCACTTTATTTGGCCTTCTGAAATTAGATGCATTTAGGAATCTTGAAGATTACTTACAACAAAACAGCAATGCATTTTATAGACGACCATTTCGTGAACCTGGGAGAGGAGGTAATTCTGACTTTGCTATGACACAATCTGGCGCTTCTGAATCAGCTACTGTTTTGTTATTTGTTTTAAGTATTTGCTATTGACTGTTTTGCTAAATGGGGAGTTTTGCGCATTGTGTGTGTGTGTGAGTGTGTGCGTGAGTGTGAGAGAGAGAGTGGGAGAGAGAGAGAAAGAGATGAGTGGAGAGAGAGACAGCTTCACAGTGTTAGCAGTGGAGTGGATGTCAGCGTGTCTTAAAGACGTGGCTTGTGTATGTCAAACAGCGATGACCTAGCTTCATAGACGTGTCTGTCACCACGACTCTGTTCACCCTTTCGGGCTCTGTTTTACATTTATTTTGGAATAGATTGTAGGCTCGCGATTATGGTTAAGGGGCATTACATTCGACGATGCTTGTGGGGTTCGGACAATGCACAATGCACTGGGTCAGCGGGGCAATCAGAGCAGACTGCGCTTGTCGGAAAAAGGGACTTTGTAGAAAACGAAGCGTTAGAGAGAGGCGGGGCATAGAGGACCTACAAATAATGTACAGTATTTGAAAAATAATGCGTTTGTTTTTTAAATTAGAAGCATGTAGTAATCAATTGGGACCCCAATACACAAAAATACTGACCTAAAAAGAGATCGAGCATATGGACACCTTAAACACATGAGGCTGTGAAAGTGAACTAGTGAGTACATGAGTTTTACTGTTTGGCATTATAGCGTTCAATGTCCCCAACGATCTAAAAATGCATTTCTAATGCTTGGATCTTTAGGAAGGCTATATATGGCAAAAGTTTTTGGAGGTGCAGATTCTTTGCATCCACTGACAGAATAACATCTGAGTTTGACGGTCTTAGTCGATGTCTTGTGATTGATGAACAGATTGATGAGTTGTTAAGAACACTCCTCCTTGATTAGATACAGCGATGACGCATGTTAAGTGCGTGTCGAGGAAAATTGTGACGACATAATTCTTCCCATTTCAAATGCTGGCATTTCAGAAGGGTAGAATCACATAATTCATATTATAATCTGGAGAGTTAGTTTTGAGTTTTGAAGCTTGCATGTTTGTTTTTTATTGCAGATTAACCTCTTACATGTGTGAATATCAAGAACATTTTGATACTCCATTTCATGACCCCTTTAAAATATGGTGGATTAAATGGGTTAAAGAACTCACAATATACACTGACTCTGATATGAAATGTTCTTCTAATCCAGATTTTGCTGTATATGAGACATACTCGTTCCAGTCTCTATCTGTGGAGTCATACAAGTTTAATGATGACCAGTATGTAGTTTTCGCTCAGCCCAACACTGGAATCTGCACTGTGTTCATTTGGGATCATGTGAACATGCTTTTCAAGACACATTACAACATCACATGTAAGTCAAAAATTACAAAACAGGAGTTGTTGTATTATTACTTTTATTAATAGAACAGAAACAAAAAGAAATTTGCCAATCGAAAATTAAAAAATGATTGTGACTTAAATTGGACTAGCAGGTAAAAGGAACTGTTAATTTGGGCTACACAGTAAGATCCATAATTATAATACGGTGAATACATGTAGTTACATATAATGTTAATTTTACAGTAAGAAAATACTGTTAAAAAATTGAACAGGTTTGGAGAGTCAAGAAAGGGGGGAAAGTAAAATGTCCGCTGGACACCGCAGCGGCAGTACAGAAAGCACATGGGTCTCCAGTTCACACCTCGCGAAGAAGCCTGGACCTGATATATAACGCATTGAAGTTAGAGAGTACCATCGGAAGAGATGAGACGCATAACATCCATCTGCTGCATGCTAATGGCCCAGTAACTCCATCAGAGCGTCCTGATGGACGTATAATTCAGAATAATGGGATATCGGAGCGTCTGAATTTCATTATAGCATCATCGTCGTCTTCTCCAGATGTATAAAGTAACTCGTTTTGGTTGTTTTTTTTCTGTTTAGTTGGCGATGGGGAAGATGATGGAGCAAGGTCCCGTTCTCATCATCACCTTCCAGGCTCAGCTGGTGATGGTCATCCGTAACGTGAAGGGTGAAGTGGTGGAGGGCGACCCGGTGAGTGAGCGCTAGCATTAGTGATGACGTTAGCGCTAGTGAATCACCTCTGGAGCCGCCGTGGCTGGGCAGTTCACAGAAGCCGCCAGATATAAATCTGCTCAAAGGCCAAATGTAACGACACACCAGGGATGTTTCTGCGTTAGGAGTTTGTAGTTAATTTTCGCCGTCTAGTGCCCTCGAGTCGCTGAGTTCAGACGGTCGTGGATATTAGAAACGCTGTTTTATTTCACACGGCTGAATGTCATGTGTTTGAATAAATCATTTAAAAGCTCATTTTTAGTTTCTACATAAAGATTCTCCTGCAAAATGTCTGATTCTCATTAGCTGTTGGGTAAAGCTCATGTCCAGGTCATATTAAACCCTAAAATCAAAACTGAAAAAAAATACAAGATATATTTTTTATGTAATAAAATAAAATAAAACAGCAAATTTCCCAAAAATATTTAGTTACATATCTATCTATCTATCTATTTAGTCTATCTATTAATATATAATATAATATACAAAATAGTTTAAATAGTTCAATAAAATGTCTATATGCTTAAATGTGATTACTATTAATTGTTTTGGGTTTAAAATAAAAAAAATGTTAAAAATATTAAAAAATGAGTTAAATCATAGAAAGAAATTATTTAAAATATATGTGTTATGTAACTATTTATTTTAGAAAAATTATAGAAGAAGATAGATATTGATTAATAATACTATTCAATAGACATAAAAATATATTAATATAATTAGTTCACCCCACAAAATCAAAAAGAAAAGATATTTTACCCTAAAAACCTGTTAATAAAAAATATTAAAGAAATTGATATCATTTGATGTTATGTTATTATTAATAATTTATATTCTTTTATGTATGGGATAGATATGATGAAGCAACTCCCCCGTAATTCTAATTAAACACAATGAAACTATATGAATTATCCTTTAATAATGAAAGTGTATTTTGAAAATCAATTGATATTTATTATTATTGATATATTCTGACGGAATTTGAAGGGGGAAAAAAGAATCGTAATTAAATGTTAATCAAATAATAAATGAACATTAAATAGGGTAAGTTGGTACTGACAGTGATTAAGTAAAAAAAAGTCTATATGTAGAGTAATATAAATTAGGAAATGTTTTTAATTTATATTGAAAATAAAAATTTATATTTTTTAAATGTAAAAATCTTAATGCAAAAAAAAAAATCGTAATTTTACTAAAACAGAATACAAATATTTTGATTTTTTGTAACGAAAAATGTAAGTTTCATGAAATTCACACATTCGTTGCGTTTGTGCATTCCACAGGAAAAGGTTCTCAGGATGATGTACGTTTGGGCATTGTGTCGAGATCAGGACGAGTTGAACCCTTACGCCGCCTGGAGACTCTTAGACATCTCCGCTTCCAGCACTGAGCAAATCCTGTAAACAACGGCTTCCTCAATGGGGACACGAGGGGAGGGATCGGGGGCGTGGCTCAACTGGGGGCGGAGCCACACACATTGGCTTGTTTTACATAGCTCCGCCCCTATCGGTT